>JAEAOA010001425.1:0-347500 GCA_016746295.1 Potamilus streckersoni
GCTAGTCTATTGTTTTTAGTTGTAATGGTTGTCTGATCGGTTGTATCAGTACGCTGTTTACACTTAACACAATATAGATCCATAATTTATATATAGAGTTATGAATATAATTGATTTTTCAGCGACTAAAAGAAGAGAACCGGTAAAACACCACGCAGCGCTTCCGAATTCTGTCCGTGCCATTATAATCGGACCATCTGGATCAGGCAAAACACAATTACTGCTTAATTTGATAGTGCGATTTATGAAGTGGGATAAATTATATTTAGTTGCCCCATCCGTAGATGATCAACGGTGCTATGAAGTGCTAAAAGATTATAATGAAAATGCATCAGAAATTAAAGGTGAAAGTGTAATTGACTTTATAACAGATATTGATGATGCACCATGCGTAGATGACCTCGATGGAGACATAAACAATCTTGTAGTGTACGATGATGTAATGTTAGATAATCAAAAGAACCCTGCTAGAATATTTTCCCGAGGTAGGCATAAAAACACTGACGTGATATATGTCACTCAACGATATACTCAAATTCCAAAAGTGATTCGCGATAACTGTAATATTCTTGCTGTATTCAACGGCGTTGATACACATACGCTACGAAATATTTGGCAGACATGGTGTTCCGATATGGACTTCAATGGATTTAAAAATTACTTCGGTCATGCTCAGTCAGTCCCATATGGATTTATAACAATAAATTTACACGACCCTCGGTCACGATATCGTATTGGACTTGATCAAATATTTGGTTAAATAATTTGTATTAATCAGCAGCAGGGAGGGTGAAATGACAACATATTTGCGACCGTAGATGGCAGCAATTTCCAGGGTGGTTATGACAATGTATTTGCGACAAAATCGCTAAGGCTCCATTTGTAAAATGGGGTCTTTAATTTTTTTGGGGTTAAAATATGAGATTTCGTAGGAAGGTTCCATTTGGCATTCTGAGGCTTTAATCAATTTTGTCGCAAAAATTTGTAGACGTAGATGGCAGCAATTTGAGGGTGGTTATGACAATGTATTTGCGACAAAATCGCTAAGGCTCCATTTGTAAAATGGAGTCTTTAATTTTTTTTTGGTTAAAATATGAGATTTCGTAGGAAGGCTCCATTTGGCATTCTGAGGCTTTAATCAATTTTGTCGCAAAAATTTGTAGGGTTCACCCACCCTGCTGCTGATACTTGTCGTTGGATTGCTGTACGAGTTGAATTTTATCGATGACTTTGGAAGCTGTCAGTTCTGATGGATTGCTAAACTTGATCCAAACAAGAGACTTCAAATTATTGTGATAAATGGAAAGTCTCAAGTGATCGTCTTCTTTGGCTTGACATTGCCGTTTCAGTGTGGTTAACAAAGAATCCCACACATCGGTGATAAACCCTTTCTGCTTTCTCCAACGGTACGTCGGGCTTAAAATCTTTAAACTTCACCCTATACGTGTAGGCTGTGGTTCTATTTTTTTCTAGATTTACTGTTGGTAATAGTTTGGTGTAGATTCTTTGGGCTTAGATTCTGGTTCACTCATCTCATCTTCAGAATTGCTGGAATGAGTTTGAGACAAGACTTCAGATACTGTGCTAGGTGATAATCACGTTTCTGCCTCTTACTTTTTCTTCCCCTTTCCTTACGAAATGATGCGATTGTTTCATCTTGATTTCAAAACAACGTCAAATGACTACATATGAAACGAATGCTATCCTTTATATTCATGTCAGACATGTGCATATATAAAAGGCTAGCGACTGCCCTTCCAATATTCATTTTTAATCTCAAGCGGACCAGTACGATGAAAGAGCCCACACAGATCGAAATTCTGATTAGATCTTTGCGAGGTGTCATACGACAGTTTTCTTCAGAGAAGCCAACGGAATACTCTTCCTCACTTCGAGATAAAAGTCAGGATACTTGCTATATCTTCCAGAACAAAGGGCATTGGTCTACAGAATGTCCAGATCGTCATAAAGGCATAACCAGTGCCAAAAGAGGCAAAAGTCAGGATAATTGTTCTCATTGTGCAGAGAAAGGATATTGGTCTTTAAAGTGCCCTAAGAAACAAAGAAGCAGGAGGAGGTGGAAGAAGATGTGCCTTTGGCAGATGAAGAGATATTCAGAAAGAGAAGAAAAGAAGGACAGAAGGACAGAAGTAAGAAAGAAGAGGAGGAGGAAATAACTATGAAAGTAAGGAATTAAAAAATCAGAGAGAGAGAGAGAGAGAGAGAGAGAGAGAGAGAGAGAGAGAGAGAGAGAGAGAGAGAGAGAGAGAGAGAGAGAAAGAGACAAAACACAGACACAAAAGAAGTCTATGAGCTTTTTAAAAAAGTGTTGTGTTTTGTTATGTTTTGGATTGTAAATATTTGTACCAGAATAGACAAATAGACAAGACTGAAAAAACGTGTCTCCTGGTTTTGATTATTTCAGAATAAGAGTGTACACACACACACACACACACACACACACACACACACACACACACACACACACATCATAGGGTTAAAAAGGGGGATTTTTAATTTTCACTGATTTTGGCAAAATGAATATAACTCTTTTCAAAAGAAATGGATGGCCGTGAAAGGATCGATGGGTGTTTTGTTTCCACTTAGAACAAACTCAGGAACGAAAAGCAATGCGCTTTAACTACCTTAAGCCTTTGCCACAGCCAAGGCCTATTTCTGGACTTGCCTCTGTCAATGATTTAGTAGAAATCACTAGAGGTGATATCTCTGGTGTAGTCACAGGGTTGGGCTGTTTGTTTCGGGAAGGTATATTTCTCTTCGGTCGCAATAAAGAAGTCTGATACATTTGTTTCAGGCTTGTTAACTCTGCCAACATGTCAAAGAGTACTGTGACTGTTTGACTTTCACTGTTCTCCTTCTCTTCTAGCCTTTGTATTGTTCACTACTGTTTCTTCTTCTTGTCGTTTCCTTCTTGCCTCTTCTTCTTCTCGCTGTTGCTGTTCACGGAGAAATGTTTGTTCTGCCTGTATCTGCTGCTGTAAAAAAAAAAACTATAATTCTTCTTACTGTCTTTGTCTAAATTCGTCAACGTGTGGTACAGAAGGATAAAGTAGCGAAGGTGATGGTGCCAAAACAAATTCTTGCGAAGAGAGAAAATCCACTAAATCCCAGTTGAAATCAACCTCTTCGGAAAGTTGCTCTGTGTTCACTTTAGTAGTCGCTGCTATGCCATAGCTTTTCCACTCCACTGCCGTTGCACCCAAATTCATCATCCTCTTAGGTTCCATTATGTTTGAGAAAACAATATCGCATAAATTCACTTTGCGCAAATGCTATTGTGCCTATATAGGGAATGTGACGTCACAGGTAGCTCTCCTCGAATCGGAACAGACTCCGCGAAGTGACTGAATTTTGTAACGCGCGTTGGGATAGTTTGATGAATTTGAGGAAGATAAGACCTATGCGATGTCATGTATGTTAACGGAATGGTGTTAACATAACAAACAACGGCTCTATTTAGGGCCACTATTATGCTTCGAAAAGATCTTAATTTTCATTTTGCCATAAACATGTGTTATTTCTGTTTATATTTATGTCTCTGTGTCTCTGTAGCTGCGCGTGTTTAAATCAGCCCCTATCTGCAGTGTTGTCAAGGTCCAGTACCGTGACGTCATGCCACCTGTACCATTCCTATTGTTCTTATACAAAGTTCCCATTATGTCCCTAAATATCTGTGCCCATAGCATCCCAGGCTGATTTTCTTTCTTTAACCTCATATGCCCTATATCGTTCCACTATACTACAGACAAGTCTGTGACCAGTCGACGACCTTATGACAAGCCTGTGACCATGACAGCCACAAGTTTGCGACCCAGTCGGCGATTGCGACCCACCAGAAGCCAGAAATAAGACGCTATCCATCTGAGGTAGAAATCTGTCACACTCTGGAGTGCCAGTCAACAGACAGATTCGGCGGGATATCACTCCTAATACAATACCTATCATAAAGAACCTGATATAGCGAGACTCGAGGCAGTGTAGCCGAGGAAGTATTCCGCTACAATAACGTCTGTTAACTTAAACATCAATAAATGAAAATAGATGATTACGGAAGTTTTTAAACCAAAAATAGATCCATTTATTGTAAAACTCGCCCTTACAAAACGCATTACAAAAGCAAATGTTTGGGTTTTGGGGTTTTTTTTCTTGCTGTCTTCCTTTAATGAACTTCTTCATTTGAATCAATGTGTTGGCTGTTAATTCTGCTCGTATTGCTTCAAAGTTCTTTATTGGAATGTACTAGTCTAATCTTTATGAAACTGAAATTTCCCATTTTTTTTCAAGCTCATGGAACAATCTCAAGTCCAGCGTTCTTTTTCTTGACAATAATAGGAAGCATCTTTGTAGTTGTTTTTCGTTTCTCCTGTCTTTGTTGTTGTTGTTGTTGTTGTTGGGTTTTTTTTTTTTTGCTTCTTGTTTTGTTTTTATTTTGTGAACATTCAAAAGCCTTTTTGTCAATTACTGACCAGAAGTATCACTATTGTGGCATCTTTACAGATTGAACTTAGATGAGTGTATTAGGTAGAGAGGGGCCCGATAATGACGTGAGGGTGACATGAAAAGTTTTATAACGTGTTCACAGAAGAGTCTTGTCACAAAATACTTTCTGTCTTCAAACCTGCTCAATCTCTGCTTCTTATGGTGTTCAGATAGTTTTCGTTGATAATTTTTCAAGGATCGACTGACAAATATACAAATTTGCGAGGATTCCCTATTTTGACACGAAAGTTCTTATCATGACCTTAATCTACTCATTTTATATTTGCGAAACTGAAACAGTTTGGCAGCTTCCAGTTTATTGAACACGATGATTACAATGTATTAAAGACAAACAAGGGGGCGTAAGAATCGGTTATACTTTTATATAAACGTAAGTAGTTCCACCGAAGGGTATGAATGCTTGCTATCCACACAAACAGTTCCATAGAAGGGTATGAGTGCTTGCTATCCACACAAACATACTTATATATTTTCACAATAGATGGGTAAGATGTTTAAGCTTTTTCACTAAATTGTGTACTGCAGCAACTGTACAAGCCAGTTTCTTCACTACATTTGATGTGGAATGGGTCGTGAGTAGTGGATGTATTAATAGTAATAAAATGCACAGGAATATAAATATAGCGCTAGATATTTTTTCTTCTGGGATTCGACCACATGTAAATAAAAACATGAAGATACTGCGACAAATTTAAAATTTCATGGAAAACCTGTATGAGTTTAGCATCCACTTTTACTGGCCAACACGACATGATCTGCTATCCAACTCGTAAGTATTTACTATTCAGCACCCAGTGATTTAAAAAGTCAATGTTTCATTAAATTTAATTCTATTACAAGAGTTTAATAAACCACAAAAGTTGACAAGTAAACCCAGTGACTTTTCCAAAAAGTGCGGTGTTCTTTGTCAACAAAACCTTGAATATATACTCTCTCTCTCTCTCTCTCTCTCTCTCTCTCTCTCTCTCTCTCTCTCTCTCTCTCTCTCTCTCTCTCTCTCTCTCTCTCTCTCTCTCTCTCTCTCTGGTTTATTGGGGGGGGGGAACCCTATGTGACGAAGAATTAAGAGAAACTGGATTTTTAAACTTCAACACTTGAACCGAAAAATGTTGCAACATTAGGCCTACAAGAATAATATTAATTTCAGCACTCTAAGTTCTGCCTTAATCTTAATAATGTGTGCCAAATGTAACAAGGTCAAATTAATTTATAGTACCTTTTTTTTTGCTTTCATAAGTGAATAGAGTTCGATGTCTTTATAAATCTAATCTTTTTCATTTTCTTTCACTCCATGTGTGTTAATAGTGCTAGACTTCTGTCAGTTATGAAAGCAGTAAGGTTCTGCACTACACTTTTATGCTTTGCATAGGGTTTAAAAGATATCGCGTGTTTCTCACTTGTTATCCAAGTTTTTTTTAAAAATCTTCATTGTATATCTGAGGCATTGTTAACATAACTTTACTTCCATTTATATTGGTGTGTGATTGATTTGGTTTAATTTGTGTTATGGCGTATACAGTCTGGCTTTACTTCACATGTGCATCCAGGTAAAGAATGTTTGTTCCGCTTTTTCATTTCCACTTATGGACTTCAAAAATAAGTTTGAAAAGTAGCCTATAACTTTTTATAAATCTTTAATAATTTGATTACTGCACTTTCAAAAGTTTGCATTGTCTACTCTGGCAAGAATTATTTTTCTAGTTTTGATAACTGCTAAAGGTAGTATACTTTGGACTAATTCAAGTTCACTTTTCGAGCACATGGGAATATTCGCTTCGATCAGCTGTCTGCTTAAAGGCAGTGTGTTTTTTTTATTTTTGTTTTATTTATAATACCACAAATAAAGAAATTACAGTAACAGTACAATTAACAGATAAATTCAAAAGAATAGGAAAAACATTCTAGATTATAAAAACAAATTATATTAATGGTTGTTGTTTAGTAGACAGCCGGATAAAAATGGCATATAGGTCCAAAATGTAATAATTGCCCACAGAGCGCGCAATTTTTAAACTAGATGATATAACGTTGAATCCCCATTAGAGGCCAGACAAACCCACATTGTTACAATGTTATATTTCATAGCAACAGAACCACTAGCATACAGAATAACCTTCTTCGTATTTTTCTTATTCTTTTTTCTCTCTTCTTTCTTTTTTTTTCTCGCATGCACACGCACACACGCTTATATATATATATATATATATATATATATATATATATATATATATATATATATATATATATATATAGAGAGAGAGAGAGAGAGAGAGAGAGAGAGAGAGAGAGAGAGATAGATAGATAGATAGATAGATAGATAGATAGATAGATAGATAGATAGATAGATAGATAGATAGATAGATAGATAGATATACATGGCCACACATGAGCCGAGCTAGAGCCAATGAGAATTTAACATTAAGCCGCCAAAGGGATTTAAAGGGTCAAGAAAAAAAAAATTGATGTTAAAAATGTCACTATGTTTAACATTACAGGCTATCGAAACAAAAGAAAATGTAATGTTAACTTCTAACTTGAGAGTCAACCCTTCATGTCTTTGTATGGGCCTGTTTGACGACAATGGAAAATTAACATTAGGCAACAATTTTGTTTATGATTTATAGGGAAAAATGAAATGTTACAAATGTCAATAGGTTTAGCATTATGCGTCTCTATGACAATATTAGACCCCAACTGACTAAGTGATCGAAAGCACTCACCTTTACAGATCGTTGACATCTCACGTTTGTCCTGAGCGAGTTCAAGTCTCGTACTCGGCCAACGAAAATATGTGAAAAAGCTCGCCAATAGCTTCCGTTGGTCGGTGGTTCTTCCCGAGATTTTTCTCAGAGTATTCCTTTCACTAGATATACTGGCCGCCATGTACAGCCTATCATATCTGAGAAATAGCATTAAGCCAATAACAACAACAACAACGGTATGGTATCAATGTCAATTATTTTAATACGAGATTTCCCTTTGTCGCTATTGATGTTTTGGATGAGCTTATGTTAATAAAAGAAAAATCGCAGTGTTGGAAATGTCCATTATGGACCTATATTGCGACAAGAGAAAGCATAAGAAACGTCCAAAGATTTATCATACACACTAGCAGAACAATATCTAGTGATCAACTAACTAGCACCCGATGCATAGTATCCAACACTCCATCTCTCCTGTCAAGCACGCATTTGATGTGACCATCTTGCACTCACATGCTGACCGCATTGCGTAGGATGTAAAAAAAGGTGTAGAAAATTGATTTTAAGTCCCGTATAAACAAAGCCAACTTTCCCTTTTCTCTATAACCTGCATATTAGCCTCTTATAAACAAGTAACGAATATTCCTCTTTGACTTTTCTAGCGTCCCGTTGTAAACAAAACCACCATCCCTTACGACATTCATAATCTCTAAAAGTTTAGCAATACTATCACACATGAAGTGAAAGAAGAGTAAAGGGTAGAACAGGGTAGAAATTATCACACTACGACAAACACACTTATATATTATCGTACATGAAGTTATAGAAGAAAAAAATATCAATGCATACGCACACACACGTACGCACGAACACCCTCTTTTGTAGACATTAAGCAGCGTGGAGAGAAAAATCCCACTGAAAGACATGCATTGGCCTTCTACTGCAGTCCTAGTATATATATATATATATATATATATATATATATATATATATATATATATATATATATATATATACATACATATATATATACATACATATATATATATACACACACACACATATATATATATATATACCTATATATATATATATACCTATATATATATATATATATATATATATATATATATATATATATATATATATATATGCCTATATATATATATATATATATATCGTAAGTCCTGCTTGGAACGGTGTGATGCTTAGAATTTGAAATACTGACTTCGTTTTTGTTGTCCTCAACTGTATTATCTGCTTAAAAGGCAACTCAGTTTTTACTTGATAGACAGTAGCTGACAGTGTCTTGCAATGCCTATACTTGATTTTAGTACACTGACTGACATATGAAGGAAGAAAAACAAAATTGAAAATATCACTCTGGTAACAAATTGAATAAACAAACATGTGGTTATTCTTTCATACGGAACCTGCTTGGGGAGAGAGGATTAAGGGACTTTTTTATATGGAGAAGGCACTCTGGACTCAAACAAGTATTTCACATGAGAATGGCACAGGAACAAAGGGGGACTTTAGCCATTTTTTACCACTTCCTACAAAAAATCTGTTCATTGTGAATTATACATGACATTAAATAATTACTTTATCATGATGAACAAATCTGAAAATACTGATTTGATTTTATTATTTATATCACATTTTGCTTTGTTTTCACGTAAACATTTTGACTACAGCTTGTCATTATTGCATACATAAACATAAAAGCCATAGATTTATACTGATTGATTTGAATATCTGTTTCTAAATGTGTCTGCAGGTGTATTTCTATATGCTACATACAAAAATACAAAGGCATAGAGAAAACTTGTTTTTATATTTGTTTTAAAGGGGTGGGGAAATAGTCTCTTTAATCAAAATCAGAATGAAATTTCAAAAGCACATCACAAAAGTTCGTTTGAAACAGTATTTCTTACTACTTTTAATTTATTGACCGACATGGATTCAACTTCTGCGTCAGCACATGTTCCAACAGCAACCCAAGACGCTGAAAATTCATTCAGCAAAGAACATATTTGAGCTCGATTTCGTATTAATTGCATGTATTTTCTATATGAGAGAAGAACAATATTTTGATATACGGAAAAATTAAGGGACAGAATTTTTTTTCACCGCGTCTCACCCCCCAGTGGCGTACTAAAGGTAAACGGCATCCGGGGCGAAGATGAAGACCCAAAGGGGTTTGTGTGTTTGGGTGACCCAAGATTTCTGGCACCCGAGGCAATTGTCTCGTCCGCCCACCCCACGTTTAGAAGTAAGAATCTCTAAACAATACTGCAAACACCTGTATTTCAAGGCCGTTGTAAATTTCTACAGTTCTGAAGAATGGAAACGTGTGGTTTGTATGCCAGCCTAGTGCAGAAATTATTGTTAAGTTTGAATATATTAACATTAAGTTTTAGGGAAATACATTAATGGTTCAATTACTGTACTATCTGATTAAGTTTCGTCATACCCAGTAAGTGTGTACACGGATAAAGAGTGGATATATCTAATTTATGGGTAAATCCTAAAGTTGTAAATGACTCTGGAAATTCTGGCATCAAGACCCTAATTTTCCCAGAATAAGTACAAATATACCCCGACAAACCCCTTTTCACCACCCCTAACCTACCCCCACATTTTCGTTGAGCATTTTGGTGATGTATTTTTTTTTTGTCTTTGGATTGACTTTGTATTATCCTGGGAAAAGTAGATTCTTTCCGCCATAAGCGCCCAAGGAATCATATACTACTATACATTGATTGATGTTGTTGATTAAAATATACTAGATTGATGTTGTTTAGTATAAACGGAAATTGATTACAAAATTTCTTCGCCAATCGTCAATGTTTCAACAGAAGATATCAGAGTCATTTCATCATCAGGTTGACACATATAAAATTCAACTTTACATTTACTCGTCGTCTGCACCCGAATAAATCTTTAATTTTTAATTTTTTAAGAGCATATTTATTTTCCGAACAATATATTTTTGATCGATCAAGTTTTATCGTTATTTTAGTGTATCTTAATTTACTAATCTGATTATGAAAGTTTTTAAACTGCTCAGTTAAAACGGCACTTAACTGTTCAATAAATCTGAAATATTCGGTATCATCTCCACGAATAAGAGAAAGTTTAAGCTTATCGAATCCGCCTTTAAAGCAGATGCCACAATTTTCGTTTGTTGTTGTTACATTTAATGGTTTATTGTCGAGTAGAATATATTTAATCTTGCGGTTATTGCTATCGATCACTGTCAATGTTTCAAACATTATTTTTAAGTTTAGAAAAAAATTTATACTTCTTAAGACATCAGACTATCAAGAACATCATAGTCCAACATACGATGACAAAGTGCAAATATATCAATTCCGTTTTTACAGTACTGTTTATCGTCTAAGTTACAAAGTCCTTGTTTTACAATTAGGTCAGTCTCAAATTTATGATGATCATAACATAAATAACAACACCGTCCAGCGCGCCTTTATAATTCTGAAATTTCTTTTTGTGACAATATTTTTGTATTCCCTTTGCTCGTTTTATCACTTTTCCATCGTCTAACCTCAAGCAATACATTTTATTCGCAATCAATAAACTCCGATACCGTAATAAAGTTAGTTTCATCTTTGAACTTTCCGATAACTTCCATATTTGCATTGTCCTGAAATCCGCTAGTTTTTGGATAATCTGACAAATCAAATATCTCCCTTCATACAGATCTTCGCATTTAGTCTCACACATCAACGAATCAGTATCCGTGAAAAGCAACTTGCTTTTAGGCCATTGTTTCTTGATAAAGTTGTGATAGAAATCGTTCATCAGCCACTTGGAATGATCAAGTACATCAGCTCCAACGTAAATTGACTTATTTAACTTCAAATTTGTTTGTTTTTTCACTGTATCGCAACAAGATGATTGCTAAAGATTTTCATGCTGACGAAATCATCCAACGCAACAAGTTTATATAGACGATCGACTTCATTAACAATTTCAACGTTGACACGTTTCCTATTATTTTCCATTGTATTGCCGAATACACTGTTATTCATAAACGTGAAGAAACTTTTCTCAAAATTCGTCAAAGCATCCACTATTCGTGTAGTATTCGAGTCAATGTATCCTATCATCCAACATATTTGTTTGAACTTTAGTATGCGATGAAATTTACATTATATGAGTCCAGCAGCTACAGACTGTTTGAGGTTTCTATAATGAATCACGTAACGTTTATTATCCATCAGATTCGGAACTAATTTCCGAACCATTGCATTTTTTCTGTATGATCGGACAACATCTGATAGTCGATCAACATTGACTCAGCGCAAACGGGTAATCGTTATGCAAATCATGCAATTAGACAGGATACTCAAGATCAACTTCAACGAAATAATTTACGTCCTGCTCTACTTTCCGATCAGTCTCACGTATAATTTGATCAGGTTCGATCCAATTAAATCCGCTAATCGGCATTGGCTCCAACATCATGTGACAGTACAAAATATTTGTATAAATATAAATAATATAATTTTTCTGATTGCTGAATTTATAACAATCATGAAATAATTCTTCTGAGGAAGCGGACATAAAATGGAGACTGTCAATAAATCTCCGTTTTCCAAACATAACTGACACGTATTTCTCAATATTATTTCAAATAAATTTCACTTGATTATTTAGTTTTAACCTACTTCGAATTTCGTGATTCCCGAAAGCCTCAACAATCATAATTGAATCATATCCATGGAAATTGTGAAGGACAGCTGGAATAAACACCAGAGAGTGTTACAGAATAAGGCAAGAAATAACTTGGTTTCGCCTTAAAACGATTTGATCATTTTCGTCGTACGTGCGTACATCGTTATCTAGGGTGGATAATTGACTTTTTTAAAGTTAACATTTTAGACTAGCATGTATCTTGTCGTAGATCGCTTGCGGCGAGAGACACTAAAATCACAGTATGCACGGGTATTTTACCCTTACTAGCACTGATTCTCCTGGATATGTAAGGCTAGGTTGTTGACACATTGGTCTTTTGGATCTTATCAAAGAGTTTACGTTCTCCATTTTGGTTCTATAGCCACAGGGGTAAGTGTTACATTTTTATTTTAGTTGATATGTGAAGCATATTCTGTTTTAATGTCGTAGGCATGAAATGTTATTTTTATTACTACGCGGATTTGAAACGCTGTGATCTTTGTTAGATGTTACTATTTAGAGTTTTAATTTAGTAGCATATATCTATAGAATTTAATTCCGTAGATGTTATTATGACCAATCTGGTTTTATTTTAGCTGTCCGTGTGTGTGCGGATATATCAGGCTGTCAGTCTGGCTATCGGTATATCTGTATGGGGATGGAAGCAGGCGTGACCATCAAAGCCAACAAAAATATGGAACTGCTGAATAGTAAACTTGTGCGTATTGTGGATCCATGAAGGGTGTGTGTGGCCAATACAAATGTGGGCCAACAAAAGAATTCATTAGAAACTGTGTGGTTTGACCATAGAAACGTAAACCAGGTCAAAATGCTCGTTTGGAGGTGTTTACAAGTAGTTTTGAGTCGTACATGGTTATAAATCGTACGGGCTGTACAAATCACCGAGTCACGAGTCGTATGTTTGATACAATTGTTATATTGATTTCAATTGATCATGATTGTTTCAATTGATGATGTTGTTTCAATTGAGTTACATACATTACATGAGATTATATGAATCTTACTTTGACTTTGAATCACATTTTTTGTTTGTAACTGTTAAGTAATCGAAGGAGTCGTTTGTTTGGGGCGTGAAAGAGTCATACTGCATATATCATAGAGGATATTCATATTTTATCGATTCATTTCATAAACTTCCATCTTTCATCACATGTTTCGTTGTCATTTAATAACAATCAGCCATTCAAGTCAAATTCTGTTACAGAGAGGTATATTTCAGATTTGTTTTCCAACAACTTCTTGATTCTTTAACTGTTTCATTTTTGCAATTTTTTTTCTTGGATTCGCATAATCAAATCTGCTTCTTTCATCGATTTTGTAGTAGCCATTTCGCAGGATTGATTCCCCCGATAAAGCTGAAAGGTCTTGACAAACTTGAATTAATCGCACAAATTTTATAAATTACTCCAGATGGAACACGAATATGGGGCTTTATTCATACTTGATCGATCAGGATTATTTTCTACACCACAGCTAGTACAGGTTGAACAATACACTTAAATAACAAACAAAACTTGCATCTGACGTTTGTGTCCTTTAAACTGAACGTATTTTATCTTTTCCGGATGGTGTCGTTATTCGTTGGACATCGGAGCAATCAAGACGATCGTTTTTGTTCCATTTTCTCCAGAACAACAGTGCAAGCACCTGTAACAGAAATGTTTTGCATTTTGTGCTTATTATATTATTTTCCAACTAATCTGTTAGTTTATTACCCACATGTAATGATTTTTATAGAACAAATTGTGCTTTGAGATTCAGTTGCTGAAATATACCGCGGATGAACTTAATCTCATTCATCAACTCGTAAAACATTTACCGAAAGATTTTGTTACTAAAATTTTGGTATTTGATTTTCAGCAACAGGAAACTCAATCCCGTAAGTTTAATCTTGTTACGCGAGGAATATACTTATTGACCAGATCGGCCTGGTAATGTGCAGATAATAGCGCCCATTGAAAACATATGTCATCCTTATTTTTTACGTAGATACAACATTGTTTTTGATTTTTGTTTGTAGATGTACGTACGAGCTGCCGCATAAAGAATTCTTCCATTGTGTAAAACAAAACTTCGGATATCATCTGAAACTTTCATCCTGATTCAGATACAGTATATTCCTCAATTTTTTCGATTTGTTGATTGTCATTTAGCGTCTTAAAATCTGTTCCAATTAACACACGGTCAGATTTTGTTGTAATATAATCATCAGCAAGTGATTTGTCAGAGGTGTTTTAGTTACACGCAACTTTGTAAGTAGAACATGATACTCAGCTAGAATTTTGATATGCGATGTTTGTCAAATTATACATACGCCGTTGCAATTGTTGTTGCAGACATGTTTTTTTTTAATTCAATCTTAGTGTTTAACAATATCGCGCAATTTAAACATAGTGAATGTATGTGTGTATGTATGAGTGTGTATGTATGTGTGTGTATGTGTGCGTGTATGTGTGTGTATGTTTGTGTATGTGTTGTATACCTATTTTTGGTAGAAAAATTAAAAGGTATGTAGGACTATTTTGTTCCTTAAAAATTGAGATTAGTTCCTAAATTAAATAACTTGGTTTAATTTCATGGCTTGGATGACTTACTTTACAAGCCGCTTTTCACAAATGTAACCCTAAATAGTCTGGTTCAGAGTTCATAACAATAAACGATTTACTCGCTTTTCAACTGTAATGAAATTAATCTGTCGAATACAACAGGTCTCGTTTTCTTTTCAACTATTACTTCATGGTAGAGTGGTAATCCATGTCACGAGTGGAACAAAAAGCGATTTACCAAAATTAGCAATAATCCATGTTAAGAGGCGATAGCCTCTTTACAATAATTAACTCAAGGGTATAAACAGCACAAGACAGAAAGGTAATCCATTCGCAAGACTAGCCTTCATTAGGACAGACCCTCTGATCGGGACACGTACATGTGCCACGTTACCTCGGAATATATAAAGGCCGAGCCTCTCTGAAACTTAAGTTGTTAAGTCCCATATCAGAGAATAGTGTCTGTCTGTACTTACTTTTAAAAATTTTTGTAGTAACTTGTAGATGCAATATTTTTGAGTTTTTTTATGTACTATTAAAATGTAATGAAATATTTTATTGTATCTATATTCATTTGTATGAATTCACTATCTTCATAGTATTCTTTAAATAATACAGTATAATATCCAGTGATCTTTTGCAGGTTATTCTAAATTAAATGAAACAAAATATATTCCTTGAAATGATTATAGCATCAGTCGTAATTATTCAATTTTAGGCTTCAAGCAATATTTAATCACTTCTATCACATTCTAAAATGCAGGTAATTTTACAAGCATATGAAGTAGTAGATCATTGAGAAATTATTCAATATGTATTGTAATATGTATTGTATGAAAAAGTGTATCTTTAGAATATATATATATATATATATATATATATATATATATATATATATATATATATATATATATATATAGTTGTTAAGTCCCAGATCAGAGAAGAGTCTGTCTGTATTTACAGCGATCTCCGCAACCTCTTGCTGCCAGAGCTTCCACAAAGATGTACCATTATAAGTGACATCTTATTCTTAAAATGACCACTTTCTTCTCTCTTCCTCTCTGATCAAGAGCCGAGGCATATCTTTAAGCAGTACAAGATTTCTTCTCATATCAAAAATTGAGAAGGTTATGTTAAGAAACAACAATTACAGAACGAACTAGATATTCCATTGGAACAAACAACTCTCTATATAAAAAGACCATTTCCTTACATAACAAGTATTTCTTAGATAACATTATATGTAGGTATGTATGTGTGTAGGTGTCTGTATGTGTAGGTGTATGTATGAAGGTAGGTATGTGTGTGTGTGTGTAGGTGTGTATGTACTCTTGGAGAATTATTTTCCATACACATCTTGGAGGATTATTTTCTATACACATCTTACGATAAAGCGATTCGGATGACATAATCCATATACAAGTCGATTAGGAGTATAAGACAAAGCTAAGATTTTCCGGTCAAAAGTATAGTTTTATATGCTGTCAAATACGGTAACTGTATCTATTTGGATCTTGCATTCAAAATTAATCTATTCTCGACAAAGGCAATTGATATCTATTGGGATTTTGTCAGCCTAATTAACTTATCGTCACAAAGGTAATTGATATCTATTGAGATCTTGACAGTCTAAAGTAGCTTGTCCACCATGATATTTGGTATCTACTGACATCTATGCCAGTCTGAATTTACTTTTCCACAAAGGCTATTGGTATCTTCTGACATCATCGACAATCTGAATTAACTTGTCCACAAAGGCTTTGGGTATCTACTGGGGGAGTTACCATTTTGAATGGATTTATTTATAAAGGTAATTGGTATCTTCTGACATCAATGACAGTCAGGATTTAACTTGTCCACATGGCTTTAGATATCTACTGGGGAATTTACCACTTTGAATGGATTTATTTATAAAGATAATTAGTATCTTCTGACATCAATGACAGTCAGAATTTAACTTGTCCACATGGCTTTAGATATCTACTGGGGGATTTACCACTTTGAATGGATTTATTTATAAAGATAATTAGTATCTTCTGACATCAATGACAGTCAGAATTTAACTTGTCCACATGGCTTTAGATATCTACTGGGGGATTTACCACTTTAAATGGATTTATTTATAAAGATATTCAGTATCTTCTGACATCAATGACAGTCAGGATTTAACTTGTCCACATGGCTTTAGGTATCTACTAAAAGCTTTGCCACTTTCAATGGAAACGGTATTTACTGTAAAGCATTGCTCATGTGAATTAACTTGTCCACAGGGGTAGTACGTTTTGTTTTTGTTAAGTTACTTTCTCTGACGATGGTGCCTCTAGCACACACAGCCTTAAATATTTTTTTAAATCTTTGATTCGTCCTTATTATGCTTTGATTACCCTCCTTTTATTTACAAGGAAATTTGGAACGTTAACTTAAAAGGATTTCAAACCTTTATTATATTACCGTCTGTGCACTAGAGCATAGAATTTGGAATTAAAAATTGGTACCGGATGTGGAATTACAAATAGGTTTAGCTGTAATAACAATAATATACCCGTACTTTTAAATCTTTTAAATTGCACAGGATCAATGTTATCATTTTAAAAAATAACTTCTGAAGCTGAATGTATCGAATGAACAACCAAAATATTTTCTCACCCGTTTTTAATTCAGTAAAATTTGAAACGATAGTTCATACACCAAACTACCAATAATTGGCAACTAGAGGGGATATCCTTTCCAAAGTCCTTTCTCCATCATCCCCACCATAGTAATTAATGCTATTCTGTGGCACTGGCACTGGACAAAGGACATTGGCACACGTTTGGCATTTGTCCCAAAAGATGGGAAAGGAGGTTAAAAAAATCTATGATCAAAAACAATAGACTTGTTTCCTTAAGCACCACAAACCAAAGAAGTTAAAATCAAGAAAATAATAAATGCAGACAAGTTGTAAATCAAGTCGTCTACATGTACCTGCAAAGACGCATGCCAAATTTTACTTCACTCCCTTAAAATGCGGTTTTCTTCACCGTGTTGAAGTTTTGTGGGGAGTGTTGTTGTTGTTTGTTTGGGTTTCTTCTTGTTTTTTGTTTTAAATACAAAGTCTAGCTATTTCAAAGCTTGGACACAAATAGAATAATTGCTATAATGGATTGAGAATATACTTCTATCAAATTTAATTTCAGTCTTTCTTTTGTCTCGTCAAGTTTACAAAGTTTTGCCTCCAAAAGGAAAATGTCCAGAAAGATAAAAAATAAGTGTAAAAGATAAATATTGCTGTAATGTTTTTGAAACTCAAATAGGTCATCTACATATTAATATAATTATTGTCTCCTACACTGAATAATATTTTCTTAAACGTGCTTATACTTTTGTTGGCAGAGAAATCCCAGTAGAAATAAGATGGCTTTCATGTGGAAGATTTGATTGCTGAGGTGGATTATTTAGTCCCTTTAATAACGAAGAAATATTGACACAGTAAGAACCTTACAACCGGTTGATACTGTAAGCCAATAACAACACATTGATCCAGTGAGCTAATTGCAGCCTATTCACCCTGTGAGCTAATTACAGCCTATTGACATTGTAAGCTAATTACAACCAATTGACACCGTGAGCTAACTACAACCTCTTAACACTGTTAGCTAATTAAAAACGTCATCTCCGAATTAAACTAAAAAAAAACAAAAACAAACAACATTCCTACTGCACAAAATGAAAATGTGTCGATTTTGATTTCCAAGAAAATAAGTGACTTTAAAAGCAAGTTCAAACTACCGGAGTGCAGCACAAAAATTTGTGTTTCTGTCTCCACGGTATAGCGTGAAATAGACTGTGCTTTATAGCGTTTAAAAACAACTGTCTCTGCGGTATAGCGTGAAATAAACCGTCTCCGCGGGTTTAATTGCAATATTACTATACATACTTTCCTGAATAAATAATGACGCCTTACAGCGACACAATTTGCTTCATAATTCATTAAATATGTTTAAATAAAGATTTGAGTAATTGAAAAACAAAATCAATGGGACACCAGATCATTTTATTGTCATTTTGTTTAAATCCATACATTACCAGTGGCGAACCCTGAATGTTTCTTTACGAGCATCGTATTTGTTGCAGGAATGGTTAAAAATGTTGGAAGTGAATAAATAAGCATGTTCGTCAGTGAATAGTGTATCTTTCTGGTTGAAAAGAACTCACTCAACTTTTTTGTCGCAAATTTTAAAGAAACAGATGCCAGACTACTCTAATTATATTCGAAAATTTATCGCACTCGTCCAGAACTTAAGTCCATAAAACGTGTAAGAATTCGTTTATGCTAGTAATAAATGACGCCTCCATTGCGAAACCATTCTCATTTAATATATTGCTACATTACATTAGCAAAAGGCATAGACTCTGACCGTATAAGTTGTTTCTCCCTAGATTGTCTATTTGTAAGTCACTGAATTTTATTAGTTTTTTCATAAAATACAGAATAATAATGTCAGTCAATCACACGGAAGACCAGTTTATATATATATATATGTACGAATTATGTCCATTATTATACTCATCAAAGAGCTTGTCAATTAATCTTATTTACCACTCTCCGATCTGCAAACAATACAATCAAATGAATGCATTTCAGCATAATAAAATTTATCTTCCCATTAGCCAGCTTTTATAAAATGTTTCATCTTGATTACGTGACAGGGAACTAAATAACACGTGTTATTTTGTTAACTGGCACTTTATCCATATGGGAAATTGTTATTGTTAAATCTAAGGCAAGTATACAAATTTTCGGCTTCAAAAATGATACAGGCTGCATTGCATCTTTATCTAATCGTAATGTACAAAGTACTAACATTTAAAATTCGAGATGCGATTTTACTCCCAAGTTCAGATGTTTTATAAAAACTAAACCTGGCGACTTTGAAAATGAGGTAAATATAACCAGAACTAACCGTAGTTCGGGACTCTCCCAAGAAATGTTCGTGCAACTTTGACAAGGTTTGGTGAGTTTTAATCTCGGTTGTATTGAAGACACGTAGAAGAGTATATATATGCAATACCGTGCAAGTTTAGATGAAACTTCATGCCAGGTTTTAAAAATAATTTGGGCAAAAACAGCATCTGAACAGTTGTGGTTGGAATGTACTACATCATTCAGAACTTTCGAAGTCCACAGAAGCTTTGAAAATTAACTATCTAAATAATAATTGTTTTTAATTCTGAAATTAAGTTGCCAGTCAGGTTCTAAAAGATCTGGTGAAATGGTTACACAACTATCTTGCAGACAATCAAGTTCGATATTAATTATAAGACAAATGCTAGCATGCAAAAAGGAAAAAGCTATCCTCATCCCGTGATGAACGGAGAGGAGTATGGTTCACTGATATAAATTCACGAACATGATATCCAGCATTAATTTTATTGTTGAGTACATACTATAGCAGATTGCATTTTTAAGTTTTATGTATTGAAACAGATCTCTAAATCCATGTAATGAAAATTTGAACGATGCCACCAGATAGACTAGATAGCCGTGGTCTGCTGTTTGAATTCCGATATAATTATATCTGACCTAACGAGGGATGAGAGTAATGATTTATCCACAGTTTATTGTAACGGAATATTGAAAGTGATTTTGTTTATTTGTTTTTGCAAGGTGAGATAGCTACATGACGTCTTTACGAACCCAAAAGGGGGCTACACAAAGTTAAAAAGGGTGAAAGAGGCGAGATACCGGAGAATTTGGAAAAGGAAGGGAAAACGTGGAGAAGACCCAGACTTACCGGCACAAGGAAGTTAAAAGGAAGAATCGATATGGACTTTGCACTGAGACAATACATCAGGTTATGAATCTCTACAAAGCAGCCTTTGTCGATCTTTCATACAATCTGAATCTTGATTATATTTTGTCTTTATTTGTGACTTGGGCTCGTTATTCTGTTCTATATATCTGCTGAGATCTTTATTTATTTTACCCAGTTTCATATTTTATATTGACATATACTCGTTCCGGGCAAACTACACCGTTGGCTATGACTTCTAGATAGATAGCCAAAACGAAGTAACGCACCACAATAAAGTCGAGTAGGGATTTACGACAACACTATTAACTAGATAAATCTATCTATGTAATAAAATCATGCTATTGGTTGTGTCTTTAAGTAGTATAACACCGATAGATAGATAGATAGATAGATAGATAGATAGATAGATAGATAGATAGATAGATAGATAGATAGATAGATAGATAGATAGGTAGGTAAGTAGGTAGGTAGGTATGAATGGATTTTTCGATGCTTTTATCCAAAAGTCTATCAATCTATCATCTTTCTATTTCATATTTTCTTTAATTTTGTTTTTGTTCATATGTCCACCTGTTATCTAAGCTTTGAATAATACATTTTTTTTCTAGTTTTAACAACCCTTTTGTATTTAATTTATTATATCTTTTCTTTCAGTCTTGATACTGTTTAGATCTAATAATTATTTTGTATTTATTATATCTTTCCTGTCAATTATGAAGTTGTTTATGTCTAATAATTATTTTGTATTTATTATATCTTTCCTGTCAATTATGAAGTTGTTTATGTCTAATAATTATTTTGTATTTATTATATCTTTCCTGTCAATTATGAAGTTGTTTATGTCTAATAATTATTTTGTATTTATTATCTTTCCTGTCAATTATGAAGTTGTTTATGTCTAATAATTATTTTGTATTTATTATATCTTTCCTGTCAATTATGAAGTTGTTTATGTCTAATAATTATTTTGTATTTATTATATCTTTCCTGTCAATTATGAAGTTGTTTATGTCTAATAATTATTTTGTGTTTATTATATCTTTCCTGTCAATTATGAAGTTGTTTATGTCTAATAATTATTTTGTATTTATTATATCTTTCCTGTCAATTATGAAGTTGTTTATGTCTAATAATTATTTTGTATTTATTATATCTTTCTTGTCAATTATGAAGTTGTTTATGTCGAATAATTATTTTGTATTTATTATATCTTTCTTGTCAATTATGAAGTTGTTTATGTCTAATAATTATTTTGTATTTATTATGTCTTTCCTGTCAATTATGAAGTTGTTTATGTCTAATAATTATTTTGTATTTATTATATCTTTCCTGTCAATTATGAAGTTGTTTATGTCTAATAATTATTTTGTATTTATTATATCTTTCCTGTCAATTATGAAGTTGTTTATGTCTAATAATTATTTTGTATTTATTATATCTTTCCTGTCAATTATGAAGTTGTTTATGTCTAATAATTATTTTGTATTTATTATCTTTCCTGTCAATTATGAAGTTGTTTATGTCTAATAATTATTTTGTATTTATTATATCTTTCCTGTCAATTATGAAGTTGTTTATGTCTAATAATTATTTTGTATTTATTATATCTTTCCTGTCAATTATGAAGTTGTTTATGTCTAATAATTATTTTGTGTTTATTATATCTTTCCTGTCAATTATGAAGTTGTTTATGTCTAATAATTATTTTGTATTTATTATATCTTTCCTGTCAATTATGAAGTTGTTTATGTCTAATAATTATTTTGTATTTATTATATCTTTCTTGTCAATTATGAAGTTGTTTATGTCGAATAATTATTTTGTATTTATTATATCTTTCTTGTCAATTATGAAGTTGTTTATGTCTAATAATTATTTTGTATTTATTATGTCTTTCCTGTCAATTATGAAGTTGTTTATGTCTAATAATTATTTTGTATTTATTATATCTTTCCTGTCAATTATGAAGTTGTTTATGTCTAATAATTATTTTGTATTTATTATATCTTTCCTGTCAATTATGAAGTTGTTTATGTCTAATAATTATTTTGTATTTATTATATCTTTCCTGTCAATTATGAAGTTGTTTATGTCTAATAATTATTTTGTATTTATTATATCTTTCCTGTCAATTATGAAGTTGTTTATGTCTAATAATTATTTTGTATTTATTATATCTTTCCTGTCAATTATGAAGTTGTTTATGTCTAATAATTATTTTGTATTTATTATATCTTTCCTGTCAATTATGAAGTTGTTTATGTCTAATAATTATTTTGTATTTATTATATCTTTCCTGTCAATTATGAAGTTGTTTAGATCTAATAAATATTTTGTATTTATTATATCTTTCCTGTCAATTATGAAGTTGTTTATGTCTAATAATTATTTTGTATTTATTATATCTTTCCTGTCAATTATGAAGTTGTTTATGTCTAATAATTATTTTGTATTTATTATATCTTTCCTGTCAATTATGAAGTTGTTTATGTCTAATAATTATTTTGTATTTATTATATCTTTCCTGTCAATTATGAAGTTGTTTATGTCTAATAATTCTTTTGTATATAATTTATTGTATCTTCATCTTCAAATATCGCTTCACATAATCTTTGACTTATTTTGTCTTCCAAGCTTATCTTTCTAACTCGACTTTTGCATATTTATCTTCTTTTTTCTAATTTTACGGGTCATTTGTTTTCTTACTTTCAATTTCACAGTTTATTTTCTCCCGTTTTAGTTTCTTCTTGCTTTACATTAATTTTCCTTGCATACGAATCTTGTATTTCTTTCCTATTTTAGTTTCTTTTTTCTTTTACTTCGACTTCCTTGCACATTTATTTTTATTTCTTCCCTGTTTTAGTTTCTTCTTGCTTTTACATCGACGTTCCTTCCACATTTTTCTGTTTTCTTCCATGTCTTACTTTCTCATTGCCTTCATTCGACGTTCCTTGCACATTTATCTATTATTTCTTCTCACAAATGTGACTTAACGTAAAACAATTTATCTTTTTATTTGGTGAAAAATATTTTGTATCTGTATGAATTTTTTTTATCATTCTGTTTTCTTACCTTGTTTTTTAATAGTTACTTACTCAAGACCGTAGAGAGCGATCACGGACCCTGGAGTAAGAAACACTTCGGGCCTCTCCTAGTTCTCTTTCAAACAAAATGTTTCTTTATTAAAATTAAAAAGAGTTTTTCGGACGGAACACCTTACGGTCTCGGGACCCTGGAATATATCCATGGTTGCCCCCTCCCTCCGTTGGCCCTGTATTTCCTTTTTGTAGCTTTGTTATCTCCCAAATTGTATATTTCATATTGGTATTCTTCATTCGTTGCATTTGCGTAGTCGGTTTTGATCTGACTATTTTCCTTCTAATAGATTTCTTCATTCATTCTTTCATCTTACCTTCTCGCTCTTGATAGCGTCTTTGCATCTTCACAAAACTATAGAGAATCGTCTTCAAACTTAGCCGTTTATGGTCATGTAATGCTAATAATCAGATTGATCTTCTGAAATGCGTTCGCATTTCGCTGTAACAGGAAATCGTCAACTCTTCTGTGTCAGTTGTGTACACTTAAAAATGTGTTGAAAACAATTATGATCTGACCATATATTCAGTTAATTTTCCTTAGCTCTCGTGGTTAATGTGCATTTATTTCTGCATGATATTTTGACTGTGTTTTTGATCAAGTTGAAATGCTGTTTCTTATCCGTTTTTCTGTAGTTTTTATAATATTCATTGTGCACTCCTCGTATACGTGGGAAAAAAATATATAAATCAATCTCCGTTTACTTTGTGGAGTGGGGATGAAATAAGAAAATGATGGACAAATGTTACTTTCTGCAGAAGTAATCAATGCGTTGCCTTTTCTTTTTGTTGTTTTCTTTCCCGTGTGGCATAGACCGAAAGGATGTGTATTCAAATATACTTTCGGATCATACCAGATTGGCTATCGTGGTTACTTCAATCGCATCGGCAATAAATAACCTACATGTCTTCTGCCGTACAACAAAACGAAAAACATTATTTTTTACCCATTAAAACTTTCTTGCTAATGTTCAAAGACATCGTTTAAAATGCTTTTTTTCAGTTATGAACAAACGTAGATCACACAAAAGTGGACTTTGATAACACTGTGTACCTGAAGCTGGGTATACTGTATATACCCGCGTAAAGTACTAATCTAAATGGGAACAGCACATACGCAGCGCTGATGTTGCGTCACGTGCCAGCAGCTCTGTACATGCGCTATTAGTTTGAAATCGAGAGGGGAAGAGTAATGTACCTTGATATATCGGCACATCATATGACTTCATATCTAGTTGTTGCGTTTTACACAAAAGCAAATACTGAATCGTTTCTAATGAAGAAATTGTCCGATAAATAGAGTGACTACGATAATGTTCAGAGATATGCATACATGGTGAGAGAGAAAGACAGAGAGAGAGGGAGAGGGGGGGGGAGAATTAGCAAAAACAGAATAAAACAAGACATGTACCAATTCGTTATCTCTCTTTTTCCCAAAGGTACAACTGGTTTGGGAGTTTGATATACATAATATGACAGGCCATACTTCCTTTGGAAGAATATAAATATAACCAAAACATCTGTCTCTAGTTCTGAAATTTTTAATAAATACTTACGTATGTGTGATTTTAGCGTACTAATTATTTGGTCAGTTCTCTATGGATATACTGTACCTTAAGTACTCATGCATCCACCATGCACAGAAGTGTTGATTTAACATGGGGATGGGCTACTGTGGACACAGTATAAATTTGACATGGGGATGGGCTACTGTGGACACAGTATAAATTTAACATGGGGATGGGCTACTGTGAACACAGTATACATTTAACTTGGGGATGGGCTACTGTGGACACAGTATAAATTTAACATGGGGATGGGTTACTGTGGACACAGTATAAATTTAACATGGGGATGGGCTACTGTGAACACAGTATACATTTAACTTGGGGATGGGCTACTGTGGACACAGTAAAAATTTAACATGGGGATGGGCTACTGTGGACACAGTATAAATTTAACATGGGGATGGGCTACTGTGAACACAGTATACATTTAACTTGGGGATGGGCTACTGTGGATACAGTATAAATTTAACATGGGGATGGGCTTCTGTGGACACAGTATAAATTTAACATGGGGATGGGCTACTGTGAACACAGTATACATTTAACTTGGGGATGGGCTACTGTGGACACAGTATAAATTTAACATGGGGATGGGCTACTGTGAACACTGTATACATTTAACTTGGGGATGGGCTACTGTGGACACAGTATAAATTTAACATGGGGATGGGCTACTGTGGACACATAATACATTTACCATGGGGTTGGACTACTGTGGACACAGTATAAATTTAACATGGGGATGGGCTACTGTGGACACAGTATAAATTTAACATGGGGATGGGCTACTGTGAACACAGTATACATTTAACTTGGGGATGGGCTACTGTGGACACAGTATAAATTTAACATGGGGATGGGCTACTGTGAACACTGTATACATTTAACTTGGGGATGGGCTACTGTGGACACAGTATAAATTTAACATAGGTATGGGCTACTGTGAACACAGTGGAAATTTAACATGGGAATGGGCTACTGTGGACACAGTGAAAATTGAACATGGGATGGGATACTGTGGACACAGTGAAAATTTAACATGGGGATGGGCTACTGTGGACACAGTGAACATTTAACATGGGGATGTTTTATTTGTCGACACAGAATAAATTTAACGTGAGGGTGGGCTACTGTGGACACAGTGGAAATTTAACATGGGGATGGGCTACTGTGGACACAGTGAAAATTTAACATGGGGATGGGATAATGAGGACACAGTATAATTTAACATTGGGATGGGCTACTGTGGACACATTATACATTTACCATGGGGATGGGGTACTGTGGACACAGTATAAATTTAACATGGGTATGGGCTACTGTGGACACAGTATAAGTTAACATGGGGATGGGCTACTGTGGACAAAGTGACAATTTAACATGGGGATGGGCTACTATAGACACAGTATAAATTTAACATATGGATGGGCTACTGAGGACACAGTATATATTTAACCTTGGGATGGGCTACTGTGGACACAATATAAATTTAACATAGGGATGGGCTACTGTGGAGACTGTATACATTTACCATGGGGATGGGCTACTGTGGACACAGTGAAAATTTAACATGGGGATGGGATACTGTGGACATAGTATACAGTTGACATTGGAATGAGCAACTGTGGATACAGCATAACTTTAACATGGGGATGGGCTACTGTCGACACAGTGGAAATTTAACATGGGGATGGGTCATTGTCGACACAGAATAAATTTAACGGGGGGATGGACTACTGTGGACAAAGTGGAAATTTAACATGGGGATGGGCTACTGTGGACACAGTGGAAATTTTAACATGGGGATGTGATACTGTGGACACAGTATAATTTAACATGGGGATGGGCTACTGTTGACACATTATACATTTACCATGGGGATGGGCTACTGTGGACAAAGTGAAAATTTAACATGGGGATGGGCTACTGTGGACACAGTGAAAATTTAACATGGGGATGGGATACTGTAAACATAGTATAAATTTGACATGGGGATGAGCAACTGTAGATAAAGTATAAATTTAGCATGGGAATGGGCTACTGTGGACACAGTGGAAATTTAACATGGGTATGGGCTACTGTAGACACAGTATACATTTACCATGGGGATGAGATACTGAGGACACAGTATATATTTAACATGGGGATGAGCTACTGTGGACACATTGGAAATTTAACATGGGGATGGGCTACTGTGGACACAGTGAAAATTTAACATGGGGATGGGATACTGTGGACATAGTATAAATATGACATTTGGATGAGCTACTGTGGATACAGCATAAATTTAACGTGGGGATGGGCCACTGTCGACACAGTAGAAATTTAACATGGGGATGGGTCATTGTCGACACAGAATAAACTTAACGTGGGGGTGGGCTACTGTGGACACAGTGGAAATTTAACATGGGGATGGGCTACTGTGGACACAGTGAAAATTTAACATGGGGGTGGGAAACTGAGGACAGTATAATTTAACATGGGGATGGGCTACTGTGGACACATTATACATTTACCATGGGGATGGGCTACTGTGGACACAGTATAAATTTAACATGGGTATGGGCTACTGTGGACACAGTATAAGTTAACATGGGGATGGGCTACTGTGGACAAAGTGAAAATTTAACATGGAGATGGGCTACTATGGACACAGTATAAATTTAACATACGGATGGACTACTGAGGACACAATATATATTTAACCTTGGGATGGGCTACTGTGGACACAATATAAATTTAACATAGGGATGGGCTACTGTGGACACTGTATACATTTACCATGGGGATTGGTAACTGTGGACGCAGTGGAAATTTAACATGGGGATGGGCTACTGTGGACACAGTGAAAATTTAACATGGGGATGGGATACTGTGGACATAGTATAAATTTGACATTGGGATGAGCTACTGTGGATACAGCATAAATTAAACATGGGGATGGGCTACTGTCGACACAGTGGAAATTTAACATGGGGATGGGTCATTGTCGACATAGAATAAATTTAACATGGGGATGGGCTACTGTGGACACAGTATAAATTTAACATGGGTAATGGGCTACTGTGGACACAGTATAAGTTAACATCGGGATGGGCTACTGTGGACACAGTGAAAATTTAACATGGGGATGGGATACTGTAAACATAGTATAAATTTGACATGGGGATGAGCAACTATGGATAAAGTATAAATTTAGCATGGGAATGGGCTACTGTGGACACAGTATACATTTACCATGGGGATGAGATACTGAGGACACAGTATATATTTAACATGGGGATGAGCTACTGTGGACACAGTATAAGTTTAACATGGGGATGGGCTACTATGGACACAGTATACATTTACCATGGGGATGGGCTACTGAGGACACAGTATATATTTAACCTTGGGATGGGCTACTGTGGACACAATATAAATTTAACATGGGGATGGGCTACTGTGGACACAGTGGAAATTTAACATGGGGATGGGCTACTGTGGACACAGTATACATTTACCATGGGGATGAGATACTGAGGACACAGTATATATTTAACATGGGGATGAGCTACTGTGGACACAGTATAAGTTTAACATGGGGATGGGCTACTATGGACACAGTATACATTTACCATGGGGATGGGCTACTGAGGACACAGTATATATTTAACCTTAGGATGGGCTACTGTGGACACAATATAAATTTAACATGGGGATGGGCTACTGTGGACACAGTGGAAATTTAACATGGGGATGGGCTACTGTGGACACAGTGAAAATTTAACATGGGGATGGGATACTGTGGACACAGTATAATTTAACATGGGGGATGGGCTACTGTGGACACATTATACATTTACCATGGGGATGGGCTTCTGTGGACAAAGTATAAATTTAACATGGGTATGGGCTACTGTGGACATAGTATAAGTTAACATGGGGATGGGCTACTGTGGACACAGTGAAAATTTAACATGGGGATGGGATACTGTAGACATAGTATAAATTTGACATGGGGATGAGCCACTATGGATAAAGTATAAATTTAACATGGGGATGGGATACTGTGCACGCAGAGGAAATTTAACATGGGTATGGGCTACTGTGGACACAGTATACATTTACCATGGGGATGAGATACTGAGGACACAGTATATATTTAACATGGGGATGAGCTACTGTGGACACAGTATAAGTTTAACATGGGGATGGGCTACTATGGACACAGTATACATTTACCATGGGGATGGGCTACTGTGGACATAGTATAAATTTGACATGGTGATGAGCCACTGTGGATAAAGTATAAATTTAACATGGGGATGGGCTACTGTGGACACAGTGGAAATTTACAATGGGTTTGGGCTACTGTGGACAGAGTATAAATTTAACATGGGGATGGGCTACTGAGGACACAGTATATATTTAACCTTGGGATGGGCTACTGTGGACACAGTATACGTTTAACATAGGGATGGGATACTGTGGACACAGTATACATTTACCATGAGGATGAGGTACTGAGGACACAGTTTATATTTAACCTTGGGATGGGCTACTGTGGACACAGTATAAATTTAACATGGGGATGGGCTACTGTGGACACAGCATACATTTACCATGAGGATGGGCTAATGTGGACACAGTGGAAATTTAACTTAGGGATGGGCTACTGTGGACACAGTGAAAATTTAACATGGGGATGGGATACTGTGGACATAGTATAAATTTGAGACGGGGATGAGCTACTGTGGATACAGCATAAATTTAACATGGGGATGGGCCACTCTCGACACAGTGGAAATTTAACATGGGGATTGGCCACTGTCGACACAGTGGAAATTTAACATGGGGACGGGTCACTGTGGACCAATAAATTTAACGTGGGGATTACTGTGGACACAGTATAAATTTAATATGGGTAATGGGCTACTGTGGACACAGAAGAAATTTAACATGGGGATGGGCTACTGTGGACACAGTGGAAATTTATCAAGGGGATGGGCCACTGTGGGCAGAATGGAAATTTAACATGGGGATGGGCTACTGTGGACTAAGTGAAAATTTAACATGGGGATGGGTTACTGTGGACACAGTAGAAATATAACATGAATATGGTACACAGTGTCCACAGTGGGAATTTAACATGGGGATGAGCTACTATGGGCACAGTGGAAATTTATCATGTAATAGGTCAATAGGATTTTTACATGGTAGTAGGACGATATGAGCACAATAGAAAGTTAACTTAGATATAGGGTGATATAGCCACAATGGAAAATTAACATTAAAGTGGTTAATATGCCCTGAAAGGAAAATTAATGTTGAAGGGACTATACTATCTAGGGATTGGACACTATGAGTACAATACAAATTTCACCTGCGCGGCCATATTAGGAAAAAACGGGATGGCGTGGGGAACTAAACACCATGATTCATTGATGGAATCTTACATACTTAATGACAATTTAACTGACATCCTTACCAAACGGATGATAAGCATTAAAATAAACCAAGTGATTTGCAGGATCCAAGATGTCAGAACTTATGAGATTATACAGGTTAACCAGGCATGTTGTTAACATGGTATCTTCAACATGTTTGGACAGATGAATATAACTCAAGTTAAATGTCGTATTATAAATCTGATAATGAAACGAAATTTAGCAGAAATTAAAATATTTATAACATTAATATTTAAAATGGCCAAGACTCGACGTCGTTCTAAAATTACTAAACCGAAACGGAGACTTTAAAAAATTACGGTTATTCATTTTCTGACTTGTAAATTCTAACGCACATATAATCAAATTTAAACAACACATATTACAAACAAGGTACATTACTAGTGAATGCTGCTTTATTATAGTTGCATCTAATCTATATTAAATGTAATTGTTTAGAATACTCAATGTAGGATCTTATATTTTTTTCATACACAATCTCTTCCCAAAATAATATTTTGCACTCATTACTTTTCGAACTCTTGGATAATTATTTTCCATACAAAAAAATAGGATAAACCGATTCGGATGACATAATCCATATACAAGTCGATTCGGAGTATAAGACAAGGCTAAGATTTTCCGGTCAAAAGTATCGTTTTATACGCCGGCAAATACGGTAACTGTATCTATTTGGATCTCGCATTCAAAATTAATTTAATCTCGACAAAGGCAATTGTTATCTATTGGGATTTTGTCAGCCTAATTACCTTATCCTCGCAAAGGTAATTGGTAGCTGTTGGGATTTTGTCAGCCTAATTAAAACTTATCGACAAAGGTAATTGGTATCTGTTGGGATCTTGTCAGCCTAATTAACTTATCGACAAAGGTAATTGGGATCTGTTGGGATCTTGTCAGCCTAATTAACTTATCGACAAAGGTAATTGGTATCTGTTGGGATCTTGTCAGCCTAATTAATTTATCCACAAAGGTAATTGGTATTTACTTTTACATTTTAGTCCGAGTTTCCTCTGACCCTTGACACCCCATTTTTGATATTTGTTTTTTTTTTTTATTTTGGGTTGTAGGGTCTGAGTCCATTCCCAATCCAAAAGTTGGAATTCGCCGAAACCATTTGGTTGCGGCATAGGGTACTCGCCTACTATCAGGTCTAGCAAACGGACCTTACATTGACCCATAATTACATTAAATCGATAGGGAATTAATTTATCTTCTCAGAAATTACCAGCATAACACCAGTCTTGTCTTTAATCCGTTGTCAGACGAGACAAAGCTAAACTACATGCTTAAAGGTCACAGGTCAAATAGTCACGTGATATCAACAAAACCGCGTTGACATGTAGTTTCAGCGTGATCAGTCAGCCTCTTTCCAGGAAGATGAGACAGCGACATGTTTCGGGTTGCTGTTATCTCAATATGTTGAATACTACGAACTTTTTCTTGTTATTGTAGACATCGCGTGACTTTCCTTTAATATATTCTAGTTTTTGTCTTGTTTCTGCAATACTGGAATGGAAGGTTTTTGTGCATAAACCTATATTGCAATATGGCAGGTTAAGACTAATACATGGAAGTTCTTGCCAATCAGATACTTTAAAAAGGGATACTATTTTAATATTAAAGAACTACAGTATGAGGTTATAAAATCAGTCATCAATGAAAGTGACACTTTGCCGTCCTCCAAACGGGATATGGTAAAACGCGGTTTGTGCTGTTATCACGCGACTATTTGATCTGTGACGTTTATACATATTGGCCTCGACGTTTATACATATATGCCAGTCCAAATATACTTTTCCACAAAGGCTATCAGTATCAACTGAGATATATGGCTGTTTGAATTAACTTGTCCACAAAGGCTTTAGGTATCTACTGGGGGCTTTGCCAATTTGAATGGATTTATTTACAAAGATATATATTTCAATCTCTGATTCGTCCTTATTAAGTTTTGATGACCCTACTTTTATTTACAAGGAAATTAAACATAAAAGGATTTCAAACCTTTATGTTGTTGTTATAGGGTTTAACGCCATTTTTCAGCACAAGATAGGCTATACGTGGCAGCCAATAATGATGGAGGAAGAACCCTGGAAAACCCCGGGAAGAACTACCGACCCAAGAGAAGCTACTGGCAGGCTTTCTCACTCACCCACGTTAGCCGAATCTGGACTCGAACTCGCGCAGACAGAAGTGAGATGGCAGTGATCTATAAAGGTCAGCGCTTTAGACCACTCGGGGCCCTCAAACCTCTATTATTAAAGGTTGGTATATGATGTGGAATTACAAATTGTTATAGGCTGCATAATTAAAAATTGGTACCGGATGCGGAATTCACGAATAGGTTTAGCTGCAATAACACTAATATACCTGTACTTTTAAATCATTTAAATTGCACACGATCAATATGTTATCTTTTTAAAAAATACTTTTCTGAAGCTGAAAGTATCAAATAAACAACAAAACATGTTTTGTTTTCTCACCCGTTTTTAGAATTTAAAACGATTATTCATACATCAAAAGACCAATAATTGGCAACTAGAGGGGATTTCCTTTCCAAAGTCATTTCTCCACCATCCCCAACATAATAATTAATGGCACTGGCACTGGAGAAAAGGACATTGGCACACGTTTGGCATTTGTCCCAAAAGATAGGAAAGGAAGTTTAAAAAAAAATCTATAACCAAAAACAGATTTTTGTTTTTATAAGTAACACAGACCAAATAAGTTAAAATCAAGAAAATAATATATGCAGACAAGTTGTAAATCAAGTCGTCTACATGTACCTGCAAAGACGCATGCCAATTTTACTTCACTCCCTTAAAATGCGGTATCCTTCACCGTGTTGAAGTTTCTTGAGGAGGGTAGTCGTTGTTTATTTGGGAGTTTTGTTGTTTTTTTTTAAATACTAAGTCCAGTTATTTCAAAGCTTGGACACAAGTAGAATAATTTCTATAATGGATTGAGAGTATACTTCTACCAAATTTAATTGCAGTCTTATTTTTGCCTCATGTTTACAAGGTTTTTGCCTCCAAAAGGAAAATGTCCAGAAAGATCAACAATAAGTATAAGAGATAAAAATTGCTGTAATATTTTTGAAACTCAAATAGGTCATCTACATAGTAATATAATTATTGTCTCCTACACTGAATATTTTCTTAGACGTGCTTTCACTTTTGTTGGCAGCGAAATCTCAGTAGAAATAAGATGGCTTTCATGTGGAAGATTTAATTGCTGAGGTGGATTATTTAGTCCCTTTAATAACGAACAAATATTGACACAGTAAGAACCTTACAACAAGTTGATACTATGAGCTAATAACAACGCATTGACCCAGTGAGCTAATTGCAGCCTATTCACACTGTGAGCTAATTAGAGCCTATTGGCATCGTAAGCTAATTACAACCTATTGACACCGTGAGCAACAAACAAAATGAAAAATGTGTCGATTTTGATTTCCAAGAAAATACATGACTTTACGAGCAAGTTCAAACTAACGGAGTGGAGTGCAATGATTCATGTTTCTGTCTCCGATGTATAGCGTTAAAAAAAAACTGTCTCTGCGGAATAGCGTGAAATAAACTGTCTCCGCGGGTTTAATTGCAATATTACTATACATACTTTCCTGACTAAATTATGACGTCTTATAGCGATATAAATTATTAGTGGCACACAACTAATGGACGCTGTGCAGTGTAATGACTACTCTTGTCTTCTATGGCTTGATTCCATCAGTTTTGTCTAATTCTGGCTGCATTTAGTCATTAGTTTTGAAAAATCATAAATAAAACAATATGGGCATGAATACAAAAAAGCAATTTAGTTTAGTCATTCCTAATGTTTTGCATTCCATTAGAGCAAAACAATCGAAGCATTGTTTTAAAAAAATGCAACAAAACTATAATTTTCTATTTGGACAAAATCGATCTCATCCTGATTATGTATCAAGTTTCACGACGCGTTTCAAAAGGTTTTGGGAGAAGCATCAATAAAAAAAAAAGTCAGCTAACGCACTAATGACAGAGGCAGCAGCAAACACAATTCTGAGACATTACAGAAACAATGATAATTCTCTACGACCAACAGAATGATAAAGACAGACAGGCAGACACATTCACAGATCTTAGGAGACAGATATATTGGTCTTACTAAATCCGTTTCTTGTCATTATAATAAATTATTAAGATGAATAGCAATGTCTTATAATTTTTTTTTCTTTTACATTTTACATATTTATATTAATAGTCTGTAAAAGTATAGCGAACAAGAGCAAAGAACTCACCAGTAAAAAAATAAGTGGTTCTTGCAATGTTTTATTTGGAATGAATAAAGTGCTTTACATCAAAAGCGAGTTTCAAATATATAAATAATGACAAAAATGTACATACACAATGATACTAGTTATATCAAATATAAAAAAGAAGTCATGGGTTTTCAACAAATGTTATAAGAACAGAAAATATATTCAAAACGATCAATATATGCAACATGAAGACTGCTGTCGTAATAAAAACAACAATCAACTACAGTAAATGTATGGAGATTACAACCTGTATTGTCAGTCGGTAACCTTCTATTTCATTACACACAAATAACACATTTCTGGTAGAAAAATAATTTAAATAATTGTATATATTTAGATCCAAATATTTAAATGAGTTTAACCATTTCATACATTATTTTTTTATTTCAAGAAACTGGAATGCATATGCATTTCAATAATTGTAACATAGTAAAATGAACAATATATCTGTACCTGGATTTAAATAATATCTAACAATATTAATTTCTTCAGCCTCAAGAATCTTATACATGTTGAATTAAATACTACTACTACTACTACTACTACTACTACTACTACTACTACTACTGCTACTACTAATAATAATAATAATAATAATAAATGCAGTTCATTTGATTCTTATGATTTCTTTTTAAAAGTTTATCAAACTCTATTTGTTTAAGCAAACCTTAAAAAGACTTGTAATCACTGCTATTATCTGTAATGGTCCACTGTATTTTTGACTCGTTTCTTTATTGCAATAGACATTTTTTTTTATCATGAAATTGTTTCATCAGCCCATGTAGGTTAATCCCAAATATTTCAAAGGTCTATTTTAACTTTGAAATAACTTTCACATAAGTTTATGCCAAGGTCTAAAGGACAGATGTGTACATGATGTGGGTGCATTGCTGCATTTATTATAGGGATCCATATATTTATGCCAAGATCTGTAGAACAGATGTGTACATGCTGTGTGTTCATTGCCACATTTATTATATGGCTACATAGATTTATGCCAAAATTTGTAGGATAACTATGTACATGATGTGCATGCATTGATACATTCATTATAGGGATCCATAGATTTATGCCAAGATCTGTAGGACAGATGTGTACATGCTGTGTGTTCATTGCTGCATTTATTAAAGGGATTCTAGATTTATGCCAATATCTCTGATAGAGGTGTATATGTTAAGTGTGCACTGTTGTATCTATTATAGGAGTCATTTCATATGTAGACTTGCCAATAATTAAAACAAAATTTATGAAAACAGAATTATTTGATATAAATGTTTAAGAGGAGTACAACACACATTTATTATGAGGGAAAAGAAAATGTTTTTCCAGATGTGTTTTCCTCTTAATTTTATTTGCTTTTGATATGAGCCAGGTACTGCCTGTATTGCATGACCTAGTTCATTAGTAGTGCTTCCTTAAGGTTACACCATGTATTTCAGGCACAAGACTTCAAATGAACATATGAAACAAATACAATGTAATTAAATGTAAATTTTACATTATGGTAATTACTTTTAGGTAAATATATCATAACCCTGAAAAAAGCCTCTACAATATGCAATTCATTTTTTTTAGTTTCCAAAAAGTCGCCAAAAATTGACAAATTGCAAAATATTCAAATCCAATTTTTAACTGACTGCTCAAACATGAAGTTGAAAAGTTGAGATTACTGAAAATTCAGTGAACGTTATGGTTTTAATGATGATAATAACAACAACAACAGCAATAATAATAATAATAATAATAATAATAATAATAATAATAATAATAATAATAATAATAATAATAATATTAATAATAATAATAAAATAACAATAATAATAACACATTAAATATTTCCTGTAGATTAATAGGTAGTGCTTTAAATTGTTTTTTAAAAATGTTTCGGACTTGGAGATAAAGGAATATTGTTTTCATAATAGATTATAAGGAATGGTGCTCTATGACCAGATTAATCACCAATGACAAGAAGAAAATTGTAACCAATGCAACAATTTCTTAAAACAAAGCACCAAAACTATAATAATGCATCAATATTATAGCAACTGGCCATATTAATTATTTAACTCTAATAATTTGCAAGCCATACATTTATGTATAACATTTCTAAGCTCTGTATGCATAGATCACACAATTATGGCTGAATATAATCTCAGTTTACCAGTGTGTACCATAAACATTTGTATCAGGACAGTGAATCCTATGCATGTCAGATCCCTGCTAATCATCAAATAAAGCACTAACAGAATGAGATCTGTGCATTTTGTTAGGACTATTCAGTAAACATAATAGACCCTTATCTGCATGCATATTATGCTATGGAAGATCAGGATCTTTTTCATTTACATTTCATTTGACTTATAAGCAAGTACATACAATAGATGCTGGCTTTACCTCATTGTTGTTGTTGGGTATAACGACATTTTTCTGCACAAGATAAGCTATATATGGTAGCCAGTATACATGGTGAAGGAAGAACTAGGGAAAACCCTGGAAAGAACCACCGCCCCCCCCCAAGAAGCTACTGGCAAGCTTTCTCGTGTATCCACATTTGCCTGAGACTCAAACCCATGCAGACAGTGGTGAGATAGCAGTGATCTGTAATGGTGAGTGCTTTAGACCACCTGGAGTCCCCTTTACCTCATTAAAAAAGTACATCACTGATGGAAGCTGTACAACATACTTATTTTGCCAGAGAAAGTATGTTGTCAACAGCTGACATGCCATATATGCTTGCTTAGAAGTTAGGTCTTCATAGACTCGGACCTGCCACTGCATAATGCACCAGCAGATCCAGGTCTATGCAGTGTGAAAACAACCAGCATATTATGCAACAGTATATCAGAGTCTATGTGGAGTGCAGTTAAACCATACTTATAAGTGAGCATATATTGTAGATGTAGATAACATGGCTGTTTACTTGTAGCGGTCATGCAAAAACAATCAAACATCTATCAGGGTTACACAGAATACAAATGTGTTTGTTTACCACTGTTTTTCCTATGACAAGCCCTGGGCACCAAACTTGTTAAATCATTGAAAAATGTGGAGAGGGCTAATAACTGGAAAAGAATTAATTTTTTTTTAAATTTTGCAAAATTGCTGCATAAGTGCAGAATTCGAAATAAATATTGGCTGTAACAATCTTTAGGTATGATGTGAGAATGTCTACAAAATCATTGGCTGTAACAATCTTTGAGTACAATATGAGCATGTTATAAAATCACTTGGCTGTAACAATCTTTGAGTACAAAATGAGCATGTTTGCAACATCATTATTGGCTGTAACAATCTTTGAGTACAATATGAGCATGTCTAAAATTCACTCTTGGCTCTAACAATCTTTGAGTACAATGTATGTCTACAAAATCGCAATTGGCTGTAAGAATCTTTGAGTATGTTGTGAGCATGTCTACAGAATCACTATTGGCTGTAACAATCTTTGAGTACAATGTGAGTTAGTCTACAAAATCACCCTTGGCTGTTACAGTCTGAGTATGTTGTGAAAAATGTCTACAAAATTACTATTGGCTGTAACAGTCTTGGATTACATTGTGAGCATGTTCTCACACCCAATTTCTTGTGATAAACACTTCTAAAAAAATATGATCTATATACTTGGATGTTTTTAATGAAATTTTGTCAAAATTATGATGAGTGCTTTTTAAAATAAAAAGTCATTTAATGGTCTTATAAATATTTTCAGTACAAGAAAAGTGGTCATTTTTTTAAAGGCAAATTGGTATCATTTGTCCAAATTTTTAAATCCTTTCATGCAAGGATGCTTTCTTTTCAAATTTGGTTGAATTTTGTTGAGTTTAAAAAAGTTGTTTTAAAGTTTTTGTTTTTAATAACAAGGATCATATTTGTTTACAAAAATTGGGCATCAGCTAAGAATAAATCTAAAAGCCTCTGGTAAGCTTCTATCAAATCTTGTAAATTCTGTTAAATGCTTTCTACCTAATTTGGTAAAATTTTGTTAAATGCTTTCTGAAAACATTTGTTTAAAGGCTTTTCTCCTTTAATTAATGATGGCCATATTTGGTCATTTTAGTAACAGTGGCCATATTTGATCATTATTGTAATGGTGACCATATTTGATCATTATCATAATGGTGGCCATATTTGATCATTTGGTAATGGTGGCCATATTTGATCATTTTGGTAATGGTGGCCATATTTGATCATTTTGGCAATAAAGGCCATATTTGATCATTTTGGTGACAGTGGACATATTTGGTCATTTTAGTAACAGTGGCCATATTTGATCATTTTGGTAATTGAGGCATATTTGATCATTTTGGTAATAGAGGCCATATTTGATCATTTTTGTAATGGTGGCCATATTTGATCATTTTAATAATGGTTGCCATATTTGATAATTTTTGTAATAGTGGCCATATTTGATAATGGTTTAGCATCATCTGCAAACTTAAATAGTCCTCCAAACAAGGGTTGATTCTGTAAAATTTGGTTGAATTTTGTGATTTCTGATATATTAGGTGATAGATTGGCAATTTAAGGTATAACCAAAAATAATTTGTGCTAATTGATTTCTGTAAAATTTGGTTAAATTTTGTTAACAGGTTTTGAAAAGAAATAATTGAATTTTTAAAAACATTTGTGGCAATATTATACATGGATTCATATCAATAAAAACTTTTTTAAAGACCTGTATGACAAAATGCTTTCTAGGAAATTTTATTAAATTCTCTTGAGTTGTTCTTGAGAAATTGTTTGAATGTTTTCTAGTTGTAGTAATGGCACCCATACTGGATGATGGATTGGCATTGTTGGGATAAATCTTAAAGGCCTTCATGCTAGAAATATCGGGAAATCATGAGCAAAGTGGTCATGCATTTTTAAGCATTGTTAAACAACAACAGCGAACAGACAAAGCATAATGCATTAAGGATTATTGTAGGATGTGCAAATGCCTAATTTGGTCTAATTTCTAAACTGTGACAAAATATGAGCCGCATACACATAAAAAAACTCAATCATAATTTCAAATGCTACCAATATTTCTTCATATATTCCCCTTTTTCAAAAATGGGCAATACCCTCTCTGTGTTTGCAGTTTTAGAATAGACCTAGGTGGGCAAGCAAAATTGTTATTGCACATAAAAAAAGTACCCAAGAAACTGACCTAAACGTAAAACTTAACAGAATGTATATACAGACTGACAGATGGAAGGATGGATAGACAAAAGAATGTCCACTTTGCTGTTCAGATTTATCTCCCCTGACACTGGTGTTGGACATCTTTTGCAATATCCCGTGCCATGCATTATTAGACTGCAGAGAAAATAATAAACATGGTATATGGATTTAATTACTCACTTATTTATGTTGTATGTTCCAAACAAACAGATTTGATGTGCCATAAGATCAATTTATGTGCAACCTTGTAGCTGAAGAATGACCCATAGGGGTGGCTGGCATTATTATGAAAAGAGGTAATCCTGTACGCCAAATCCATTTTAAGGAATAGGCACATGTGGTACATGCCTAGAGCTGCATGCAGCAAGGGGCCACACGGCAGCCCAAAACAAAATTTTGGTGTTGGTTGTGTTAGCAGTTTATTACTATCTTAATAAATTTAACAAAATGACACATATGCACATAGAAATGCAATACAATACTCTGTATCTGAGACTTAGAGACTGAGGTGCAATTCTGGTTACTTTTAAGGTTTGAGTTTGTGCCTAAGCCCCTACCCCAAACTTCTTAAAATGGCTCTGCTGTAAGCTTATTATGTAGGGTTTAGTTTCAGTCAGCTTTACCTTTTTTACAGTTTGTGAGAAAACTTGCCAGTAGGTCAGTGGTAATTTCCTGGTTTCTTCCTCCACCATTAATACTGGCTGCCATGTATAGCCTTTCATGTGCTAAAAAATGACATTATACCCCACAACAATAACCTCGCTTACAGTTTGCTTTTCCTAAATTGCATTACATCCAGTGTATTTAATTTCTAGTTATCATAAAATCACGTGTTATTCCAAGATTTCATTATAGCCAGTTTGTTTGATATAATTCATTACATCCAGTTATTTCTTTGATTTATCATATCCAATGAATTTCCTATATTTTATCATATCCAATGAATTTCCTATATTTTATCATATCCGATGAATTTCCTATATTTTATCATATCCGATGAATTTCCTATATTTTATCATATCCGATGAATTTCCTATATTTTATCATATCCAATGAATTTCCAAGATTCAGTAACATTAGGTATATTTCATAGTTTGCATTACATTAGTTATATTTCCTAGATTTCTTTAAATTCAGTGTATTACCTAGTTGTCATTACATCCAATGTACTTTCCTAGTTTTCATTATATCCAGTGTATTTTCATAGTTTTCATTACATCCAGTGTATTTTCATAGTTTTCATTACATTCAGTGTATGTTCCTAGTTTTCATTATATCCACTGTATTTTCCTAGTTTTCATTACATACAGTATATTTTCCTAGTTTTCATTACATTCAGTGTATTTTCCTAGTTTTCATTACATCCAGTGTATTTTCCTAGTTTTTATTACATCAAGTGTGTATTTTCCTAGTTTTCATTACATTCAGTGTAATTTCCTAGTTTTCATTACGTCCAGTGTATTTTCCTAGTTTTCATTACATCCAGTGTATTTACCTAATTTCATTTCATCTGGTGTATTTTCCTAGTTTTCATTACATCCAGTGTGTTTTCCTAGTTTTCTTTACATCCAGTGTATTTTCCTAGCTTTCATTACATTCAGTGTAATTTCCTAGTTTTCATTACAGCCAGTGTATTTTCCTAGTTTTCATTACATTCAGTGTATTTTCCTAGTTTTCATTACATCCAGTGCATACCTTACTTTTCATTACAGCTATTGTATACCCTAACTTTCAACACAAGCAGTGTATTTCCTAAATTTCACTACATCCAGTGCATAACCTAGTTGTTGTTAAAAAAAGTGGATACCCTAGTTTTCATTACATTTAGCGCATACCTTAGTTTTCATTACATTCAATGCATACCCTAATTTTGAATACATTCAGTGCATACCTGCATTTTCAATATATCTAGTGCACAACCAAGTTTCTGCTACATCCAGTGCATACCCTAGTTTTATTACATCTAATACATTCTCTAGTTTTCATTACATCTGGTTTTCATTACATCCAGTGCATACCCTAGTTTTATTACATCTAATACATTCTCTTGTTTTCATTACATCTGGTTTTCATTATGTCCATTGTATATCCTAGTTTTCTTCATATCCAGTGCATACCTTAATTTCGTTACATCCAGGACTTTCTTAGTTTTATGTGCATCATTGGACAAAGTAATATTTCAAAGCTTGATGGCATGCTCAAATTTGTTCAAGAATGTAGAAAGTACTACCTATGATTCATGATTATAATTTTAATAAAAGGACATGTACATATGACACATTAATGATGTTATCATGTATGGCAAGTGTAACACATCATTGCTGGATTTGGCACAGAGATGTTATGAGCAATTCATACAGATTTGTGATATTGTATAGACCTGATATCCCACCCATCATGGCCAACATATATCTATGTCTTATTCACTATAATACAGAGTAGCATGTTTACTGTAATTGAACCTGTCCTCACTGTTAGTTTGTCAAACATAAATAGCAACAGTCTACAGGCAATGGTCAGTGTAAATCAACAATGAACTTTTCTACATGCTGTAACCATCTATAAGCAATGGTCAGTCAGTTTAAGTCAACAAAGGAATATTCTGCATGCTGTAACAGTCTATAGGCAGTGTAAATCAATGGAATTTTCTACAAGACCCAGATATGTCAGCACATAAAGTGCAAACATTTCAAAATCTATACAATTTGTTATAATATGATATCAAGCTAATGGCATAGACCAATCAGCAAACACACTGTGGTAGTCATTCTTAGATGACAATGTTAACAGGTGGATGAGAATACACATGGGAAAATATAACATTTATTTCTCCATGGTCAATGACAGTATTTTTTTATTGTTCAAACTAAGCCATCACACTTCAAATGTGCCTCTTTTAAACCACTCCTGATTCAGCTTTTCTTATAAAAAAAAACAAAAGGATGAAACTTTAGATCAGCTATCATATTTAATTAATACTATTTTCAATAATAACAAGTTAAAATTATGGAAACATAACTTAATTTTGCCTTTGTTCCTTTTCTCCTATTCAAAACATCACTTAATACTGAACATCTCAATAGAGAGTATTTAGGTCATTCCCTATTAATCAACATAGGGATCCTGTCATAAAATTATGTCAGTCTTTTATCATTGAATCAACACAGGAACTCCTTCAACCATGTCCTTGACCTTTGCTTTATCATTTCATACATACTATTTAATCTGCTTGAATAAAAGGATTAATGTGTAGTTATATATCTTCTACTGTAGATATGCATTTTCTGATGTAGATATACACAGTTTGGTGTAGATAAACATTTTCCAGTGTAGATTTACATCTGGTGTAGATGTGCATTTTCTGATGTAGATATACACAGTTTGGTGTAGATAAACATTTTCCAGTGTAGATTTACATCTGGTGTAGATGTGCATTTTCTGATGTAGATATACACAGTTTGGTGTAGATAAACATTTTCCAGTGTAGATTTACATCTGGTGTAGATGTGCATTTTCTGATGTAGATATACACAGTTTGGTGTAGATGTACATTTTCTGGTGTAGATAAACATTTTCCGTGTAGATTTACATCTGGTGTAGATGTACATTTTCTGGTGTAGATATACATTTTCCAATGTAGATTTATATATGGTGTAGATGTACATTTTCTGGTGTAGATATACATATTTTGGTGAAGATATACATTTTCTGGTGTAGAAAAACATTTTCCAGTGTAGATTTACATCTGGTATAAATGTACATTTTCTGGTGTAGATATACATATTTTGGCGGAGATATACATTTTCTGGTGTAGATAAACATTTTCCAGTGTAGATTTACATCTGGTGTAGATGTACATTTTCTGGTGTAGATATACATATTTTGGTGAAGATATACATTTTCTGGTGTAGATAAACATTTTCCAGTGTAGATTTACATCTGGTGTAGATGTACATTTTCCAGTGTATATATACATCTTAAGGTGAAGATTTACATATTTTGGTGTAGATCAACATTTTCTGGTGTAGATAAAGATCTTCTGGTGTACATATACATATTGTGAAAAAGTTCCCAGTTCTTTGTTCCACTAAAAGCAGTCCACTTAGTGAGGATCAGATTTGTCATTTAAATCAGCCTCTACACGATGCATGCAATCTCTGGATCATGACATAGTGGGTTTTCAGGACATGTGGATTTAAGTTTTGCCACCCTGGCATTACAATTGTGTTCTTTTGCTAGATATCAAACCTTGCAAATCATCTCAACCTGTTTATACAATTTCTGTTGGTTTTCGATGTCCTAATTACCAATTTTAATTTCTCCATTCTGAGACTAAAATATAAATTGATGCATACCAGACTCTTATGAATCTAGATCTCAGTCTCTTAAGATTCTAGATCTCAGTCTCATATGAATGTAGATCTCAGTCTCTTAGGAATGTAGGTCTCAGTCTCTTAGGAATATGTATCTCAGTCTCTTAGAAGTCTAAATCTCAGTCTCTTAGGAATCTAGATCTCAGTCTCTTAGGAGTTTTGATCTAAGTCTCATATGAATGTAGATCTCAGTCTCTTAGGAATGTAGGTCTCAGTCTCTTAGGAATTTAGATCTTAGTCTCTTAGGAGTCTAGATCTCAGTCTCTTAGGAATCTAGATCTCAGTCTCTTAGGAGTTTTGATCTAAGTCTCATATGAATGTAGATCTCAGTCTCTTAAGAATGTAGGTCTCAGTCTCTTAGGAATCTAGATCTCAGTCTCTTAAAAGTCTAAATCTCAGTCTCTTAGGAATCTAGATCTCAGTGTCTTAGGAGTTTTGATCTAAGTCTCATATTAATGTAGATCTCAGTCTCTTAGGAATGTAGGTCTCAGTCTCTTAGGAATCTAGATCTTAGTCTCTTAGGAGTCTGGATCTCAGTCTCTTAGGAATCTAGATCTCAGTCTCTTAGGAGTTTTGATCTAAGTCTCATATGAATGTAGGTCTCAGTCTCTTAGGAATCTAGATCTCAGTCTCTTAGAAGTCTAAATCTCAGTCTCTTAGGAATCTAGATCTCAGTCTCTTAGGAGTTTTGATCTAAGTCTCATATGAATGTAGATCTCAGTCTCTTAGGAATGAAAGTCTCAGTCTCTTAGGAATCTAGATCTCAGTCTCTTAGGAGTCTAGATCTCAGTCTCTTAGGAATCGATAGCTCAGCTCCCATACAACATGAAATTTCCTGGTATTTTTCACTGAGATCTTCAAAACATAGCACTCTATTTTTTTCTTTATAAACCCTGACATCTTTATCTACAAGTACAATTATATATACCAATATATATTTCTCATTCATGTCTGGGACTGCCAACTTAAATATGACCAGGACTTTGAAGTGATATATCTACTGTCTTTACATTAATAACCTCCTTTGCTGATGGTTCCTAAATGTCAACTTCAGAAACATCAAAGAACTTACAGATCCTTTATAAATCAACATCCAAAAATTTAAATTTGTTCATAACATATTGTAGAATTTTTAACTTCAAAAATATCACTGCCTGTTAGATTCAGTATATGATTATTCAGAGATTCCAATAATGAAACATTTTTCTGCAACACCATATGGTTCTTTGGGAAATGTAGAACTGCAGCCAAAATTACTTATCTTGTTGGAAATTCCCATTATCTATCTTTGCACTTCTTCCTCTTGTATCAGTTAATTTTTTTCCTTGTGTCTATTTTGCTCTGTCAACTTTTACATCTTCTGAATTTTCTACCAACAAATTCAACAAAGTTAAAGTCTGGTCCATTTTCCTGTCCACCCGATTAATCTGTAAAGAAAGAAAATCTGCATTAGTGCATAACTTATTTACACAATTAAATGAAAACAATGAAACAAGTTTTTATTTGCAGAATACAGTTTCCCAACTGTGAACAGTGTTGTTACAAGTGACACCTGATGTACAGTGATATAGTGATCACCTTGCAATTAAGCAACTTAGTAATTAAGTAATTATAGTGATCCTCATGCAATTAAGCAACTTAGTAATTAAGTAATTATAGTGATCCTCATGCAATTAAGCAACTTAGTAATTAAGTAATTATGGTGATCACCTTGCAATTAAGCAACTTAGTAATTAAGTAATTATAGTGATCCTCATGCAATTAAGCAACTTAGTAATTAAGTAATTATAGTGATCACCTTGCAATTAAGCAACTTAGTAATTAAGTAATTATAGTGATCCTCATGCAATTAAGCAACTTTGTATATAAGTTATTATTATGATCCCCACACAATTAAGCAGCTTAATATAACATGGTCCTTGATATAAAATAATTATGATAAATAGGACTCAGTTATACATTTCCATACAACATCACAGTTAAGTTTAATAATCTCTCTTAGGCCACTGTACTTTGATCTACCATTCTCATATAGACACAATTCTACATTTCCATACAAAGTATCCCAGTATAAGGCAATCTTTCCCTTATCCCTGTATATGCTTACAAACTCCTCTTTATAACGACAGATGTACTTATGTCTTGCTCTTCATATACATGTTCAATTATAGACTTCTGTATAATGTAAAAAGGATAAGGTGGCACTGACAGTATCATGGTATAGTTCACTGTATTTAAGTCTTGACATTTGAATCTAAATATCTTAGTAACTCAAAAGATGATTATGATAAACCTTATCTTGCAAGTAGATGTCCATCACTTTTCATAAATGATTTTTATCAGTTTTAAGAATGGAAGTTTATGGGAGCAAAATGCAGTTAATCTTTAGTCAAACAACCTACATTAAAAATGGTTTTCACTGTTTCACAAACTTCTGAAAATCTACTTGACAAAACCAGAATGTTGCTTTATCAATCATAAAAATAATCATTACAGAAATTGTCCATTTATGCCTTGCCTGTTTTAGCATAGGGAAAAACTGAGGTACAACTAATTCTTGTCAGTTAAATGTTAGGTTAAAATGTCACAAGTTCCAAACCCTCAATAGGTAAAATTGTAGTACTTGGAGTGTAAAGCATGAATTTTGGCTCATTAAATGAGTGAACCCCAAACACTCCCAGTGACCATCGGGAAACATCAAATTTTCATTTGAATATCTTGGTGGAGTTTTTGGTTCAGGTTTTTCCATATTGATGTATGTCATACATGGATTGTAGAATAATGGAGCTCTTTCCTAAATTGAAACTGATGAACTGTGATGAGCAAAAAGCGCATATAGTCTACTAGTCTAATATGTGAACCAAGAGAGATATCTTGAATGGTTTTGGAATACTAACCTGGACACATATGGATAATGGATAGATGTATGGATGGATGGAAAAATGGTTACAAAAATATTTTAGTCAATATTGTATGATACAGCTGTATTATGTGCATAATAGTACTCATATAAAGTCAGTTTCTCTACTGGGAAAGTGGCTTTATAAGAGAGGTGGTGTTTCTTATTAGGTATAACACAGATGTTAATAATAATTACACAATAAGTAAGTATTGCATTACATTGTTTTAAATATTTAATATTTTCATTTAAAAATCAAAATTCATGTTATGGAAATAATATATATATATATATATATATATATATATATATATATATATATATATATATATATATATATATATATAATGTTAGTTACAATAATTTGGAATAATCATCAATCACTGCAAAAGAATTCAAAATCTTTGTCACATCTGACATATTTATTTAAATCTTTCTTATGTAAAATATCTCAGCAATGACCAATGTGTATGTGTGTTATTTTAATTTTTTACATAGCTTTAACAAATTTTCAGTCATTTAATTACAATGTCTGCAGTATAACACTGGGACATCATGCTGCATCATGAACCACCCAGTAACATTATAATGACACTAGGCCACCCAGTCCTAGCACTAACCTCTTAATGCTGAGCACCAAGTTAGGCAGCTGCTAGTACCATTTTAATAAGTCTTTTACATAATTTGGCTAGGGTTCAAACCCACAGCCTTCTGCATCAGAGCTGGTTGCTCTGACCACTAGGCCACTGGAGCATCCTTCAGCAATAATCAATTTAGGACTTCATTTTACTTAAATTGCTTTCATGTTTCATTCTTTTAATAATATTTGAAAGTATCCACTAATTTTAAACTATTACACAAAATTCTCTCTTTACATTGGAAGTCTCCTTGTCATGTGATTAACTGGTTTTAGTCTGGTACCCTTCCAAATTCATTTCATAATCTATGAGAGAAAAGGCATAATGGCCAACATACTATGATTATATATGGAGACCAGACATCATGTTGACTAGAGCAGAAAAATATTGTGCTTCTCAGAGGTTAGCTCTTGTCATCTTCATAATTATCAGAGATAATAATCATCAGAGAATGATCAAAGTGATAAAGGACACACAGCAGTAAGGATACTCAGATAACTTGCTTTTTTGCATGAATTGAAGTTAGGTACTTTATTATCATATTGGACAAAATGTCAATGTCTTGAAATAGAAATAAATATATGTCTGTTAAATTCCATATGTAAATCCCAATAAGTAACACAATTGGAGTAAATTTGAAAGTTTTCACAAATATGCTGGCTTTGTTAGAGGAGTGGCCATCTTAGTGAAGTATTCTTGAAGGGATTCTGGCTGCAAAAAATCCAGTGGCTGATGATGAGAAAGGCCATTTAAACATGGGGAATATTGAGAGGGGGTATTTAAGAGGGGAACTACAGTATTGTTGGAATTTGCGAGAGGGACCACTGTATTGATTTCTATTAATGTAATTCAATTTCTATGGCCTTACTTTTTGTAGAGATTTCCTCTAGTTTCTCTTTTGTTCCAGAACATGTTGTTGCCAGTCTGTTCAGTTAAATATTCTCTTTCTGGATCCACAATATGTTATTGAATATACACCTATATGTGTATGTTGTAAATTGTAGATACTTATTAATTATTGTAAAGTGACACACCAGAGGCTCCTGATGGTGAAAAAAAAAAACAACTACTGAAACTGAAAAATTTTGAAAAGCAACAGGCAAAACTAAATGACTAGTCCTATATGTGTAAGAAGAAAACAACTAGTTCAACATAAGTACCAACTAAAGAACTAGTCCAACATAAGTTCCAAATAAATAACTAGTCCTACAGATGTACCAGTTAAACTAGTCCAACATGTGTAAGAAGTAAACAACTAGTCCAACATGAGTACCAACTAAAAAATTAGTTCAACATGTGTACCAAGTAAACAACTAGTCAATCATAAGTACCAACTAAACAATTAGTCAAACATGTGTACCAAGTAAATAACTAGTCCATCATAAGTACCAACTAAACAACTAGTCCAACCTGTACCAAGTAAACAACTAGTCCATCATAAAGTACCAACTTAACAACTAGTCCAACATGTGTACCAAGTAAACAACTAGTCTAGCATGTGAACAAGTTTCAGTGAGAAGCTTAGTGAATGAATTCTATGGTTTAAGAACTGTGCTTTGAAACTCAAGTGAGGATAATGAGAAAACAGACAGAAAATTAGATACATGACTGCTCCATATTGTATAATAATTAGTTCCAAGTTATATACAGAACAGTTTAAGATTTATATACATTCTTTGTTTTTTGCACACTGTCTTTTCTAACAAAGTATTTACTCTATACACACTGTCTTTTCTAACAAAGTATTTACTCTATCCTTATACATATGCCTATTTTTGAAAGTGTCCATTCTAATGAAGTATCTACTCAATACTAACACATATGCCTATATTTTAGTGTCCCTTCAAATGAAGTATTTACTCAATCCTTACACATATGCCCATATTTCAAATTGTCCCTTAAATGAAGTATTTACTCAATCTTTACACATATGCTTATATTTGAAAGTGTCCACTCAAATGAAGTATTTACTCAATCCTTACACATATGTCTATATCTCCAAGTGTCCCTTAAAGTATTTACTCAATCATTACACATATGAATATATTTCAAAGTGTCCACTCAAATGAAGTATTTACTCAATCCTTGCACATATGTCTATATCTCCAAGTGTCTCTTGAACAAAGTATTTACTCATTCATTACATATGTGCCTATATTTCAAAGTGTCTCTTCAAATGAAGTATTTAGTCAATCCTTACACATGTCTATATCTCCAAGTGTCCCTTAAAGTATTTACTCAATCCTTACACATATGCCTATATTTCAAAGTGTCCCTTAAATCAAGTATATACTCAATCCTTACACTTATGCCTATAATATTAAACTGTATCTTAAATGAAGTATTTACTCAATCCTTACACATATGCCTATATTTCAGTGTCCTTTTAAATAAAGTATTTGCTCAATCCTTACACATATGTCTATATTTTAAAGTGTCCCTTCATATGAAGTATGTATTTAAACCTTACACATATGCCCATATTTTCAAGTGTCCCTTCAAATGAAGTATTTAATCCTTACACATATGCGTATATTTCAAAGTGTCCCTTCAAATGAAGTATTTAATCCTTACACATATGTCTATATTTCAAAGTGTCCTTAAAAATGAAAAGGCAGACAATTGTTCCATTTGTGAGTTGGCCTCATTCTGTTGCCATATTATGCCATGCTAACACAAGTTCTGAATATAACTCCTTATGGCACCAAGTGACAGCACAGGTTACTTTCTTGATTTCATTGAAAAGGCTGATGATGTTCCATTTAGTTTAAGGTCATTTGTGACATTTATTGTTTCTAATAGCAAGGTTAATTTTAACATGGTAATGACTATTATCCTTACCTGATTTTCTAACTGACTTATTTTGTAGCAAAGCGTCTGGCGATCTTTATCTCTACCACTGCCAAAATATAAAGGCTTTCCAATGGTCTGGTCTAATCTACAAACATATTGGAGAAAACAAAAGCAGTTTAAGGCTGACCACAAATGTGATGTTGAGAAAATTTGTTGAATTCTAATTGAATTTGCTCAGATTGTTGTTGTTGTTTTTTGTGGTTTATCACCATTTGTCAGCACATGATAGATTATACATGGTGACAAGTATATTTGTAATAGAACCCAGAAAAGTCCTGCAAAAAACTACCAACCCAATGGAAGCTGCTGACAAGCTTTCTCAAATAACCACATTTGCCAAGCCTATAACTAGAACTCACAGAGGCTGAGGAGAGATTTTGGTGATTTGTAAAGGCAAGAACCTTAGACCACTCAAGTCACCCACAGTCCCCTAAATTTGAGTGCAAATTTTCACATGTTATGCCTTGAAGTGTGTGTGTGTGTGTACAAGTAGATTTTGTTGTAGAATTGTGGGATTCTCATTATTGTTGTCGATTTAAAAGACAATTTGGTAGGGAATTTTTCAAATATAAAAATATAACTGTTTTGAAAAACCTTATGTATAGATTGAAATCTGATTCTACAGTTAAATGAACTCTACTGTATTTCTAAACTTTACTGCTAAAATTATTGAAAAGTAGATTTTCAAAAATGACAGATTGCATTACCTCCCATGGCCAAAGGTCTGGTCCACTGCTATGTTATGTGTAACTTCATTCTAGAGCAAACTGACCAGCCATTCAGATAGTGTATAAGATATTGAATACACAACCATTCCAGTTAAATCCAGTGTACTAAACAATTACATAGCTTACCTTTGTGTAAGTAGTCAATGTACACATCATCATTCTGAAAAAACATTTGAACTAAAAATCCTGACAAAATAATGGCCCCTTTTAATTAAGTCACCATAAATATATTCTCTTTACATTTCAACTAAAATCTTTTTTGGAACTTAGAAATTTAACTTTTAATCATCACTTTATGGTCCACATTGTCCTGTCATACTGTTAACCAACCAACCAACCATTGAACTAACTATGTACATATCTACCTACCAATCAACCAATCAGCTATGAGATTTTCAAGATGGTCATGTGGTGACAAGTTTCGATGTAATCCTCCAAGTAATTTAGGAATAGTAGTCATAACCTGCTTGTGCTAATGGATGGAAAGATGACACATGATGGACTGATGGTGGACATTCCATAAGCTTTATTGGTCCATGAACAGCAGAACTAAAAACCAACTTGGTATCACATTGATCTATAATATTTAGGAAATTAGCAATTATGCAACATGTTGCATTCAGTGACCAAGCAAGGATGGCAGAGAGATAAGGTACAACAAGGGAGATAACAAGCTGGTAACATTTTTAGATTGGAGAAAAAGGAAGAAGCAATCTGCACATTTTTCACCTTACTGCAAAGAAGATACTGCCAATGAACAAAATCAAAATCAATCAATGAGCTTAATCAACTTCAAATTTATTATCATGTTATATGCAATTATTGTGAAACATATTTTTGGCAAGGTGAGAACAAGAGCCCTGCCCTGCTTAGGAATTACCATAGCTGTTGAAGAATCAAATTACCTTGCAACAGAGAAGCACTTGATTTAATACCTTTTGTATCAGACAGAAAGGAAATTGCACACTCAGTATACAAAACTGTTCAATTAACCAGCTGCTAATGCTCTTACCATTACAACTAAAGTCCTTGCATTTAATGCAGGTTATAGCATGGGATATGCACCCATGATCCATATGAAGAGTGGAGGTGTGTCACATTTTCTGAAAGAAACTTGCCCCTTATTTGAAATGCAGTGTGAACCTTCAGACTCTCACTTGCAAATGTAGCTGCCACTAAGACATATGGCACATGGGTACCATCCTTTAATATCACTACAAGATGTCCCCAATTCATCTTTATGAAAACTGTGGGGACCCGGAATCTTAGAAGCAGTAAAAAAGGAGTAGAAATAAATAAACTCATGCCAACAGATGATGTCCATAAACAGCCCATTATGTCATCTATCACCAGTAGAGCTAAAAAGTACAGTATTGCCCATTTTTGTTGTTTGTTTCTCATAGTTTTCCCTGCTTGTCTTGGTAAATCATAAATCTTTCATTCCAATTGCATGATGAAAGGAAACTTATTTTTCATACCTTCTTTGGAGTTCTTTTATTCTGACCATCATATTGAGGTGACCTTGTGAATACTGTTCAATTACATCTCGGACATCATAAGGCTTTCTTGCTTGCTATAATGAGAAAAGTGCAGTAGAGGTTTCTGCATGATTAATGAATACATGAACATTAATTTTCAATAAAGAAAAATCTGTTTATAGAAACATTTGCATTAAGCTATTACTTGTCTTTGAAACATTTTCATTTTTAAAAGTCCCTCAAATGAAAATTATGTTGACATGAAACTTTATACTATATATATTGACTTAAAAGTTGAGTCAAACAGCAAACAACTTTGATCCTGATCTGCCATAGTATAATGTGCCTGCAGATCAGGATCTATGTTGTTTTTCCTACCAAATACTCCTCACAAACTGCACAGACCCAGATCTGCTGGTGTCTAATGCTCCAGCAGATCTTGGTCTATGCAGTTTGCAGTTGGACTCAAGTTATTTATGAGTATGTATGGTACTCATTGATAACTCACTCCTATACAATGGTCCCACCCTGATATCTGATCTTAACGAAGCCTAATGTCACTGTCCAACATAAAAGTCACACCCAACAGTTCAACCATAGAATTAATAGCACAGAACATCATACAAAATCAAGTATCATATACTGACTTAACCTAGGTGAATCATTGTTAATTTTTAGTGTATGCTGGAAATTTCAAGAATAACCATGACAAATATTAGGCTGTTTGTCTGACAAGCTTCCTGTGGGCCTGTAAACCATATCATGCCTAGATAGTATTGGTTGGTAGTCCATTGGTATTGGCATGTGCTAGGGATTCATTGACATATGGTTAAATTTTCATTTGTGATGCAAATAAATTTTATTAAATCATATTTTGGTGCTAATATATTGTTAGGACTATCATAGTCCTAAATCTGTTGCAACTGTTGCTAAACCTGTAAGAAAACAGTAAGCTTTTATCTGTGTCAACGAGATGCAACCATGTTTTCTATTGATTTTCCAGTTATGAAAAGTTGTTTCATTTGGTATGGCTTTGTGGGATTTAATGTAATTTTTCCACACATGATAGGCAATTCATGGTGGTCAGCATATTTGGTGTAGGAATTAGACCCATGGAAAACTATTGACCAAATGAAAGTTACTGGCATTCTTTTTCACATTGGTTTAGCTGATATTGAACTCATGCCAACAGAGGTGAGATGTGTGAGTGATCTTTAATGTTAAAATGTCATAAAGTTATAAAGTGTAGAATTAGATGGTCCATCTGAACCATAGATGATTTTCTTGGCATAAAGTCATAGTACTGTACAAGATATGATTTTCTTGGCATAAAGTCATAGTACTGTACAAGATATGATTTTCTTGGCATAAAGTCATAGTACTGTACAAGATATGATTTCTTGGCATAAAGTCATAATACTGTACAAGATATGATTTTCTTGGCATAAAGTCATAGTACTGTACAAGATATGATTTTCTTGGCATAAAGTCATAGTACTGTACAAGATATGATTTTTTGGCATAAAGTCATAATACTGTACAAGATATGATTTTCTTGGCATAAAGTCATAATACTGTACAAGATATGATTTTCTTGGCATAAAGTCATAGTACTGTACAAGATATGATTTTCTTGGTATATAGTCATAATACTGTACAAGATATGATTTTGGGGGGCATAAAGTTATAGTACTGTACAAGATACATCTAAAACAAAAAGCATGGAAACTGAGTAACTTCATTAAACAGAGTAATTCCATTAATAAAACAAAATAAATTTTTATGGAGCATTACAAAGCACTTTCACAAAATTCAATAATTCAGGCCATACAAATATTTTAAGAACAGAATTTATAAGCATTTTTGCAAAACTAAACATTTTTGGAATCCCTGAATTTATTGGAACATGACATGCTGATCATTATATAATCATGCCTCATTTTTAGGTCTGAAGTGGTATCTTTCACCAATGGTCCAACATCTAGGTAATTTCTCTATACAATTATAGGTCTGAAGTGGTATCTTTCACCAATGGTCCAACATCTAGGTAATTTCTCTATACAATTATAGGTCTGAAGTGGTATCTTTCACCAATGGTCCAACATCTAGGTAATTTCTCTATACAATTATAGGTCTGAAGTGGCATCTTTCACCAATGGTCCAACATCTAGGTAATTTCTCTATACAATTATAGGTCTGAAGTGGCATCTTTCACCAATGGTCCAACATCTAGGTAATTTCTCTATACAATTATAGGTCTGAAGTGGTATCTTTCACCAATGGTCCAACATCTAGGTAATTTCTCTATACAATTATAGGTCTGAAGTGGTATCTTTCACCAATGGTCCAACATCTAGGTAATTTCTCTATACAATTATAGGTCTGAAGTGGCATCTTTTACCAATGGTCCAACATCTAGGTAATTTATCTATACAATTATAGGTCTGAAGTGGCATCTTTTACCAGTGGTCCAACATCTAGGTAATTTCTCTATACAATTATAGGTCTGAAGTGGTATCTTTTACCAATGGTCCAACATCTAGGTAATTTCTCTATACAATTATAGGTCTGAAGTGGCATCTTTTACCAATGGTCCAACATCTAGGTAATTTCTCTATACAATTATAGGTCTGAAGTGGCATCTTTTACCAATGGTCCAACATCTAGGTAATTTCTCTATACAATTATAGGTCTGAAGTGGCATCTTTTACCAATGGTCCAACATCTAGGTAATTTCTCTATACAATTATAGGTCTGAAGTGGCATCTTTCACCAATGGTCCAACATCTAGGTAATTTCTCTATACAATTATAGGTCTGAAGTGGCATCTTTCACCAATGGTCCAACATCTAGGTAATTTCTCTATACAATTATATGTCTGAAGTGGCATCTTTCACCAATGGTCCAACATCTATGTAATTTCTCTATACATTTACACATTAAAACCTTCATAATTTATGTCTGTTTTATTCAATCTTTCTGATATGTTCACTACAGACTGAAGATTATTATATCTTTTAATATGGCAAAAGTGTCTTTCAAAATCTAGCTGATTTACAAAATGTAATGCTTTGTTTAGGTGTTGGCTTCTATGACATGGCAATTCATCGGTTCCTAATTGAATGATTCACTCTGTATTTTGATACATCCATGAAGTGACAATTATTTTTTGTAATATTAAACATACACTGTTTACATGCTGATGCTGGAGAAATGAAATAACAAATGAAAATTACTTTACAGAGACTGGATATTTTTTAAATGAAGATTTCACATGTCAGTGGGAAAGTGAATGATATTAACAGTACAATTTTATGTATCTTTGCAGATTTAAGTATTTTCATCACAGGGCATACAATTTTATGTATCTTTGCTGATGTAGGTATTTTTTATCACAATGCATACAATTTTATGTATCTTTGCAGATGTAAGTATTTTTCATCAGAGGGCATATTATTTTATGTATCTTTGCTGATGTAGGTATTTTTTATCAAAATGCATACAATTTTATGTATCTTTGCTGATGTAGGTATTTTTTTCATCACGGGGCATACATTTTTATGTATCTTTGCTGATGTAAATATATTTCATCATAGGACATACACTTTTATGTAACTTTCCTGATGTAAATATTTGTCATCACAGAATAATCAGCATATATTCAATAAAATATAAAAATAACTAGAAGTACAACACCATGTAGAAGTTTATAAACACACTATACCTGAAATTTTCTTCTAGCTACAAAAAATTTTATTTTTCTTATAACTCGTATCATCTTCTTATGATCCTCAGTCAATCTGTAAGAAACAGAACACAAAAAAGACTCAAAATTTAAAACTAAAAACTCCATATAAAATGTTGATGCCCATCAAAACTTCTAAAGAAAAATAATAGTTAAGTTAGTATTTTGCTCAACAATATATATTGAAAACATATGAAAAATTCATTCAATTTTATCAATGACCTAAAAAAAAATCCACACAGTTCTGTTTATTCTATATAAACACACAATTTATATCAATTGAATGACAACTATTTCTAAGTTTTAAACCTAGAATTAGAAATGTGTGAATCAAACATGGATACCACACCATAATGGCTGAAGTTAACTAACACAACACTTAACCAGGTGTGACAGATGGGGTAGAAAAAAAACAAGGGTAACACTGTCATCTCAGCACTGTTGTGATAGAACATAAAAATGCACTTCTGGCTAGATACTATAGAGTTCAACTACCTACTATGGGGAGATAATCATTTATCAGAAAGGGTGGTAACTTCTTGAATACAAAATTTTGAAATCACCATACAAGTAAAATTTGAGAAATAGATAATATTATTAATATATTTTTACTTCTGCATTTAATTCTGATTGTATTAACTGTTGCATATGGTTTATTTTTAACTTATATATTATTGTCAGACTGCATCATTTATATCACTGTTAAGACTATAACAAGTGTACTGATTTTAGACTATAGCATTTTGGTTAGATTATAGTATATATATCATTGTTAGACTATATCATGTATATCATTGTTAGACTATATCATGTATATCATTGTTAAACTATACCTTGTATATCATTGTTAGACTATATCATGTATATCATTGTTAGACTATACCTTGTATATCATTGTTAGACTATAGCTTGTATATCATTGTTAGATGATACCATGTATATCATTGTTAGACTATAGCATGTATATCATTGTTAGACTATAGCATGTATACCATTGCTAAACTATAGTATGTATATCATTGTCTGACTATATGATATATTATTACTGTCAGACTACAGCATCTACATCATTGTTACACTAGAGCATGCATTTAATTGCTTAACATTGCCATACTTGCAAAAGTTGTTTTAAAACACTGCTCCACATTTCTGGAAGTAACTAATGCACAGCATATTCTTGTTTTTCTGACCCTTATGATTGATATGGAAATGTTGCATAAATCCAATAAATGGATTCAGATTTTAAATTTGTTAATTCTCAAGAAATTGTCTGATGTAATTAAAAAAATTTCAGTTGTATCAGGGCAAACAGGTGATGTATTTCTGAGAGCAGACCTAATTTAATAATATATCTTACAGCTCAGGTCTATTAATTTGGTAATTCTCTGTGTCTGCATCATCCACTCCACCATCTGACGGTTCTTGTAACCTTCCCTGAGATGACTGAGGTGTGCCTGATGAAAATAAAACAAAAGACTTATTTAGTTTCTGTGAAGAGTTAAAGCTTATGTAATTGATCTAGTTTCCAAGAAGAGTCAATATGCTGGTCATTGTAAGTTTCAAAGTCAAGTCAATGCTTTGTGTCATAGGCCAGGTCAGTTAAGAGTCAAGTCAATACTATATTCTTGGGCATCCCCCATAATGTATGTTATGTTTAAGTCCACATATAAAAATTAGGACATTTTTCATTGTTTCAGAAAATAACATAATTCATGCACTATAAGAACTGGACAAAAATATTGTTGCACTTTTTCATATACTATAAGCTCTGAAACAATGTTTGAGAACATTTTAGCCAATCCTATTGGCATATTCTGTTGACTGGAACATGGTATGCTCCCATTACTCTGTAGATAGAATGTTTATAAATCAGTCTAATGTAATTGTTTGAGAAATCAAGAAAGATATTTACAAGAGATTATCAAATACACAATAAACACATGAGAGAGTGTTAAATGCACAATAAACACAGGAGTATTAACACACAATAAACACATGAGAAATTATCAAATACACAATAAACACATAAAACAATGTGTAACTTGCTGTGAGAAAATATCAAATACAGATTAAACACATGATGAGAGAGTGTCAGATACACAAAAAACAAATGACAGAGTATCAAACATACAATAATCATAAGAGAGAACGTCAAATACAAATAAACACGAAAGATTGTCATACACAATAAACATGATTGTCATATTCACAATAAACACATGAAAGTGTCAAATACAACTGAAACACATGAAACAATGTCTACATTGCTGTGAGAAAGTATAAAATACAAAACAGCCACTTGAGACAATGTCTACATTGTGGTGAGAGAGTGTCATTTACATAATAAACACATATCAAGCAGTGTTTACATTGCTGTGACAGAGTGTCAAATACATAATAAACACATCAGAGAATGTCAAATACACAATAAATACATGAGTGTCAAATACACAATAAACACATGAGACAGTGTCCAAAACTCAACAAACACACGAGAGAGTGTAAAAAATATAACAAACACATGCAACAATGTCTACATTGTTGTTCAAGAGTATAAAATACAAAACAGCCACATGAGGCAATGTTTACATTGTGCTGAAAGAGTGTCATCTACACAATAAACACATCAAACAATGTTTACATTGCTGTGACAGAGCGTCCTCAAATACGTAAACACATCAGAGTATGTCAAATACACAATAAACACATGAAACAATGTCTCCATTCTTGTGAGTGTCAAATACACAAAAAACACATGACTGTGTCAAATACACAATACACACATGAGTATCAAACACAAGACATTGGCAAATGCACAATAAACACATGAAAGAATGTCATATACACAATAAACAAATAAGAGTGTCAAATACACAATAAACATATAAGTATCAAATACACAATACACATGAGTGTCAAATACACAATAAACATGTAAAAGAGAGTCAAACACATAAATACAAGAGAGTATCAAATACACAATAAATATATGAGAGTGTAAAAAAGACAGTAAATACATGAGAGTTAAATACCCAATAAACATATATGAAATTGTCAAATACACAATAAACACTTGAAACAATGTGTACCTTGATGTGAGAGAATGTCAAATACTGAATAAACACATGATAGTGCCAAATACACAATAAACAAATGAGAGAGTGTCAAATTTGCAATAACTACATGAAAAAGTGTCAAATAACATAAACACATGTAACTATGTCAAAAAACCTTGATACAATATCTACATGCCAATGAGAGACTGTCAAAAAACAAAAAATACATGCAACAATGTCTACATTGCTGTGAGAAAGTGTCATGTACAGAAAAAAACAACACATGTAACAACATCTACATTGCTGTGAGAGAGTTTCAAATACACAATAAACACATGCTAGAGTGTCACATACACAATAAACACTTGACAGTGTTAAATACTCGATAAACACATAAAGCAATGTCTACGTTGCTTTGAGAGGGTGTCAAGCACACAATAAACCCATCACAGAGTGCCTAATACATAATATACACAAGATAGATTGTGAAATACACAATAAACACAAGGCAGAATTTCAATATTGTTGTAAGAGAATGTCAAATACATAATATACATGCGAAAATATCTGCATCATTGTGAGAGAGTGTTATATAGACAATAAACACATGGGAGTGTGTAAAATAGAAAATAAACACATGAGACAGTGTCAAATACACAAGAAACACACCAGAGAATGTCCTCATGGTTGTGAGTGTCAATACACTAAAAAACAAGGGAGAATGTCTTTATGGTTGTGAGAGTGTCAAATGAACAATAAAAACATCAGTGTGAAATAAACAACAAACACACAAGTGTCACATACACAATAAATACAAGACAGAATGTCAAATAATAAAAAAATCAGAGCATGTCAAATATACAATAAATACATGAGAGTATCAAATACACAGCAATCACATGAGAGTGTGAAATGCACAATAAAATTGTGAGAGAATGTCAAATACAACAAAAATGAATGAGATAGGGTCTAACACACAATAAACACATGAGAGAGTGTCAGATAAATAATAAACACATTAGAGAGTGTCAGATAAATAATAAACACATGAGAGAGTGTAAAATACACAATAAACACATGAGAGAGTGTCAGATAAATAATAAACACATGAGAGAGTATGAAATACACAATAAACACATGAGAGAGTGTCAGATAAATAATAAACACATGAGAGAGTGTGAAATACACAATAAACACATGACATCGTCAAATGCACAATAAACACAAGAGAGTGTCAAATGTACAATAAACACAAGAGTGTCAAATGTACAATAAACACATGAAACAATATCAACATTGCTGTGAGAGTGTCAAATACACAATAAGAACATGAGTGTCAAATATACATTAACATTCAAAAGAGTATCAGCTACACAATAAACATATGTGAGAGTGTCAAGTACACAATACACATATGAGAGTGTCAAATACACAAAAAACACATGGAGAGTTTCCAATACATAATAAGCAAATGAGAGTTCCAAATCCACAATAAACACAAGGGAGAGTCTCAAACACACAATAAACACAAGGGAGAGTGTCATATACACAATAAACACATGAAATATGGCAAACAGATTGAGTGCTTCACATGCCATAAATTTGGACACAAAGACTTTGTCAATCAGTATATTATACATATTAGGAAGCTGGCAAAGATGAGAATGGACACTATTGTAAATGCAAATGTTAACAAATTTTCAGTGTCTGTATATGACTCTGAAGATGCTAATATATATGAACATTTAAGTATGGAAATAGGATGTAAGAATGACAAAAGTAGTATGGAGACAATCTCAGTGGGTAACCCATTACATGACATATATATAATTGATATGAAACTAAATGCAAAAGGTTTTAACATAGGTCACTTAAATGTACAAGGTAAAGTGGGAAAAATAGACCAGATTAAGTTAATGTTGTCTATCAAGGAAAATAATATAGCTGTTTTAGGACTCACTGAAACCAAACTAAATGCTAACCACAATGATGATCTATTTCATTGTCAAGGCTACGATAACCCAGTACACAGGGACAGAGAGACAGCAGGGGGAAGTCTTGTTTTATACATTAGGGAAAATGTAAGTGCAGAAAAGCAACTTGACTTGGAGTCACAAGAAATTGAGAAATCTGGTTGGAAATTTCTCAAAATGATGCGAAATCATTCTTAGTGGGTTTCATTTATAGGCCACCTTCCTCCAAAGCAATTTAGAATGATAACTTTTTGAAATAAATGGAAAATGTTCTTACACAGGAAAAATAAACATATACTCGGTGATATAAATAAGGACCTTCTCAATACTTAAATAACGAACAACTCGATGGAATTTATTGAATCATTAGGCCTATTCCAGCTGTTAAAAAATCCACAAGGGTAACAGAAAAATCAAGCACTTTTATTGATCACATTTATATCAACCTATCATGCAATATGGCTTAGTGACCACTAGCCTACTTTTTTGATAGGAAAGGTAAAATGCAAGAGAAATAAGAAAAATATACACAAAACTATCACTTATAGATCAATCAAAAATTTTAATGAAGAACAATTTCCCAATGACCTGTATAAAGTTCCATGGAATATAATCCAAAATTTGGATGACATAGATGAAGCTCTGAGGGTTTATACTGAGACTTATTTATGGATGTAGTCTATAAGCATGCACCACTAATAGTACATCAAGTAAAGAATGAAATCCAACCTAATTAACTTACTACTGAAATTCTATAAGCTATGAAAATATGAGATCAATTCAAGGCTATGGGAAACCATACACAATATAAAGTATTGAGAATGTGTGTGTGTGTGTGTGTGTGTGTGTGTGTGTGTGTGTGTGTGTGTGTGTGTGTGTGTGTGTGTGTGAGTGTGTGTGTTAGATTTTTAATGTAGCTTTAACAATTTTTCAAACATACTGCTACAATGTCTGCAGTGTAACAGTTTATAGTGATATCTAGCATTAGGGCATCATGCCACAGACATGTGGCATGATGTCCCACCCAATCACATTATCCTGACACCAGGCCAACCAGTCCTAACACTAACCTCTTAATGCTGAGCACCAAGCGAGGCAGCTGTTCGAACCCACAACCTCCAGCATCTGAGACAGATGCTCTAACCACTAAGCCACCAAAGAGGTTAAAGTGTGGAGAAATAAAATAACCAGTATGATTAAAAAAGCTATAAAAATATTATCAATCTTTGCTTGAAAACAACAAAGGAACACACAAAAATCAGATCGCTGATGACAATGACATTGCAAATGTTTTCAATTATTTTTGTTCACCAACATTACTACAAAGTTAAAAGAACGAGTAATTGAAAACAACTTTAATGAATTGAAAAAGTTCTATGGCAGCAAAATCTCTGAGGAGGTATGTTCTCTATCAATCAGTATCAAAAAATTCAAAAATGTCTCAGTGAACTTGATAATAAGAAAGCTACTGGACTTGGTCAGATTGGTCCACGACTCATTAAAACTTCTGCCTCAGCTATTGTAGGTAGCATCACATTCATAATCAATTTAAGTATTGCATCCTCATCTGTTCCCAAAATATGGAAAACTGCAAAAGTAACTCCTATTCACAAATCTGGTCCTAAGGATGATGCTGATAACTACCGGCCAATCTCAATACTACCAAACTTATCAAAATTGATTGAAAAACATGTCAAATGACTCATTCATGTCATATTTAACCAATCACTTGCTGTTACACCCTAGTCAATCAGGCTTTAGACAGAAATATTTATGTGAGACTGACTTGATCTCCCTAACTGATAAATGACTTCAAGCACTTAACCAAGGTACAGTAACAGGACCTGTAATTTGTAGATTTCAGGAAAGCTTTTGACATGGTGGCTCATGAAATCCTTTGGTCTGTCATGATAGACTACTTGATGTTTTGGTAGACAATAACCAGTTATGAACTCAACATTATAAACATATCAGTAAAAAAGTCAATTCAAGTTTATGGCTTCTCAGTAGGATAAGACACATTCTCCCTGAAAGGCACAGAAAACTATTTTATAACAGTTACATACAATCCTATTTAGACTACTGTAATACAGTATGGGGTAATTCAAATGACAAAAACTTAGGAAAGCTGGCACATTTCAAAAAAGACCATTTGGGCTAATATCAATCCAGAAAGAAAGACAGGAAAATTTAGCTGGTAAGTTAAAAATATTACCTATTAAAGACTGAATCCATTTGAGAATAGCCAAATTATGTACAAGCTATCCAATAATAGTGCTCCTGAATATTTACAATCACTATTCCAGTATAGGCTACCAGGTAATATGCCCCACCTGCGCTATGTCTACCAAACAGTAGAAAATTCCCAAAACATATATAACAAAAGAGATAGTGTCAATACACAAAAAATACATGAGAGTGTCAAATACAAAAATAAACACATTAAACCTTGTCAGTTACATAATAACAGATGAGAGAGTGTCAAATACACAAAAACATGAGAGAATGTCTAATACACAATAAAGACATGAGAGAGTGTCAACTAAATAAAAACAAACAAGAGTATCAAAAGCACAATAAACATGAGTGTCAAATATTCAATAAACAACATGAGCAAGTTTAAATACATAATAAACACATGAGAGAGAGAGAAAGAGAGAGAGATTAAAATACAAAAAAAATCACATATGATAGTGTGAAATACACAAAAAAAAACACACGAGTGAGTTAAAATACATAATAAACACATGAGTGTCAATGTCACAGAATAAGGCAAAAAATAAATTGGTTTAGCCTTAGATCTATTTATCACCTTTATTCGTTGTGCAGGCATACAATGTTACCCAGGGTGAATAATTGTTTCTCCAAATGAGCAATTCTGAAACTACATGCGACGAGAGTCACGAAAAGCATAGCATACATGAATATTTGACTATGACAACTGTTCACTCTCTTATGGATTTAAGCTTGATTCATTTCAAATTGAGACATGGATCACTTGTATTTTGTTACGGAGTGAATGTTCTCCATTATGTTCTCCGGCCATAGGGTAAGTGTCAAATTTATATTTTATTTGATTCCGAGACCTATTCTTGTTTTTATGTCATATTGGGTAATGAAGCCTTTTACATTACAAACTTGCTATTCAGTTTATGAGTATGTATCTAGCAATTTAATTCAGAACCCATTATTATAACCAGTTTGGTTTTATTGTAGCTGACTGTTTAGGGTTGATGGTAGCTGTTTAGGGGTGGGTGTAGCTTTAAATAGAGTGACATGATAGCTGTTTAGGGTTGAGGATAACTGTTCATAGAATGGCCTGTTGACTGTACATATTTGTATCCTTCTCTAGGGTTGAGTGTAGCTATACAGAGTGCAGTGTGCTGTCTGTACTTATATGTATACATTAGATTATACATATAGCAGAACCACAAAATGTAGATGTAACAATTACAAGGGTACTGGGTGCTGTCTGTATGTATAAGTACTTGCGGTGGATCTGTGAAGGGTGTGAGTGGTTGATAAATGTGGGCCAATCCAAGTATCCAGTGAAACTATGTGGTGTAACAGTTTGTGAATTGTTGGACTGTTCAGGTTTTACAGTGATATGTTTATTTCAGTTGATTGTGGTTTCAACTGAGTAATGAATTGATTGCATTACTTGAGATAATGTGAATCTTGATCTCATAGCATTCATTGTTTATTTGAAACTTAATATATTTTGTATGTAAGATTATGTGAATCTCATTTACATTGATATTAGTGGAAATATATTTATAGTCCATGAGGTTTTTTTTTCATGCTAGAGGTAGAAGAATCATTTTTTTCTTTTTTTTCTTTTTCATTTTGTGAATGTGTGTAGAGTGATTGGATCAATTGCATGATACGAGTGGGAGAGATTCAGTGCATTTGTTTTATATACATATTCTTAGTAACTGATTTTATAAATTCCCATCATCCATCACATTGTGTTTGTGTTGTTCATTTAATTCAGGAAAAGAAACCCACTTGGTTTCAATCCTGTTACAGTCAAATACACAATAAACACATGAAACAATGTGTACATTGCTTTGAGAGAGTGTCATATACACAAAAAAACACATAAAACAATGTCTACATTTCTTTGAGAGAGTTTCATATACACAAAAAACACATGAAACAATGTCTACATTGCTGTGAGAGTGACAAATGCACAATAAACACAAAGGAGAATGTCTGCATTGCTGTGAGAGAGTGACAAAATACACAATAAAAAGTGATTAGAGGGAATGTTTACATGGTTCTGATAGAATACACAATAAACACATGAGAGAATGTCTGCATGGTTGTAAGAGAGTGTCATATACACAAAAGACACATGAGAGAATGTCTACACCATCGTGAGAGGATGTCAAATACACAAAAAACACAAGAGAGAATGTTTGCATGGCTGTGGGATATATATATATATATATATATATATATATATATATATATATATATATATATATATATATATATATATATATATATATATATATATATATATAGTTATAAAAAAAATCCTATATACCTTGATTTCTTTCAAAGGAATCTGGAACATCTGTTCATATTTATGAAAACTATTTACTAGGTTGTCATGTGAGTGTGTCTGCTGCGAACAAGCTTGTATAACACTGACTCAGTGCCATCACTTTTTGGTGATGTGTGCTTAGTCGTGGGCTGGTGTGTGCAGGCAAGGCGATGGGTGCCGATTACTCACGGACCTGGGTTCGAAACTCGGTAGAGTACAAATTTAATTTCTCTAACCTGTATGATAGTATTGCTTGTATTAAACTATTATTTCTGCCCACTATTATCAAGATTCTACTACAGATTCCAGGGATAGCAATGTCTGTTCTGTCTGGTATATATTTATAATTCTTTATATATATATATATATATATATATATATATATATATATATATATATATATATATATATATGCCACATTATAAGCAAGGTCATGAGTTATTGAGGAACCTGTGAAAAATAAAAAGTTTTGCAATCTCCACTAACAAAACTGCATGGGGGGTGTTCAGAAACTTGGCTGTTTAATGGCTGAATACTCTTTTTATAATCACTTCAAGAATAACTGTCAATACAGTTTTTTTTCAAATGAAGTTGTATATTACATTTTTTTAGAAGATGTCACAAAAGGTCATTATCATTATTCCAACTGGTTTCAAAAACCTTCATGGGTGTGAGAAATTATTTGTGTATTACATCATTGAATTTTGTGTTGTCAATTAGTCTGGTTCCCTCCTTACTATGGTAGAAGAGAGTTCAAAATAGGAAGTATGCAAAGCAGGGAAGCATATTGACTGTTAATGCACCATGAAACAAGATTATTTATTTTAAAAAATCAGTACATTTTTATCATATAACAATCAACTACATCAAACTAAATCATTGCAATTTCAGTTAATACAATATTGTGATTTCATTGCAAGTAATGTTGTTGTTGTTGTTGTTGTTGTTGTGGTGCTTAACGCCATTTTTCAGCACACGATAGGCTATTCATGGCAGCCAGTATTGATGGTGGAGGAAGAAACCGGGAAATCCGCGGAAAGAACCACCGACCTTGAGACGCTACTGGCAAGCTTTCTCACATATCCACATTTGCCGAATCCTAGACTCGAACCCATGCAGACAGAGATGAGATGGCAGTGATCCATAATGGACAGCACTTTAGACCACTCGGCCATTCGGGGCCCCCATCATTGCAAGTAATAGTGAAACAGCTACTCATCAATGAGGAAATATCTTAGTTCCAATTTCTGGATTTTTTCTGAAACTCACTGCTCCACAATGATCTGAATCTTTGAAACAAAGCTCTTTGTTTTACAAAGTATTCATTTTGCTTTGTTTGCCTTGCTATATTTGAGTGTGTTTATGATAGAGCAGCTTAATTTAAGGCAGCAAGTACACAATAATATTTAAAAGTGTTCAATTAATCAATTAAAATGAGTTCACCCAACATATGACTGGGGCCATTAGATCTTGTGCATATAGGACTTGCATGCCTTTTAATGTTTCTTTTATTTCACATCCAAAAGATACAAATGAGGCAATTAACATGAAAATAGAAGAAAGGAAGCCAGCTTTTAATTCAGTGCAACAATACAACAAATAGTTCCACAAGACAGCTATAAAAACAGAGTTGGCGCTTATTTAGATTCTCAGAAAAATGCTCACAGACATGGCAGCTGTAGATTGACAAATTTTATGTTTGGATACAAGAGGGTACTTATTTATGAACAAGACACTTACACCTAACTAAACAGTAGCACTAAAATACAAATTTCATTTGAAAAAAGCTTATTTAACTGGTTTTTACTGCTTCCAGCAGGATTAAGTCACATTTTCATTGATGAAATTTTGTTGCTTATTGTTAAAATGACTGCTTATAAATATTGACAATTTCATAATGCTGATTCAAATTTCCAGCCCCGATCTACCAATTTTGATGATAAGATGACCAGTATTTCAAAGTTTCAGTTACCTATTGTGATTATGATTTCCTCAAGTTCAATAAAAATAGAGGTATTTCTAAAAAAAAAAATTTTAGCTAAAAAAAATGGCTACCATGCATTCTTATGAATGGAGTGAATTTTTTGCAATCTGATGACATCACGTTATACTGATCAAGAATTTTTGTATTCATTATTAACTTCTGCAGACCAAATTTGGTTCCTACTTTTCAGGTAATTTTATGTGAAGCTTTATGTCTTTCACCATAATAATAACATCACTAAGCCTCACCAAACCACCTTTGAGATTTATGACCAAAATGTGCAAACCCCATGATTAAAACCACCCATTAGAACAATGTAGCTGTACAGTTATTCCTGTATTCTAACACTCACCCCTTTTGAAAAGAAAGCATATGAAAGGCTTCACAAGCCAATCCTTAGAAATTGTTGCATTTTGCTTAAACAGTATTTCACAGGCTGTTACGAAAGGTCAGTCATAAGTTAAGCAAGGGATCTCACTAAAAATGGACATGATTTTGCTTTGAAAAATCAAAAAGTGAATGCTATAACAAAATGTGCCATCAACATTAAAAAAGGAATAGCCTGGATTAAACAGCAGCAACTATTATTATATACAGTAGAACTTCAATTATCTGGCACCCTATTAACCGTCAGTCTCTATCAGGGCATTGTATCTCAGAATATTAAAACACAGGTACATGTACATATACAGATATTAGATTTTTTGATGACTTGGTCTATTGTTTATATATATATATATGAGAGAGAGAATTAAGTATAAAAGTTGTAAAAATCAACAGGCACTGAAAATAGTCATGTAAAACTTTAACTCATTATAAACACCTAATTATGATTAAATAAATCTGACCAGTAAAGCGCTATACAGTCATATAAATTCTCTACAACTATCACGTTAATTTGATACATTCCAAGCAAAAAGAAATTTACTGTCTTCATACCTGGATGCTTTGTGGAACTGGGGACACCAGTTAAAGAGCTGAAGCTCTCTTGTCTCTCTAATGGTGCCATTAACTTGCTGCTGGAGAACCGTCTCTTAAGAAAACTTGCCCGACGAGCCATTCGAGTGAGAGTAGAATTTGAATTCTGTGTGCCAAGTTGTAAGTGATTTCCATGTTTTTCACGTGTATGAATCCGCCATGTTGCTACAGAGCTGAATGTAGTACTAGCTGCATGACAACGCCACAGACTCTGAAACATGCAGAAGTAGAAACTTTGAGGCATTCATTAGCTTTTATTATTGCCCACTTAAATGTGATGTTTTGTTATCACAAGTTTATGAAATTTCCTCAGACATATATCCTAGTTAAAACTAATAAAGAAAATTTTAGCTTACCATTAGCATGGGATCATCATTTAGGTGAAGCCCTTGATGAAAAAGGGTTTAGAAAGAAAGGCAAGGTCACATTAACTGCCTGCATACCCACTCCATCCATTCTTGACCATTTACACATGCACTATGTGTTCCACCTTCCAAGCCTATGTTAGTCTGATGCCCATATCAGAAGAGAAACATGACATGCAAGTGAATATAAATTAAGTTCATAGGTTCCATTGTTATCTTTCATGAAGAGGTATAGCAAGGCATGTTATAAATTAAGTACAAAGGTCCCATTGATATCTCTCATGAAGAGGCATGTTATAAATTAAGTACAAGGGTCCCATTGATATCTCTCATGAAGAGGCATGTTATAAATTAAGTACAAAGGTCCCATTGATATCTCTCATGAAGAGGCATGTTATAAATTAAGTACAAGGGTCCCATTGATATCTCTCATGAAGAGGCATGTTATAAATTAAGTACAAAGGTCCCATTGATATCTCTCATGAAGAGGCATGTTATAAATTAAGTACAAAGGTCCCATTGATATCTCTCATGAAGAGGCATGTTATAAATTAAGTACAAAGGTCCCATTGATATCTCTCATGAAGAGGCATGTTATAAATTAAGTACAAATGTCCCATTGATATCTCTCATGAAGAGGCATGTTATAAATTAAGTACAAAGGTCCCATTGATATCTCTCATGAAGAGGCATGTTATAAATTAAGTACAAATGTCCCATTGATATCTCTCATGAAGAGGCATGTTATAAATTAAGTACAAAGGTCCCATTGATATCTCTCATGAAGAGGCATGTTATAAATTAAGTACAAAGGTCCCATTGATATCTCTCATGAAGAGGCATGTTATAAATTAAGTACAAAGGTCCCATTATTATTTCTCATAAACATTGGCATAGTAAGGAATGTAATAAATTAAGTACAAAAATTCCATTGTTAATCTCTCACATGGTGGTAAAGCAAGGCATGTTATAAATTAAGTACAAAAATCCCATTATTATTTTTCATAAACAGTGGCATAGCAAGGAATGTAATAAATTAAGTACAAAAATTCCATTGTTTATCTCTCACATGGTGGCAAAGCAAGGCATGTTATAAATTAAGTACAAAAATCCCATTATTATTTCTCCTAAACAGTGGCATAGCAAGGAATGTAATAAATTAAGTACAAAAATTCCATTGTTAACCCTCACATGGTGGCAAAGCAATGCATGTTATAAATTAAGTATAAAGGTGCCCTTGTTAACTCTCACACAGTGGCATGCATTGCATGTTATAAATTAAGTATAAAGTACCATTGTTATCTCTCACACAGTGGCATGTAATACATGTTATAAATTAAGTCTAAATGTGCCATTGTTAACTTTCACACAGTGGCATGCAAGGCATGTTTTAAATTAAGTATAAAAGTCCCATCATTATCAAGCAGTATGACACCTCTTATACCGGTGTGTATTTATGGTATTATTTTCTTCATATTTATATTAAATTCTGCTTACTCTTAAACACTATAAAATGTTTGTCAGCCTAATTTATTATCTCTTATGAAAATAATTGATTCTGACTTGTAAGTGATTTATGCTTGACTTAATAGGGACTTATAGGTCTCTTATACTCTGTATATGTAATGAAGTAAGTGAAATGTGGGTCTGTATAAATGTAGTATAAGCGAAAACAATATTGATCCATGCTTTATCTACATTTCACATATAATCATACATGTCATGTATTGGTCGTATAAATATTATTAATTGAGCATAAATGAACTGTAAATTCATGAATGTTGTTATTTCTCGACTAACAGTTTACTGCAAAGAACAGCTCAAAGTCCAAGGTTCAAAGTCAACAAAAGTACTCTAATTATTTTTCTTTCTTCATATTTAACAACTTCCCACCAGATTCATCAATTTCAATAAGCTGCATCAACAACAGCAAAAAAGAAAAAAAAATAATTTTGATGTTTCATTTAAAATATTTTTTGATTTATAAGAAAAACAGCTCCTAGAACAATGAGATAAAACTTTCAACTCTGATGGTTCTTGCATATCATAAGAGATTAAAGCAGTATGTATGTACTGCAAAATGAGGACTAGTTAGCATACATAACAACACATTGCACACACATCAGGAGTTTCTCAGCATCCAATAATAAATTATTTTTCTACAGTTTTATATAGAGCAATATAATTTTTTTTTATTTAGATTAACATTCAAAAGTGTATGTTCAAATGAAATCATAGAAAATAATTTACTTCTGGATACTAAAAAATTATCAGATATTGAAAAGATGTTTCAACAGCAAAAAGCCTGAAAGATTTCCAGGGCAAACGTCACCATAATTTTAGACTTAGCCATGCTTGCTTTCTCTCCTGTTTCCTGAATTTGGACAATGGTGGTCTACATTTATGGAAAATTATGTTACACTGATGTGTTTCTATGGCAATGTTGATTTGTTGACTATTTGTGCTTTCCAGTATCATGTGGTATATGCAAATATCCTAGGATTCACACGCTAGGAAAATTTTTGGTCATTTATCAGCTGGTGTAAAATGACCATCAGATTCTACTGAACTCCAAACTGTGCAAACATTCTCACTGAGATTAAACCATCAAGCTAATTTGTTAGAATGATGTATTATCATTTAAATGGAAACATTTATGATTTTTACAAAGTCAGAACCTATTGCATATGTACATTTTAGCAAACTAATGATTTGTATTTATATAAGAACACAATTTCCCTGGGGTGGGTGTGGGTGGAGTGTTTTATTTTAAAAGCCCAAATTTACTGAAATTAGCAGGAATTTGATCTTATCTCATATATAAGTAAATTAAGTGAATAGCTTACCTTCATTGTAAGTGAAGTATACAGTAATTATAGGTGATATGCCTAATTCAACTATACTTCACTTATAAGTGACATATAAGTGTATTAAGTGAATTTCTCACATATCACTTTTAAGTGAAGTATACAACATTAGAAAGTGAAAAGCCTAATTTGCATATGAAATGCCTAATTTACACATAAAATCATAGTTATTCACCTATATGTCACTTATAAGCGACCTTTAAGTACAGTGAATAGTCACTTGCAAGTTCTTTATAAGTAATGAATATAAATAACCATAAGCCATATGGGTCATTTTAAATAACTGACCTATGGCCACAGTCATGCTTAAAATCATAATGCATTGAATGGAATTCTGTTTTTGACTAGTGAAGCAAAAATGATCCACCATCACGATTTTTGTGACAATTCCATGACAATTTTTTCTTACGCATAAACGTCTAGCAACCTTTGAGCTATTTACTGAAAGAAAATGCACAAATCATTTGGTTTCAAATTTTGGAAAATATCCAGAAGCAAAAAGTGGACATGTTCTCTGACCTGACTTGAGATAGTGTCATTGGTGATTGTAATTTGAGGTACTTGAGACAAAGTCAAGTTGCAACTTAAATCCTAAATTTGGTTCAGCCAATCAATGCATCATTGTGCTTACATTATCTTATTTCAGTATCATTCAGTTCTATAAATAGTAACTTTCCAGATATAAGGGATTAACATTGTATTTATGAGGATTAATATTGATATTTGCTTCAAACAGCAATTGTGACATTTAATTGTATCAAAGACTGGAACAATGAGAATGAAAAAGTGTGATTGGTCCAGGCTCTGCCAAGAAACACATTTTAGGGGTGGGTGGTCCAAAATGGATAATAGCTAATTTTAAGATCAGAAGAAACAGATTTTTCTGAGACATCATTTGTATTCCCTCCTCTCACTCCAAATTTTCCCCAAACATCACATTATATACCTGCCCCATAATTAATAGTACCCCATGTTGATAACTGAAATATTTTGCAGAAACTATTTATATTGTTCCAGTGACAGTAACATTGACTAATGACCTTTTTAATCCCAAAATGGACAGGCTTCTTCCTTGCTCTAAATGCAAGCTGTCCACAAAGTTTGGTGCAGATCGGTGATGTAGATCATAAGTTATCATGTGAAAACCATTTTTCATTCAAATATAGTGATCTTAACCTTTGACCTCACAATCAATAGGCTTCTTTCTCATCCAAATTGCCATCCATCCATAAGATCTGATTGAGGTGTATGATATAGAAATGATCCTGTGTAGATACATTTTTTTTTAGTTAGTGACCTTTGACCTTCACCACTGACCTCAAAATCAATTACCAAGGCTACTTTCTCATCCAAATTGCCATCCATCCATAAGATGTGACTGAGGTGTATGATATAGAAATGTTAATTTGTGACCTTGACCCTAAATTCAATCAGGTTCTTTTGTATCCAAAGTGAATGCTATCCACACAGTTTGGTAATTTTACCTGGCAGAGAACTTCTGATATTTTATGACAACCATCTCTATAACAGATTTGCAGGCAGGTGGACAGACAGATGGATTGACAATATCATAATAATATATATTGCTTCCTATGCAGAGTGCTTGAAAACCAACATAGTTATTAGTAAGATCAATTTAATTAGACCATTCAGAGTGCTTCAATTAATCAAAAAATGTGTCACATTTGTCTTTGCAAGCTTTGTCAACTCTGATCTAGCTTTTACTCATGATTCATAACAATCTCAAAAGTTATCAATTCTGCATGGAAATAAAGTGAAATAAGGCAAAACTTAGCATTATAGAAAGTTTCATCAACTATTGTCACACTCAATGATGCTAAGAATAATACAGGTATTCAAATTTAAAAGGAATTTTGTTAAAACAGTAAAATGTGGCATAACATAAACCCTGAAACATAATACCAGCTAGCAGTAATGCTTATTCAACATAACAAGAACGAGTTGTAATGCCCTATTAACATAAAGACAACTAGCTGTGATGCTCTGTTAACATATTAATTACCTGTATTAAAGCTGCAGCAGTTGGGATCTGTCTATTAAAATGTTTCTGTCGCTGCTTTTGTTGAACCTTCAAAGCAAAACCAGATCCTAGAATTCCCTGAAATCAAAATATTCTTCTTGAGATTTGTGCAACAAACATCACTGTAAGGCTTTTAAGAAGTCTTGTTCCAAAAAAATTCTATGAGCAAGATCAAATTTATAGGATGAGATAGCAATCCCAAAAGTGACTCATCCGATTGGCTTTGTTAATATTGATGAATGTTACAGATGTCATTATTGTTTGTGATAATTGTGTACTCTCTTTCTTAAAAAGGATTAATTAAAAATGTCATGCAGTTTTGCATCTTGCAGATAACACTGCATCACCATCTGGTCTGTAGAAAGTCAAAGCATAAGTTATTGGAACTTTGATCACACCGTATTTACTCACTTATAAGTCATGTCAAACAACAAGAATCCTGATCTGATGTAGTATAATTGCCTGCAGATCAGGATCTATCATGTTTGTTCTCCTGTTTACTCCTAATAAATTGAACAGACCCAGATCTGCCAACACATTATGCACTGGCAGATCTAGATCTGTACAGTTTGCAGCTGCACTTATAAGCAAGTAATAATGGTACTGCATTCTAATGCTAAATATACTTCTGTACTACAATAATGAAGAGATAAGGAACCAGATTTTTAGTTTAGCTCATGATCAAGTAGACTTTTAGAACCCTGATTTTCATCTAGATTGATGAAACTTGGCGAAGGGATGCATCTTGATTAAGTACCACACCATCATCATAAATGTCTGTCACTGACCCATATTACTGACTTTGGTTAAATTTTGTTCTAAGCTTAATTACTGATTTTGTTTATTGGCAAGGTACATACAGCTGGAAGAGCAAAGAATGATATGGCAAAGACGGAGAAGCAAGATGCTACAATCCTTCCCATCCAAGTCTTGGGGACTGTATCTCCATAGCCTATCGTAGTTACGGTGATCTGCAATGAAACATTACATAAATTAATTTTGCAATAGAACTAGGCCTGATATTATTCACATGGGAGGTTGACATATCAGGTTGGGAATAAAAATTCACACATGTAGTGAAGACAAATTCACACAGGTAGTGAATAAAAATTCTCACAAGTAGTGAATACGAATTCATGCAGATGGTGAATACAAATTCATACAGAAACTGATGTGGGAAGAAAAAGATTACAGCATATATTTCTGCATTGTCTAAATATGTATATATAATTGCTTTCTTGGCATACAAGGGGCAAATCATCTATAAAACCTGCATTTTCCCCTGGATGTTCCCCTGCCCCTGGTATCTAAGCTCTTATTTATGACTTGGAACTGATTATAGCCCCAACCTTAAAGAACATACACTTCTTGTCTTTATAATCTATGAAGTTAAAGTAATAATAATAATAATAATAATAATAATAATAATAATAATAATAATAATAATAATAATAATAATAATAATAATAATAATAATAATACAGGTAATAATCCATTTTTTAAAATGCATTGACAATAAGCTTCATGTATATATGGACATAATAAAAAGAGAATTTAAATGAACAATCTCTGACTATATACTGTACTTTGTGTATATATAATACAAAAATAGTGTGACTACAAAGTGGAAAATCTGTGAATTTATCATTTAAATAGTAATGTATTTCTCAAACCAAACAGGTTGTACTTAGATCATAATTAAATGTATTTATATTTGTAATTTCACTAAGTTTCATTAGGATTATGTCCCAAATTAGTGACAAATTTAATGAAAATTTCCTGTTGGCTTTCTTGATCTAGAACAACCTGAACTTAAAGCCTTGGCATGCCATTTATCTTCCACCCTTTTGTCTAAGAAAGGTTTTTATCTTCTGCAATTATGTCAACCTTTATGGAGTCAGTTGGAATCTCTGTCATGAAGGAGACTGATAAGATGGGAGGGAGCTGTTTGTATGAAATACAGAGCACCTCTGAAACAATGTGTATCAACCACTTGTCATGAGGGAATTAATTGGTCCATGAGACTGACAGAGAACAAACTCTGATGTGCAAATTGGTAAAAGTAACAAAATATCTCCACCTTAGATTACCATTTACACAAAAATCATTTGAAAATTAAATAAGGATTTTTACCAAGAGCTTTTTCAAGTTTATAGTTTTGACATATAAAAAAATCCAAACACATCATTCACCATTTTGCTTGAATGTTTGCCGGTGGTGGGTGGGGTGGTACTCTTGAAAATAAGCCTACTGAAAAGGTAGATCCACAATGGCAATAAGCTGTACAAAAATGACTAATAAGTAATAAAAGCTGTATTATATTTGGCAAGAAAAAAAGCTATGGTTGTTTTATCCTGCTGAAAAGGCATTTCAAACTGGGAAAAACTCAGAAATAAAAAAGGCATTGTAAGCTGAGAAAGACTGAAATAAATATGTACCATGATACACATATACTGGTACCACTCTGATGTTACAAATACATTAACTCTTCGAAGACTATAAACTAAAAATGCAAATTTTGGAGTTGTCTCCCTTGTAAAACAAAAGCATGACCATCCATCCATCTATGTATCTGATACAAATAATACTATTAGTCTGGACCAAGAATTTATAATTCACACTTGATGGAGATTGGAATCCAGGACTGAAAGTAAATGGCACCCATTGCCTTTCCAGCATGAAACAGTCCATACAAAAAAAATGATGCTACAAAGTTGATGGTATATGCACTCACATGTTGTTAACACTCACATGTCAATATGGTAATTAATTCAGTCATTTTGGATTCCAAGAACACAGACACAAAGTACATATAGTAAACTATATACATATTTTCCATATTTAAAATTTATTTTCCATTAATATGATTTTTTTTTAGTAATAAAAAACCTAGATGGTAGTGTTACAATTAATTTGTAAATACGAAAAGTACAGAAAATCCAAGATGAGAAAATGATTTTTATCAAAAAATCAAAACATTTTATGTTGGACTGTGTAAAGACATTCAATTTTTCATCGAGAGAGTTCAATTTTTCATTGAGAGAGAGAGAGAGAGAGATGTTAAGAATACTAGAAACTTACCACTCCCCACCATAGAGCATCAGCATAGCTTGTAAAGTCTGAGCCTTCTTCTCCATCAGCATCTTTCTCTGCGAGGTAGACAAAGTAGGAGGAAAAAATCAAACCCAAAAATCCTATGTAGAGTGTGGTAATTAATTCCTGAAAAGAAGAAAAATAAGATAAATGATAGTGCAAGCCATTGTGATGAGCTTTCTAAAGCCTGGGTCTCATGTGGTTAGCTCTAACTCCAGTATCACTAGGTTTTAATCACATAGGTGAAGCTCTATTCTAAGCCTTAATAAAGAATAGAATTCCAAGATTTAAAACAACAACTACAACAACACCAAGAACAATCCTTGATTCTTTAAGATGTGTGTAAATACAGCTTAGAAAGCCTTAATTTGAAATCAATGCAACCATAAATGTGTCATGTAATATCCACATTCTTTCATGGAAAAATCCACAATAAAAAAATTGTATTTTACACTCAATTAAAATTCATTTTAAAAAATGCAGGTGTTGTTGTTGAACCCAGGAATGTTGCTCTGGAACAGTAGTACACTTGTTGAGAAATGCCAATTATTTTCTTTTACAATCAATATATACAGTGGCCCCAGAAATATAGTTACAATATATATATATATATATGAATATGGGTATATATTAATATATGGATAGATAATTAATGAAATTAATGTAGGTACAATTGAGTGTGCAAGAAAGCAAATGTAGTTTTGTTGGTTACTCTTATGGCAATTTATCAAACATTTCTAACTGTTAGCACTTATCATAATGTAATCTAGATTCAGTTACAATTCATTATATTGCACAGTTTCTTCTGTACTCATTTTCAGTTATATGATAAGAAACACAGTGTAATAACCAAGATAGGTACACAAACCATAAGGCATAGTTTATGGTATAATAACAAAAATAGATACATAAACCTTAAGGCATAGTTTATGGTAAAATAACAAACCTTAAGGCATAGTTTATGGTATAATAAAAAAATAGGTACATAAACCTAAGGCATAATTCATTGTGTAATAACAAATCTTAAGGCATAGTTCATGGTGTAATAAAAAAAGGTACATAAACATTAAGGTATAATTCATGGTGTAATAACAAAAATAGGTACATAAACATTAATGCATAGTTCATGGTGTAATAACCAAAATAGGTACATAAACATTAAGGTGTAAGTCATGGTGTAATAACCAAAATGGGTACATTAACCTTAAGGCATAATTCATGGTGTAATAACCAAGTACACAGTTCACAGTGCAATAAGCAAGATGGAGAGATTTTTCATATCTGTCAAGCCTAAGTGCTTGGGATACTAATCCTGTGGTAGTAGATGGTAAACTTTGTTTACCACCCTATCAATGAATCATAACTCCTCTTCCTCTGATGCCTGGGGTGAAGGCTGTGCCAGAAGGAGGCAGAAGATCAAAGGATGGAAGAGGTTCTGTGTCAAACTCTTGAGTATCCATGAGGACTTACATATTGGCTTTATCCTTTTCACACTTCTGATGTGTTGCAGACATGGAGGTAAGGAGATCCTCATCTTGTAACTCATCAAGTGATGTGAGGAGACTGTCCCAATTGGCAGATTCAGTCAGAGATTGAGAACCTCTGGAGAAAATGGGAGATGAAGACCTGTCTTTCTCTCCTTTCACAACTGACTCCATTTTATGAGAGTGATGTCAGACTGCAACATCAACCCTACCATGATGCTACAGTCTTGCATTCATTTTGACATAAATGGGAGGGACAGGTTACTTCCATAAAAGAGGATGTTATAGGGATTTTAAAGGATAAAAAGGAAGTGGGGGACAACAATCTGATCACCTTCCATCATCTGGTGGGTGTACACCAACTGATATTAAATGGTAACCTATTTAGCCCAATACCTGTCCCAGTACTGAAGGTGTTCCAATGACTGTACTTGCAGAATGGTGCCTGGTGAGAGGTGCCCAGAAAACAATAATTGGTGACCAGTGGATGCTAACAAGTGACTGGTACCTGATGACTGAGCAGTTGACTTAGACCTGTAGAAAGACCCCTCCTCAAAACTCATATAGTTAAATCTTGGTTTTCATCTTCTAGTGTAGCTCGATCTTCCTGATACCACTGGGCTAAATATGATCTGCCTGATGCCACTGGGCTATAGATAATCTGTCTGATGCCACTGGGCTAAAGATAATCTGCCTAATGCAACTGGGCTATAGATGATATACCTGATGCCACTGGGCTAAATATGATCTGCCTGATGCCACTGGGCTATAGATATCTGTCTGATGCCACTAGGCTATAGATGATCTACCTGATGCCACTGGGCTATAGATGATCTGCCTGATGCCACTGGGCTATTGATGATCTGCCTGATGCCACTGGGCTATAGATATCTGTTTGATGCCACTTGGAAATAGATTATCTGCCTGATGCCACTGGGCTATAGATGATTTGCCTGATGCCACTGGGCTATAGATGATCTGCCTGATGCCACTGGGCTATAGATGATCTGCCTGATGCCACTGGGCTATTGATGATCTGCCTGATGCCACTGGGCTATAGATATCTGTTTGATGCCACTTGAAAATAGATTATCTGCCTGATGCCACTGGGCTATAGATGATTTGCCTGATGCCACTGGGCTATAGATGATCTGCCTGATGCCACTGGGCTATAGATGATCTGCCTGATGCCACTGGGCTATAGATGATCTGCCTGATGCCACTGGGCTATTGATGATCTGCCTGATGCCACTGGGCTATTGATGATCTGCCTGATGCCACTGGGCTATAGATATCTGTTTGATGCCACTTGAAAATAGATTATCTGCCTGATGCCACTGGGCTATAGATGATTTGCCTGATGCCACTGGGCTATAGATGATCTGCCTGATGCCACTGGGCTATAGATGATCTGCCTGATGCCACTGGGCTATAGATGATCTGCCTGATGCCACTGGGCTATTGATGATCTGCCTGATACCACTGGGCTATAGATGATCTGCCAGATGCCATTGGGCTATAGATGCTGCACATTTGACTAACCCTCTGACATGTTATTTTTCTCTCATGGGAGTGTCTCTAGCCCATGCTCCTACTAGGTTGGTTCAATTCTTAAGAGTCTTGGGACTAAGTGTCTCTACAGAGACTAATCCCATATGCTCCTGGGATCAAGCAATGCCATCTGTGCCTCTCTGAGACCTGAATATCAAAGAGTGTTAAAATGAGGAGGTAGACAGCTTGCTCCTCTATCTCTTAAAAGTGAGTCTGCTCACTGCAAGGTCCATAACTTGTCTGACCAAAGGCAGCAGAGTGGACAAGTATCTTTCTGCAATTTACTGCAATTTAAATCTCTGAAACCAAAATCAATAATAAAACTGAAGACGACAGTGATAATGTATAACAGCAATATCTTACTTGTCTGTAGAGATATACTGATAATGACTTGGTAGTGTGAGTCATATAAATCAAACAGTAAAATTCCAGTGCCATGTCCGAATAATTAAGACAAACTATAATGTATACAAAAAAGAATGAGAACATAATCAGATTTACTCTGTTTATGATAATGGATGCACATTCTCTCTGCGGTCTAACATAATTTGCCAGCACAGCACTACTTATCCCTGAATACTGACAGCAAAAAAGTAATATAGTAATTATAGTAAGGGAAAACCCGAATGCTAACCAAAAACACTGAAAAGCATAATTAGTATTATTATGACTCATTGGTCTAAAAATAGTAACAGAACAGAGTGAGAAGAAATCATCTTTGCAAAATTCAAGAAATAATTTTTCCCTAGAATACAAAATAAAAATGTAAAAAAGAACTTATGGTGTTATGAATTAAAAGCAATATAATCAAAGAATTACCGACACAAGTCATAATAAAAGAAAGTTCTGACTAAACTTTAATGGAAATCCTAGTTAAATCCAATGCTAAAAGTATTCAAGTGCCCATAGTGGCCGTTACAATGGTGATGTGCCAACAGATTTTTTTAATGTATTCATGTGTGGAAAGAGATAAAATTCAGCTCTCAACATTATGGTAATTTATGGAATCATCTGATAGTTATCAAACAGGATGAAATTTGCTATAATATTGTCTAAGGAAAAGACACTAACCCATAGTGTATGCAATATGGCATCATGTTAGTATGGAAAGTCTGTTAAGCATGAAAGGCACAGTGTGTGCCAGTGTTAGGGCCACTCTGGTCACAGTCACGTTAGAAATTATCAGTCAATGAATCAGTTCTGTCACTTCTGTCATATTAAAAGTTTCCATTACTGAAATTGGTAGGATGGTACAAGCAAATGGGGAAGTATATTCAAACTATAGAAGCTTCTTAAAGTTTACCCAATAAAATCTCAGTTATAGTTGGAACATAAAACATGAAAACCACAGTGTCCTTGACTCAGACAGATAATAATTCTCATAATTAACCTATACACTTAGTGAATATTTTAACTATGTATTAGTTGTTTACAGAATAAAAACAAATTGATGATTCAGGTCATTTAGAACATGAACGTGCTTTTGGACAAGGTCATCTCCAACATACAATGTTACATTTTCAATAGCAAATAATGAAATAAAAAAATTAAAATAAAGCCAACAAACTGCAAATGAAATAATACATCACAGTGTTATGTGCAATCCTCTTCCACTAGTAACACTCAACATAATCAATGAATCATCATTTTTACATCAGATAGTATTTGTAAAAAACATTCCAGTAATGAATAGAGGAGAACACCTACCCAAGAGACTTGAAAAATATAAATACCAATACAAAAACCCCTGATCGCCATAATAACACTAAACCCCAAGATTTCCAAGGCACTAGGATGATTAAAGGGCAATGCTGAAAATTGAAGCAACAACTGCAATTAAAATCTCAAGGGAGTTAAATTTAACAACAAAATGCAATGGATCAAGAATATGACACTCTGGAATAGTGAAGTTCCAAAGCTCTAGAAACAAGCTGAGAGCAAAGCAAAATATTCTAGAGGGCATGTTTTAGACATGTGCTGAGAGCTGAGGCAAAATATTTATAGGGCATTTGAATGAAACAAAAAAAAATACCACCATCAAAAATAAGATGAGTACTGTGGAGGTGCCAGTAGTGAGGGGTCTGTGTTCAATAGTCTGCTTGGGTATGTGTTCTATAGACTGCTTGGGTCTGTGTTCAATAGTCTGCTTGGGTATGTGTTCTATAGACTGTTTGCATCTGTGTTCTATAGTCTGCTTTGGTCTGTGTTCTATAGTCTGCTTGGGTCTGTGTTCTATAGACTATTTGGGTCTGTGTTCAATAGTCTACTTGGGTATGTGTTCTATAGACTGTTTGGGTCTGTGTTCAATAGTCTGCTTGGGTATGAGTTCTATAGTCTGTTTGGGTCTGTGTTCTATAGTCTGTTTGGGTCTGTGTTCTATACTCTTCTTGGGTCTGTGTTCTATAGTCTGCTTGGGTCTGTGTTCTATAGTCTGCTTGGGTCTGTGTTCTATACTCTTCTTGGGTCTGTGTTCTATAGTCTGCTTGGGTCTGTGTTCTATAGTCTGCTTGGGTCTGTGTTCTATACTCTTCTTGGGTCTGTGTTTTATAGTCTGTTTGGGTCTGTGTTCTATAGTCTGTTTGGGTCTGTGTTCTATAAACTGCTTGGGTCTGTGATCTATAGTCTGCTTGGGTCTGTGTTCTATAGTCTGTTTGGGTCTGTGTTCTATAGTCTGTTTGGGTCTGTGTTCTATAGTCTGCTTGGGTCTGTGTTCTATAGTCTGTTTGGGTCTGTGTTCTATAGTCTGCTTGGGTCTGTGTTCTATAGTCTGCTTGGGTCTGTGTTCTATAGTCTGCTTGGGTCTGTGTTCTATAGTCTGTTTGGGTCTGTATTCTATAGTCTGCTTGGGTCTGTGTTCTATAGTGTGTTTGGGTCTGTGTTCTATAGTCTGTTTTGGTCTGTGTTCTATAGTCTGCTTGGGTATGTGTTCTATAGTCTGTTTGGGTCTGTGTTCTATAGTCTGTTTAGGTCTGTGTTCTATAGTCTGCTTGGGTCTGTGTTCTATAGTCTTCTTGGGTCTGTGTTCTATAGTCTTCTTGGGTCTGTGTTCTATAGTCTGTTTGGGTCTGTGTTCTATAGTCTGTTTGGGTCTGTGTTCTATAGTCTGTTTGGGTCTGTGTTCTATAGTCTGTTTGGGTCTGTGTTCTATAGCCTGCTTGGGTCTGTATTCTATAGTCTGTTTGGGTATGTGTTCTATAGTCTGTTTGGGTATGTGTTCTATAGTCTGTTTGGGTATGTGTTCTATAGTCTGTTTGGGTCTGTGTTCTATAGTCTGCTTGGGTCTGTGTTCTATAGTCTGTTTGGGTCTGTGTTCTATAGTCTGCTTGGGTCTGTGTTCTATAGTCTGCTTGGGTATGTGTTCTATAGTCTGTTTGGGTCTGTATTCTATAGTCTGTTTGGGTCTGTGTTCTATAGTCTGTTTAGGTCTGTGTTCTATAGTCTGCTTGGGTCTGTGTTCTATAGTCTTCTTGGGTCTGTGTTCTATAGTCTGCTTGGGTCTGTGTTCTATAGTCTGTTTGGGTCTGTGTTCTATAGTCTGCTTGGGTCTGTGTTCTATAGTCTGCTTGGGTCTGTGTTCTATAGTCTGCTTGGGTCTGTGTTCTATAGTCTGCTTGGGTCTGTGTTCTATAGTCTGTTTGGGTCTGTGTTCTATAGTGTGCTTGGGTCTGTGTTCTATAGTCTGCTTGGGTCTGTGTTCTATAGTCTGCTTGGGTCTGTGTTCTATAGTCTGCTTGGGTCTTTGTTCTATAGTCTGTTTGGGGACTGTGTTCTTTAGTCTGTTGGGGACTGTGTTCTTTAGTCTGCTTGGTTCTGTGTTCTATAGTCTGTTTGGGTATGTGTTCTATAAACTGTTTGTGTCTGTGTTCTATAGTCTGCTTGGGTCTGTGTTCTATAGTCTGCTTGGGTATGTGTTCTATAAACTGCTTGGGTCTGTGTTCTATAGTCTGCTTGGGTATGTGTTCTATAGTCTGTTTGGGTCTGTGTTCTATAGTCTGTTTGGGTCTGTGTTCTATAGTCTGCTTGGGTCTGTGTTCTATAGTCTGCTTGGGTATGTGTTCTATAAACTGCTTGGGTCTGTGGTCTATAGTCTGCTTGGGTCTGTGTTCTATAGTCTGTTTGGGTCTGTGGTCTATAGTCTGCTTGGGTCTGTGTTCAGTAGACTGCTTGGGTCTGTGTTCTATAGACTGCTTGGGTCTTTGTTCTATAGTCTGCTTGGGTCTGTGTTCTTTAGTCTGCTTGGGTCTGTGTTCTATAGTCTGCTTGGGTCTGTGTTCTATAGTCTGCTTGGGTCTGTGTTCAGTAGACTGCTTGGGTCTGTGTTCTATAGTCTGCTTGGGTCTGTGTTCTATAGTCTACTTGGGTCTGTGTTCAGTAGACTGCTTGGGTCTGTGTTCTATAAACTGTTTGGGACTGTGTTCTTTAGTCTGCTTGATTCTGTGTTCTATAGATTGCTTGGGTCTATGTTATATAGTCTGTTCGAGTCTGTGTTCTATAGTCTGCTTGGGTCTGTGTTCTATAGTCTGCTTGGGTCTGTGTTCTATAGAATACTTGGGTCTGTGTTCTATAGTCTGATTGGGTCTGTGTTCTATAGATTGCTTGGGTCTGTGTTCTATAGATTGCTTGGGTCTGTGGTCTATTATAAGTCTGCTTTATTCTGTGTTCTACAGGCTGCTTGGGTCTGTGTTCCTTAGTCTGCTTGTGTCTTTGTGTATGTGTTCTATAGACTACTTGGGTCTGTGTTCTATAGTCTGCTTGGGTCTGTGTTCTAAAGATGGCTTGGGTCTGTATTCTATTATAAGTCTGCTTGTGTCTGTGTTCTTTAGTCTGCTTGTGTCTGTGTTCTATAGATTGATTGGGTCTGTGATATATAGTCTGCTCGAGTCTGTGTTCTATAGTCTGCTTGGGTCTCTGTTCTATAGTCTGCTTGGGTCTGTGTTCTTTAGTCTGCTTGTGTCTATGTTCTATAGATTGCTTGGGTCTGTGGTATATAGCCTGCTCGAGTCAGTGTTGTATAGTCTGCTTGGGTCTGTGTTCTATAGACTACTTGGGTCTGTGTTCTATTGTCTGCTTGGGTCTGTGTTATATGTATGCTTGGGTCTTTGTTCTATAGACTGCTTAGGTCTGTGTTCTATAGTCTGCTTGGGTCTGTGTTCTATAGACTGTTTGGGTCTGTGTTATATAGTCTGCTTGGGTCTGTGTTCTATTGACTGCTTGGGTCTGTTTTCTATAGTCAGAAAACTTCCAGAAAACTATAGACTGGTTATTCTATGGGAGGAGGAGTTCTCTTTATATGAATTATAGTACTTCCATCATGGAAAAGGTAAGCCACACTACAGTGACAGATAATGTAATAATTATAACAAAATTTGTGTGGTAAAATATATCAACAATAAAGTTGTTCATAGTTGGGACAAAATTACTAACATATAACTCACCTGTCTATGTATATAAACAACTGAGCCTAACAATCGCCAGGTGCCACCTTGCCTATCTACATGTAACATTCGAAGAATTTGTAAAAATCGAACCCCTCTGAAATAGAGAAGAAATTATAATAAATACCTAATAAATTCAAAGCTTCATGACAGGAATTTCAATTGGCAACTAACTTTGAGGTATGAGAATATGGAAACATTTTGAATACATGGGTATCTATAAAATAAAACAATGCACAAGAACTATACCAAGATATACACTTGGCTGTCAAAAATTTCATTGCATAGTGATGACAGGCAAGAATTATACCACAATATACACTGTATGCCAAACGGCTGTCAAAGATTTCATTGCATAGTGATGACAGAACTATACCACAATATACACTGTATGCCAAACAGCTGTCAAAGATTTCATTGCATAGTGATGACAGGCAAAAACTATACCACAATATATACTGTATGCCATCTGACTGTCAAAGATTTCATTGCATAGTGATGACAGGCAAGAATTATACCACAATATACACTGTATGCCAAACGGCTGTCAAAGCTTTCATTGCATTGTGATGACAGAACTATACCACAATATACACTGTATGCCAAACAGCTGTCAAAGATTTCATTGCATAGTGATGACAGGCAAAAACTATACCACAATATATACTGTATGCCATCTGACTGTCAAAGATTTCATTGCATAGTGATGACAGGCAAAAACTATACCACAATATACACTGTATGCCATCTGAATGTCAAAGATTTCATTGCATAGTGATGACAGGCAAGAATTATACCACAATATACACTGTATGCCATCTGAATGTCAAAGATTTCATTGCATAGTGATGACAGGCAAAAACTATACCACAATATACACTGTATGCCATCTGAATGTCAAAGATTTCAATACATTGTGATGAGAGGCAAGAAATTGGGGCTGTTTTTAAGTATTTATATTGGTTATATATAATATGAGGTTATATATAATATGATTACCATAAATATTTATTATTGCAGAACTCCAGAAATTGTTGAGAACAAACACAAAATGTCCATGTGAAAACAATTTAAAACTAGATTTATTTTCTTCTGCCGTTTCTACAACATGACCAGCAGATCATGGGTTTGATTCCCACCATATGAACAGTCTGTCTTGATCTTCATTAATATGAAAGGATCATACTCAGAACTGAAGACATTGGAGGTCTTACTAAGATAGTCAGACTTAACAAATCTGATCAAAATCAATTTCTGATCAGAAAATTGCCCTCCACAATGTTCACAAGCAAATTGGATGCAAGGTCACCTGAATAATATGCTTATGTTGCTAAAACTCCTCTAAGATCTGGCAATATAAGATTATTTGCCAAATCTGGTCAGAATATGATAGAAATATTGTCTCCAACTCATATATGACCTGGCAATATAAGATTATTTGCCAAATCTGGTCAGAATACGATAGAAATATTGTCTCAAACTCCTCTAAGACCTGGCAATATAAGATTATTTGCCAAATCTGGTCAGAATATGATAGAAATATTGTCTCCAACTCATATATGACCTGGCAATATAAGATTATTTAACAAATCTTGACAAAATATGATAAAAAAATGATATCTAGAGTGTTCACCTCTTTGACATGTGCAGACATATTCACAAATGAACTCTCAAAGAGTTTAATTATACAAGCTTACATATCGTATCTGATCTATTGGAATTTCCTGAATATAAAATCAGGTCATTTGAAAAAAAAAATAAATAAAACTACTAAATTGAAATTCTCTGCCCCAAATGGTTTTCACTTAGTAATTTTGTTAAAGCTTTGGTCAGCAAGCAAAAAAAGTCCTAAAAATTTAAACATAATATAATGGTAAAATTGCTGTCATGATTGAAGATCTAATCTGGTTGTAATAAAGTAAATATGCCAGTAAAGTTTCACTGTTTAAAGTGATTGTTGGCTAATCATGACAATAAAGGTTTAAAAATTCCAAGTCATAATCAGTGAAATCAAAGTACTAAGAATAAAGATATCAGATGTGACGTCATTCATCCTGTGAGTTCACAGATGAGACGGCGATGGAACATTTTTTGATGGTAATGGTTTGCAATACATCTAGACAGAAACAATACAGTAATGTTACAAAAAGCAATATTGAAATGAAATATTATCAAATGGAAAATTTTATGAAATGGCAAGTAACACTAATTGCTGCTTAGAGTTTAGTAAAGATCAAGATGCTTTTGACAAAAATATTTCATTCTCATGGTAATTAATTATAGGAACTATATGCAACTCATGTGTGTGTGTGTGTGTGTGTGTGTGTGTGTGTGTGTGTGAGAGAGAGAGAGAGAGAGAGAGAGAGAGAGAGAGAGAGAGAGAGAGAGAGAGAGAGAGAGAGAGAGAGAGAGAGAGAGAGAGAGAGATGTAGCTTTAACACTTTTTTAGTCATATTGCTACTAAGTCTGCAGTGCAGCAGTTTATAGTGATGTCTAGCACTGGGGCATCATGCTGCAGACATAACACCAGGCCAACTAGTCCTAACTCTAACCTTTTAATGCTGAGTGCCAAGTGAGGCAACTGCTTGTACCATATTTATAAGTCTTTAGTATAATTTGGCCAATGTTTGAACCTATGAACTCCCACATCTGAGGCAGACAACTCAAACCACTTAGGCACTAAAATAGTACAGTACTCAGCTGTGTGCATCTGGACAAAACAGACATTTATAAATGTCACAAATAGTAAGTAAATGTCAGAAGTTAGATTTAAAGTTGATACTGCATGCAAAATTGTACAGTACTCAGCTGTGTACATCTAGACAAAACGGACATTTATAAATGTCACAAATAGTAAGTAAATGTCAGAAGTTAGATTTAAAGTTGATACTGCATGCAAAATTGTACAGTACTCAGCTGTGTACATCTAGACAAAACGGACATTTATAAATGTCACAAATAGTAGGTAAATGTCAGAAGTTAGATTTAAAGTTGATACCACATGCAAAATAACCAGTAAATGCAGAAAATATCAGTAAATGTCATTTCTGTAACATGTATGCAATGTCAAGACAGAAATCAGAGTATTGGCAGTACTGACATTAAATCTTGACAATGTACACCATTAATTTCTCTGTCAATCTTAACCATGTACACTGAGGATTCTGCATACCCGTATGTCATAAAAACTGTTAAATAAAAGTCTGAAACCCAATGACAACCTTTTCAAAAAAAATCTGCTACCCCTTACAGATTAAAAACACTCTTGTGTTCATTCACTTTTCCATTTTTAACAACTATACCTTCCACTAATTTTTTAGCAACATTATCATGATGGCTTTTTCTGCCATGCACATCTGATGCTCTTGTCCTTCAAAGATTCATTTTACAAGACTATTTGCAAATAGCAATCAATACTGGACTTTTGGGCAACTGCTGGTCTACCAAAATACATCAAATTTATAGATGAGCATAAAAGACTATATATCCCAGATTCAGAATGAGATGAAAGAATAATGGTGGTCATAACAATCACTTCAGCATTTTGACAGAAATCAAGTTAATTTTATCAGCTTCTGTTAATAGCAGTAAATGTCCAATCAAAAGACCATACAGTTGAAGTAAAATTGAAGTGATTTACAATGAAAGTTCAAGTACAAATAGATATTTGTTAAGTAAAAATTTCAGTGTTTATAATCTGCCATTAATTTCAAGTGCACTGTCTATGGCAAGGGATCACTGATATTGATTAAGATTAATCATTGTCTCTTTATTAATAATGACCACAACAATGTTCTGTGACTGGATTTATATCCAACTTCTTTTTTATCCAATCAGATCTGTGAAGATTGATTCTTTTGTACCTTTCCAGTTTCTCGAACATGGAGAGTCTGCAAATTTTACAAGTAATTACTTTCTCTGTTGTGCGTGTCCTGTTTAATTTTTCACTCATCTTTGTGTAAAGAATGTGTTTGCCTTTGTCATATGCTGATATCATTTACAACTTTTATCACTACAGGAACAACATATGCCAGCATGGTTATAGCTTGTGAATGGCATTGTGTCTGAATAGGAGGTCCTTGAGGTTACATCTGAATAGGATGTCCTTGAGGTTACATCTGAATAGGATGTCCTTGAGGTTACATCTGAATAGGATGTCCTTGAGGATTTTCAGTCTGCAGAAGACTGCTACTGGTTTACTCAGGAGAATTAACTGCAGATTGTCAAATAATGGACCAATGTTTCTGGATGGTTTGGTCTACTTCTTGTTGTCTGGATGGTATGTTATATAATGAGCCAATGTTTCTGGATGGTTTGGCCTACTTTTGTGTTGTCTGGGTGGTATATTACATAATGAGCCAATGTTTCTGGATGGTTTGGTCTACTTCTGTGTTGTCTGGATGGTATGTTGCAAAGTGGGCCAATGTTTCTGGATGAATTGGTCTGCTTCTGTGTTTTCTGGATGGTATGTTACATAATGAGCTAATGTTTCTGGATGGTTTGGCCTACTTTTGTGTTTTCTGGATGGTATGTAAACTAATGAGCCAATGTTTCTGGATGGTTTGGCCTACTTTTGTGTTTTCTTAATGGTATGTAACCTAATGAGCCAATGTTTCTGGATGGTTTGGCCTACTTTTGTGTTTTCTGGATGGTATGTTACATAATGAGCCAATGTTTCTGGATGGTTTGGCCTACTTTTGTGTTTTCTGGATGGTATGTAACCTAATGAGCCAATGTTTCTGGATGGTTTGGCCTACTTTTGTGTTTTCTGGATGGTATGTAACCTAATGAGCCATTGTTTCTGGATGGTTTGGCCTACTTTTGTGTTTTCTGGATGGTATGTAACCTAATGAGCCAATGTTTCTGGATGGTTTGGCCTACTTTTGTGTTTTCTGGATGGTATGTAACCTAATGAGCCAATGTTTCTGGATGGTTTGGCCTACTTTTGTGTTTTCTGGATGGTATGGCAAGACTAAAGGCATCTGACACATTCTTACTCCTCTCTAATTTTAAGAGATCATCATATTTCTGCAGAGGGGTAGTCTACCTGCTGCTATTAGGTCTTTGTTATGGCCACATTGATCAAAATGTTGAGACAACTCCTGGAATTTTTCATTGTTGGAGCAAATTATGTGTATCTCAAGGAGTTGTGAAGCTTTAGATGAAATTGAATTATCCAGGATATAATCTATAGCTACATGATTCTATATTAAGAAACAGATGGTGCTCTTGCTCCTATGTTTTTGGATCAATGCCAAATAGGTTTATCATTAGAGTTCAAACCAATTAGGTTGAACATCAACATTTCTGAAATAATACTTCTATTAGTTCCATAACCATGCAAAGTTCTGTAAATGTAATATTTTTTTTTTGTTTCTTGTTTGTGTTATTTGCCTGTTTTGCAATTTACCTTTTGACAAAAACTCATTGAAAGTCAAATTAATATATATATATATATATATATATATATATATATATATATATATATACATACAAAGATGTGATGAAAGTAATAACCCAATGCGAAGCAAACAAAATGGAAAAATTCAAATTGCATATAAACATATGTATAGCATTTAACATTGGTGATCATTAGTATGTAAATAATAAACTGATAATAAATGTCAAGAAGGAGTTTGGAAGTAAAGGAAAAATATTATCTAAAATTGCAAATATTTGTGTCTGTATACAAAAACGGCCTTTGCTGTTCAGTAATTCACAGTGGTGGGTGGGGGTAAACTGACCTCAAAGAAACAAATTATTGCCAAAATAAAGAAAGACAAAAGGGACCCTCAAAGAAAGTGCTGAATTTGATTATGTCTCATAAATGTGGCTGAAATTAATTTTCAATATTCCTTCAAAAACAGCAAATCTGCCATGACAGTTATAAATAGTCAGCTTAATAAAATAAAAAGTTGAGATGGATACAAAAAGATCTTTATATATATATATATATATATATATATATATATATATATATATATATATATATATATATATATAAAGATATACAGAGAGAGGAAGGGACATGCTTTTCATCCTTTTAAAGCACTGAACAAGAAAATAAAATGTGCTATTACTTGATTACATGCCTTATCAATACAACACATTATGAAAAAATCTTGACCTATTACCAGAATCTACCATAATAGATTCACAGATGAATAAGCCAGTGTATCTTGTAACTAACTTGCACATGGACAAGCCATGGATATCAAATTTTTTTCATGCAGGACCAACTTATTTAAGACATTATAAGAAGTCTTCTGGTGAAAACCAGATTTTAATGTGACTTTCTACTTCATAAGAGTAGCAGCATAGTAGCAACAAGATTTTCAAGATGGCTGCCAGGGTGGCCATACTGGATTTCACATTGTCACCATTTTCATTTTGTATCAACTATAAATGAAAAGAAGTCTTCTGGTTTGAACCCATTGGTGATTTAGAGGAATAGCAATTACTAGACATCATAAGAAGTCTTTTAGTTTAAAAAAAACAAAAACATTATGATATATATATATATATATATATATATATATATATATATATATATATATATATATATATATATATATATATATATATATATATATATATATATATATATATATATATATATATAATAAAATATAGTAATAACAAGATTTTTAAGATGGCTGCTGTAATTGCCAAATTAAATGCCTGAGCAGCAACATTAGCAAAAGCAATAACAAACACATGGCAATTGACATCCATCTGATAATGATGATGGATGTAAAACCATCTAAAAAGCTCTTTTTTCTATGTCTAATATAGCTAAATCTTACAAATTCTTACACATCTTTTAACCAACTAACCAATCCTTCAGAATTTATTCTTACAATCTTTTTATGCAAGACCATAATGAAATTGGCTTTCTTTACCCAGAAAGTCAGTGTTAATCGGTCTTGATGTTGCAGAATAATTAAATCTGTTGCTAGAGAATACAATTAAAGAGTGAAAAATTGATTACTTATGTTTTACATGTAAAGTGTCTGTCATTAATGACAAGCAGATCAACTACAACTTAAAATGAGTATATTTTATATGCACTAGTCTTCATACCTTGGTACCCCCAAAATAGGCAGCCAATCAATGCAAGTATATCAGTAACATCATTAAAATTTCTTTTTATCCTGAACTAATCCCTGCTTTTAAGTAACAGATAGAAATCCAATTTCTGTTGACTAGCCACATGACACAAGTTCACTCTATAAAGAATTAAACTTTGTTACAGCACTGGTTGTCTCAAAACACATTAGTAATAAAACACAGACAAATTAAAATTATTTAGCATCACTCATAGTTACAACTGAAAAACTGACATTGTAAAGCAGAATGAGCTACTAAACTTGGCAAGACAAGCACTCCACTATTTGATTGAGTTAACCAGGTCAATTAAGTTCACCAGGGTTAGTGTTTATTGCACTTTTGTAATTTTACTCTCAACACTGAAGAAAGTACATGTGGTTTTAAAAGCTATCAATAGCTGTCAAGTGTGAATCTTTCTTTACCCAGTTTCAGTAGCAATTTTCTCTAATTGATTTCACTTTGTGCTTTAAATGCCAGTACTATTTTGTGATTAAGCTAATGCTGTTTTTACCACCTGAATAAGCCTACACAATGACATTGTGTCAGTACTACCATCTGAGCAGGCCAACATATCAACATTGTGTCAGTACTACAATCTGAGCAGGCTAACATATCAACATTGTGTCAGTACTACAATCTGAGCAGGCTAACATATCAACATTGTGTCAGTACTACCATCTGAGCAGGCCAATATATCAACATTGTGTCAGTACTACCATCTGAGCAGGCCAATATATCAACATTGTGTCAGTACTACCATCTGAGCAGGCCAACATATCAACATTGTGTCTGTACTACCACCAGAGTAAGCTAACACTACTGCCATTGCATAATGTGCCTGCATATCAAAGTTTTTGCTGTTCTACTGATAACAGATCAAGGTCTGTGCAGTTTGCAGTTGTATACAACTGATATGTGAATATATATGGTATATGGCAAACACAAAATAGTCTTGTACACATGTAAATATGATACCCCATCTAGTTGGAACTAAAGATTTAACATACATTGCAAATAGATACAAAAATGAGGCATAATGATGAAAATAGCATGAGAGCATGTGATACAAATTATATGCACATATAGTTTGGTTTTGTGCGGAGGGGTAATGCCACTTTTCAGCACATGACAGGCTATACATGTCAACCAGTATATTTGGTGGGAAAACAACCAACTCAAAAACATCTATTGGCAATATTTCTTGCCTAAATATATTAAATTTAATTCCAATCAATAAATTCAGACAGGTTTCATAGCAATTCATCAATAGCTGAAGGATTAGTAGCATATACATGGATTAACATATACAGCATATACATTTAATAACAAAAAGGGGCATAACTCTGGAAAACGCATGACAACAAAATAGTATGTGCAGATTGATCTCAAGTTGGTGATGTCTGCCATGTTTTAGGTTAATTAACTCAAAACTTAAAACTACATACAGCTACCAGATGAGAATTATCATATATAATAGAAAGGTATTTAACACCAAAAAAGGGGAAGAAATGATATTTAAAAGTTGATGTCATGTCACTATGCCAAGTTAAAGGACAAAGCACTAGAAGCTGCACACATAAGAGCTGTTTCCATCTGCAAAAGAGTTATCTGTCCATACAATCATACATAATAATTTCTGGGACACTGAACAAAATCCAGCTTAGAGAAGAAATGACTGAACTTTAGGGTTTAGTAGCTGAAAACATGATTGAATATTAAAATCCTCAAAAAATGTTCACATATAACTCAGTATATTAGACAATAACTAGGAATAAAAGTGACAAATGTAAACAATCATATGCCTTTGCAGTATGGATGCAAATTCTTACCTCAAAAATAAAAAGTCATTTACAAGCATCAACAGCAAAGATGAGTACAGTCATTTGCCAGCATCATCATTATGAGTAGTCATTTGCCAGCATCATCATTGTGAGTACAGTTATTTACCAGCATCATCATTATGAGTAGTCATTTGATAGCATCATCATTGTGAGTACAGTCATTTGGCATCATCATCATCATTAGTAGTCATTGCCATCATCATCATCATCATGAGTAGTCATTTGACATCATCATCATCATCATTGTCATCATCATCATCATCATGAGTAGTCATTTGCCAGCATCATCATGATGACTACAGTCATTTGCCATCATCATCATCATGCCTACTGTCATTTGCCATCATCATCATGATGACTATGGTCATTTGCCATTATCATGATGATGACTACAGTCATTTGCCATCATCATCATCATCATGACAAGTCATTTGCCATCATCATCATCATCATCATGATTACAGTCATTTGCCAGCATCATCATCATGACTATGGTCATTTGCCATCATCATCATGATGACTACTGTCATTTGCCATTATCATCATCATCATGATGACAGTCATTTGCCATCATCAGCATCATGACTATTGTCATTTGCCATTATCATCATGATGACTACAGTCATTTGCCAGTATCATCATCATGACTACTGTCATTTGTCAGCATCATCATGATTACTACAGTCATTTGCCATCATCATCTTCATCATGATTACAATCATTTACCAGCATCAACTCTGATGAATACCAGTAGATATACATTTTCCTACCAGAACAAGGGCTCTGAGTGGCTAAGTGGTTTAAAGCATTCTCCATTATGGATCACTGCCATCTCACCTCTGTCTTCGTGGGTTCGAGTCTAAGATTCAGTGAATGTGGATATGTGAGAAAGCTTGCCAGTAAGCTTCTCGTGGGTCGGTGGTTCTTTCCGCAGATTTCTGGTTTCTTCCTTCAACAATAATACTGGCCACCATTATTGAATATACTCCAACTTTTAGTGACAGCAACACATAGAACCATTACCTTATTCATTTCAGTTATGTAAGTAAGCATGTAACTGATGAAGCAAAAGACTTGGTAGATGGAGTATGACAAGCCCATGATTAAAACACTGAATTTGTTGTAAAGCATGACCATGTCACTATGGTCCAAATGTCACTAAAGGAATTGATTTAGCTTCATAACAATTTATCTTGAGCATGAAGAAAATCAATCAAGGAGTTCTAAGGAAATATAAGCTAAGAAAAATCCTTAAAAAAAACCTTTCTACAATCTATTCTGTAACCCTGAAATTTTTATCAAAGAGGCAAGCTCATGTGTCATGGAATAAATCATCTTATCTTAAAAACTAATCACTCCAATGAATAAAATCTATCAAGGCATTAAGTAATATAAGAAATTTAAATTTCTTTTAAAAACTAAAACTTTAACTCAAATTTGCTCCAACTGTGACCTTAACTAATGGGGCAAGCATGAGTGTCATAGTTCAATAATGATACAGGACAATCAGAGAGTTCAAGATATATATGGATTTTTGTAGTTGTTGTTGTTGTTGGGCATAACACCATTTTTCAGCACAAGATAGGCTATTCATGGTGGCCAGTATTAATGGTGGAGGAAGAAGCCAGGAAATCACCGGAAAGAACCACTGACCCACAAGAAGCTACTGGCAAGCTTTCTCACATATCCACATTCCATGAATCCTAGACTTGAACTCATGTAGACAGAGGTGAGATGGCAGTGATCCATGATCCATAATGGACAGGCTTTAGACCACTCAGCCACTCAGGGCCTTTCAATATATATGGAAATTAAAGACTTCAGCCAAAACTTTTTAACAAAAAGGTGGACACAGCTATGACCAGTGGAAAGTTACTGCTATGTGCTGCTTCCCACTAACATGGGTTCAACAATAAAAATTGCCCAATGCTATAAAACAACTGAATCAAAATAACTTGACATACTTTAAATTCTTTCTTAATGCACACACAAGGAGTTTATGTCTAAAAGACTGAGAAAAACTTACAATTGTCACCATGAAAGTCAAGGCAAAAACATACCTTATTGCAGATGTGGCAAAAACCTGGCCATTTGAGCCCACTGATAAAACAACTACAGATGCTACAACCACTAGGAAGTCTGGAAAGTAAGAAAATGAAATGGAAAAATGTTTTGTTCCTGCTGAAAGAAAAATAGAAAATAGGATGAATATTACATAACTTTATTGAAACAAAATGGGATATTCTTGATTTGTTGCTGTTTGTGCCTTATTAAATGCAACAACACTGCCACAATACATATACATGTTAAAATTTCAAGTATGTAATCAGATGTACTTAATGGATTTGAAGATTTATTCAATTTTGTTACAAATGCTATCAATCTCAATTTGGTATATTTTGTCATATAATGGCTAGTTTGAATAATGAAATAAATCACACACTATTGCATTTGTTCAAATGTTTAAAAAGCATATTAGGGGAACCAGTATAATGACCAACATCATATAGATGAATAAATATAGACACAAAAAAGAACAGCACTGAAATCTTTATTACTTTTCACTGAAAAGACACAGCTTTTCAATTTTCTTTCTTTTCTTAACTTTAATTCATATATATCAAGCACTGTATGTACTGAGATATTCTGGTATTAGTACAGATATCAATGTACGGTCACACTTGTGATGCCATATGTACTGGGATATTCTAGCATTAATACAGATATCAATGTACTATCACACTTGTGATGCCATATGTACTGAGATATTCTGGTATTAGTACAGATATCAATGTACGGTCACACTTGTGATGCCATATGTACTGAGATATTCTAGCATTAATACAGATATCAATGTACTATCACACTTGTGATGCCATATGTACTGAGATATCCTGATATTAGTAGAGATATCAATGTACTATCACACTTGTGATGCCATATGTACTGAGATATTCTGTTATTAGTACAGAAATCAATGTACTGTCACACCTGTGATGTCATATGTACCAATATATTCGGGGCCCCGAGTGGCCGAGTGGTCTAAAGCGCTGTCCATTACAGATCACTGCCATCTCACCTCTTTCTGCGTGGGTTCGAGTCTAGGATTCGGCGAATGTGGATATGTGAGAAAGCTTGCCAGTAGCTTCTCGTGGGTCGGTGGTTCTTTCCGGTGATTTCCCGGTTTCTTCCTCCACCATTAATACTGGCCGCCATGAATAGCCTATCGTGTGCTGAAAAATGGCGTTAAGCCCAACAACAACAACAACAACAACCAATATATTCTGGTATTAGTACAGATATCAATGTACTGTCACACTTGTGATGCCATATGTTATGAGATATTCTGGTTTTAGTACAGATATCAATGTACTGTCACACTTGTGATGCCATATGTTATGAGATATTCTGATTTTAGTACAGATATCAATGTACTGTCACACTTGTGATGCCATATGTTATGAGATATTCTGGTTTTAAAACAGATATCAATGTACTGTCACACTTGTGATGCCATATGTACTGAGATATTCTGATATTAGTACAGATATCAATGTACTCTCACACTTGTGATGCCATATGTACTGAGATATTCTGATATTAGTACAGATATCAATGTACTATCACACTTGTGATGCCATATGTTATGAGATATTCTGGTTTTAGTACAGATATCAATGTACTATCACACTTGTGATGCCATATGTACTGAGATATCCTGATATTAGTACAGATATCAATGTACTATCACACTTGCAAAGCAATATGTACTGGGATATTCTAGCATTAGTACAGATATCAATGCAGTAATATTTCATTGCTGAAAATATGGAGACAATAATCATAATTACATCTCTACAGTATACAGAGTAAAAATACATTTATATATGTACCTATGATTGAGATAGGTTTCCTTACAAATCGAAAGCGACCTCTCACTCCTATGTATTTGCTGCGACACCCTGCTGACCATAATCTCACTGCATATTCTACACCAAAAAATACCACTAAAACTATCTCCTGAAATGTGAAAACAAAACAAGTTTCAACTTTATATTTAGTTTTCTTGAATTCAAATAAAATGTATTTAATTTAGAAAAGCAAATTTCACTGACTTAAGCAGCATGTATTACTAACCCATGAACTGCATTTTAAATCACCTGAAAGTTATAACTGACATTATTTAAGCTATAATATATGCTTTGTATTCACATAGTCTCAAATGTACTGCAGTTGAATGAAATATTATATACATGACATTTTAAAATATCTGTAGGTAGTATGTAACATTGTTGATTATCCTACAGACTTGAGGATGTAAAACAGAATAGGCTGTATGTGCTTTGCCTAAGAAAGGACTAATTGTGACATTTTCCTGTATATACTACTACTACTACTACTACTACTACTACTACTACTACTACTACTACTACTACTACTACTACTACTACTACTACTACTACTAATACTATTACTAATACTACTACTTTTTGTACCAATTATTTTATTTAAAGATAGCAACAGTCAGCTGCATGGAACTAATCATCCTTGTTGTATTTTATTTTATGCATATTTATGTTATATATATACACACACACACACACACACACACACACATACACACACACACCATTGATAAACATCTATATTTGCATATGGACATAATAAACAGACAATTTTAATGAACATGCTCGAGCTAGGTACATTGTATATATACAATAAAAAAGTAGTGAGACAACAATGTGGAAGGTTAGTAAATTTATACTACTAAAAGCTGAAATGTATTTGTCAAATTGAACAGGTTCCACATTTCATCCACTGAATTAGATTATATATTATAATCAAATGCATTTATATTTGTACTTTCTCTAATTTCCTTTGCAATTCTATTCCATTTTAGTGATCTTGAACATTGACAACTTTTCTGATAGTTTTTTTTATTTGCTTTTGGAATCGTGAGGTGGCTTTGATCTAAAACTTGGAGTGTTGCCTTGTTTTCTAGCATCAAATAGTTGCAGTATTGTTTGTCTTTCTCAAGCATACTCATTCACTTACTGTTAACGTTTTAATATGATTCATTGAGTCTTCAAGCTCTTTTTTTGCAAGTGAAATAATTGGTACATATTCTTGTCAGATGTGTTTCCCCAGATAACATTACACTAGTCAATCTATGGCTGTATATAACATTTGTAATATATATTTTGTCATGGGTAACCATTTTGCAGGGAAATTTAATTCATTTTCAGATTCAAGTTTTTATTTTGTAAGAGAAGACTAATTGTGTTAATCTATTTGTCCTGGGATTTGATTTTAGTTACTATATGAATACCAGCAAGAGGGTTTGGACTTTTGAAAAAGTGCAAATTATATCATAATCTAAAAATTTTATTTCAAGGATTTTACAAATTTTTATTTATATCATTTTAATTAATTTTGGATACCTAATTATTATTTAATGTCAAGCCAGATTCTTCACCTGTGTATATACTGTATATATTGTACATAACAGACAGAAGGCCTCAAGGTAGATTAACACTGTAACTGAGTTACCTTCTCTAAATAAAGTCTAATTATTATTATTATTATTATTATTATTATTATTATTATTATTATTATTATTATTATTATTATTATTATTATTATTATTATTATTATTATTATTATTATTATTATTAACTTCTGTATTTCTTGTCTTGGATGTCATATAATTATAACATCTGTATAATTTTTTTCATATACACTGAAATATCACCTTGGTCAATAAAGTCCTGTTTAATTCATATTTATTATTTATTTGAAACCTTTTGAAATGTCTGAGAAACTACTGAAACTTCAGTAAAATACTAATAGAATGATCAAACACTTAAGAAACCTGTCTGAAATCCACCTTAAGTTCGCCTGGAAAATTTTGTACAGGATGGACTATTACCAAATTCCATATTGTGTATTTCCAAATTCCATATGGATTATTGCCAAATTCCATATGGATTATTCACAAATTCCATATAGATTATTGCCAAATTCCATATGGATTGTTCACAAATTCCATATGGATTATTGCCAAATTCCATGTGGAACTTTAACTGTATTCCATATGGACAACCTACAAATCTAATGGACTAATTTGCATATTCCATGAGATTTTCCATATGGAGTACATAAGGAATGAATTCCATATCAAGTCCATATACAGTAGCATTACTGTGCTGAAGGTAATCTTGTTCTGGTACAAAATTCACCAATGCTATGTCTCTCCTGTGACATGTATATACTCAAACTAAGCCCATTGTAACATACATACTGTTTTGTAAAAGGGTCAACAATTTGTGTGTGTGGTCCAAATGGATTGATAAACAGCTCAGTTAATAATCATACAATAAATATAAAGAAATATACAGATTTTATTTCATAAAGGAACATTCAGTCATTCTGTTAAAATCAGTTACTCCTAAAAATTCATTTCAAAACCTTGAATTTTCTAAAATGTATATGAATTAGTCACTAATCACATTGTTTCAATGGAGAACAGCAATACATCACATTGATCCAGTATTGCCTTGTACCTGATGTTTGGGTTTATGATAATTCCTGATTCAAGAAGACTACCACAAAGAAGACATTACATGTTTAATAGTATTTGATGAAGGCACTTAACACACTGAAATTAATATTTTCTTATCAGGCTTAACATGACCTTTAAGCTCCCAGAATCTATAGGTTTCTCAAGAAAATGACTGAAGGTGACCAATATAGTTATCTTTCTTATAATGTGGCAGACATGAAAGTGAATCATTGCACTCCCAAGCTGACCATGAAATGTGGCTCAATAGGAATCACGGTACTAATTAAATTCCCATAGTAAACCTATGCAACACCATGATATTAAAATTCAATAACTTTAATATCTGAGTGCCCATGATGAAATCTATATTTATCAGCATAGATGAAACCTGCAAGTCAGCTGCTGTGTAGAGGAAAGGATATGAGCTGTGGCATTTTTTGGACTTGCATGTGTTTGAAACATGTGCTTTCAATTCTGCACCAAAATATTGGGTGCCAATTTTAGTAATGAGTGTTTCAAACTCAAGACTGTTAAATGACTGAAATTCCATTAATAAAACAATGTCTGTATTTTTTTTTGCTTACAACTAGGATAAGCTCTCAAAAGATACTTTTTCCATAAAACAATTTTTTTATTAACCAATCCTAGCCACCCAAACCCATATATACTGGATTTTATGTTCACCCATATCTAGGCTGGTTCCCTTTTATCCACCAAAAGTACCATGTGTTCTCAACACCTCAACACCATAAAGCATGGAGAATTGGAACAAGTGCCTCCTTTTCTGAGGTATGTAATAGTTGACATGCTGTCTATGATGATCATAATGGAAATGTGTCATATGAGAGCAAATCACAAAACCATTGCAGTGTGCATTTCAACCACAATCCCTGAAGGACTACCCACTTTGACTCTAGAATGGCACCACAACCTAAAAAATCTGAGTCATCTGCATACAAAGTAGTGAGATTCCTGGGGCATGTATCAGAACTCTGGTCATAATCTTGTGCCAGTTTACCCTCCAGCTGAGTTGATAATGAAATTTGGATCCCGTTGGTGACAGAAAGATATGGAAATATAGGTAGGTATCCTGAGGGTCAAGTCATTGAGTCTTATAACATTCCCATCTGATGTCTTCATCCTGCTCTTCCCAAATAAACTTGTTCAATCAGAGAAAAGACAACATTTTCCAACTCTTTTTGAAACCAGAAATATTCAGGAACAGAACCCTGGGGTTTGAATGTTTAACACCCTCTCTACTGCCCTTTCCTTCAGAATGGTGTATACCTCTTGTCTAAAAGATTCCAGATTGGTCTGGTGAAAACAAATAGGGGACCTTGACAAAAGTGGAGCAAAAAGTTTTACATTTTTTGTTATGCCAACAATATTTCATGGTAGATTGGTTATGCTTGTTGCTAGATGAGCATCAATTGTAACTAATTCAGTTCTGTTGATTGTTTAAAAGATCGGATAGAATTATCACCAAAAATACAACAAATGTTTTCAATGAAAAACATCTAGTAAATAATATCACATGACTGATGACATATTAGCCTTACAGACATAGAAAAAATTTTTCTTGCTGATGAAAAACTTTCCTAAGTATTATTGTCTATTAAGTTCTTTGTTCTGCATACAAAAACTGATCATTAGCTTAACAAGAGTAATAACTTCATATCTGGGATTTTCATTAACTGAGAGTGTTTTAGTGAATGTGAAGTTTTAGATTTACTTTGACTCTAAAATTCATTGCTCCTCTAGAATTCTCCATTTGGCTTTTGAAGTTTTGATCAATAGCAAATATTAGTCTAGTACTTAAACTGACACTTGATTTTAGAGCACTTAAAGATCATTTCTCATGGCATAATTGATGGATGGGTTTGACACATTGTTCAGTCATTGTCAGGTCAAGCTGTGCATTCACATATTGAATGTAAAAGCTTTCCTGATATAATTTTACATTTTTTTTATATTCATAAATTTTTAAGACCTTTAACCCTTAATGCTTTCTATCATATTTAGTCTAGTACTGTACAATGTTTTCTGAGAAAAAGTCATTTAAAAGTTTCAATTTTTGTAAATGCTGTTTATTTGATGGTAGATTTGGCTTCATTTGTAAATCTGAAAGACCTATATATAATATGCTTTCTGTTGACTTAGGTCAAGAAGTTCTGAAGAGATCACATAAAACAGTGGACATATTTGATAGTGTATCAGCATGTACAACAAAACTTAATAATTAAATTTTAAGCTAATGTGGTTTCTTACTACTTTTGTCACATGAAGAAAATAAATGGTTTTCGAGAAGATGCCATTTACATTTTTTTTCTAGTTGTAGTAATGGCAGCCATATTTGCCACAGATTGATATTTTTTGCATAAATTTGAAAGGCCTTGTTGGAAGAATACTTTCTGTCAAATTTAACCAAATTTAATGCATTTTCTATTTGTAGTAATGGTAGCCATATTAGACAGCAGATTGCATTATCTGTATAACTTTTAAGATCATCATGTTAGATTGCTCTGTGTCAATGTTGGCTAAAATTGGTCCATTGTCAAGGCTGGCTGAAATTGGTCTGTGTCAAGGTTGGCTAAAATTGGTCCATTGTAAAGGCTGGCTGATATTGGTCTGTGTCAAGGTTGGCTAAAATTGGTCCATTGTCAAGGCTGGCTGATATTGGTCTGTGTCAAGGTTGGCTAAAATTGGTCCATTGTCAATGCTGGCTGATATTGGTCTATGTCAAGGTTGGCTAAAATTGGTCCAGTTTTTGAGAATTTGAAACTGGTAAATGCCAATAGCCAAGTAATTACACATAATGCACAATCAGTGAATATAAACTATGCACAATCAATGAATATAAAAACAATGCACAAATATTCAATATAAACAATGCACAATCAGTCATTATAAAAAATGCACAATCAGTCAATATAGACAATGCACAATCAGTCATAAAAAATGCAGAATCAGCAAAGAACCATGCCTTAAGATAGCAATAATGGAGACAAGTCTTAAAATGCTAACAAGATAACTCCATGTTTAACAGGACACATTGTATAGTCATGATATATAAGCAGACAAAGTTTCATGAATATATCTCAAAAGGTTAAGAAGATTTGAAATAAACAGTGTCCACACTGTGCTCAAATTTTGGGGTTAAGTGGCCTTATCTAGGCATGATTAGGGCAATGGGGTTGGTAAATATGAAAACAAAGTGTAGTAAACATTTACAGCTTACAATAGTAACTGAAAACAATACATTTTACTAAACCTGTGTCAAATCATATTAAATAATGAATTATTAATGTTTTAGAAAAGGTTAAAATATTTCTTCTTTTTTTACAAGAAAATATTTTTGTTTTACCATCTGTACTCACTTATAAGTCAACAAATGCAAACCACACAGACTAAGATCTGCCATAACACAATGCACCAGCAGGTCTAGGTCTGTATATTTTGTTAGGAGTGATCAGTTGAACAAACAACAGAGACCCTGATCTGCAGGTGCATTATGTTACAGCATAACAGGATCTTTGTTGTTTGGAGTTTGACTTACAAGCAAGTATATACAGCTCTACACTATTTCCTATTTAAACTGGATGACAGATACCATTATGAATGTCCTTTCATAATATTTTTACAGCATGAAAATATGTATTAAATGTTTTTACTTTTACTAGAAGTCAGAAGTAAAAAAGTAAGCTGGTTATATTAATAATATACAAGGATGTTAGAAAACAACAGATGAGTTGATAAGTATAGCTACTTTTTCAGTAGTACTTTTCTGTCTTGAGTCTTTCTTCACAACTAGAGTGGACATATAAAAAAAATCACTGTATATAAAATAAATAAGTCTGGTCCTTAGCAATAACACATTTGATTACTAGTTGAATTCTTACCATCCAAAATAGTGTTTCATTGGCAAATTCAGAATACTGGTCTATTGTGGAAAGCACGCTGAATATCAGGCAGATTAGCACCATCATGAAGCTGTAGAGAAAAAAAATAAATTTGTCAACGGTCTTTATAAATGATTGATATGAATTACAACAGTGAATTCAGACCATCAATGATAACCACCTACACAGGTACTAATATGACATTGTTAACAGGTTTGCCTTGTTAACTCCAGGAAACCTGTTAATCAGAGACCTTCAAGAAGAACTAGAAGGAAAGGAATATTACACAGTTTATTCAGTAATGCATTTGATACTAAATATTTCTTCTCTTCTTTTACATCTTTTCAGATCTTATCCTTTTTGCTGTTATAAAATTCAAGCAATTTCAAAGCCATGTTCAATAATGTGTTTTACTGAAATAGAATTCCTCGGCTACTGTCAAATTTATGTCCTTTCTTTAGTGCAATAAAAATCATGCCAGTTCACATAGATTAGTGTGCAATATGTTAAAAGTTTCCTTGATACAATGGAGAAAAAGTTTTAAGAATGTTTTTTTACTTTTCCTATTTAAATATATTTGGTGTGAAATTGTTTTCATCATAAAAAAATCTTAACTTTCTGGGTAGGAAAAGTTGCATTGTTAAGGCAACAATAAACAGGTTTTGTTGTAGGTATCATTAGCAACAATGACATAAAAAGTTTATTTCAGTCAATATTATGATGCAAGCTGGTTGACAAAACTCAGAATTTTATCATTTTAAGCTGCATCAATTGTTGTCAAATTATAATAAACTTTACTGGATATCATGTTACAAATAATAAACTGTCCTAGATAACATATGACAATTTATAATAAACTGAACTGGATAGCAGATGACAAATTATAATAAACTGAAATAGACAGCATATGACAAATTATAATAAACTGAAATAGACAGCATATGACAAATTATAATAAACTGAACTGGATAGCAGATGAAAAATCACACTGTATAATAAACTACTGGATAGCATATGACAAAATTATAATAAACTGTACTGGATAGCTGATAACAAATTATAATAAACTGAACTGGATAGCAGATAACAAATTATAATAAACTGAACTGGATAGCAGATAACAAATTATAATAAACTGTCATATATCATATGACAAATTATAAATAACAACATAACTAAAACATGAATTATGAAGCACATATGCATTATCCTCTCCTCCCTACAGTTAGTCCCCCTCCCCCTCCACAAGTGTCCCCTCTCTCAGGGTCTATCTAAAACTAAAAAGGGGGAAGAGATTCTCCACTGTATTTGAAAATGAGAACATGTACTGAATATAGGAGGGATTTAATAAACAAATAAATGTAGGTTTAACATATGTGTGATTTTTACACATTTGTTTTTTATATCTATTTTAATAGAAATTACCATGAATTCAGTAACTGCACACCCCAGATTAGACCCTGAACCCTCTGAATTTCCATCTCAGAACAGACCAAGAACCCTCTTAAATTCCATATCAGAATAGACCAAGTATCCTCTTAAATTCCATCCGGGAATAGACCAAGAACCCTCTTAAGATCCATCCCAGAATAGACCAAGTACCTTCTTAAAATCCATCCCAGATTAGTACAAAAATCTACACCTGCACACATAGTAGTTATATGTCTATGGATCAATTTCACTTGAAAATATTCATTTTAAATAATCACCAAGCCATAAATGTTTTTTCTTATATTATGTGTATTTTATATTATTTGAATTCACATATATTGGAAAGTAATATTTTATGTGATTTGTTTGATGCTGAATATTTTTGTACATGCCATCAACCACATAAATGGGGATTCATTCATGCCTTCTGACACCCTATTAAAATTCAGTTAGACCAGAATAGCATTGCATGCCAGTTTGTGTCCTTCAATTGACCTTCTAGCAATTTTGCCTATCAATTTGAAATTCTGGATACCAAGAGAGAAACTTTAAAACTATCCCTTGAATAAACTATGATGATGTGGTTGTTGGAATTGATAAATAGGAAATTGAATTAAATTTTGAATGAGATATTATCAGAAACTTTTGCCAGTTATCAACAGCACAATATATACCAAATCATGGACACATTTCTATTCTGTGCTAAAACAGTATAGTAAATATTTTATTCACATTTAATAAATTTTCTAGACAGCTAATTTTAACAGCAACTAAAAAGTATTGAACTTTTATATGTTTGTCTGAACAATTTATTTAATGAGCAATTTTATTCTACTGGGACGATAGAAAAGAAGAATACAAGAAGACTTGTGGTCCTAACACTCACCAAGGTAGTTGGGTAGAACTTAGAGCCATCTTTATGAGCATGCTTTCCATCATATTTAGTTAAATTCTAGTAAGCTCGGTTTTTAAAAAAAGTTAATTATAGTTGTTTTTCTATTTTTAGTAATAGCAGCAATGTTTATGGCATCATTTAAACTAATTTGAAAGAACTTTATGCTATGATACCTTCTGTCAGAGTTGGTGAGATTGTGTTCAGTGGTTTATGAGAAGTCTTCTTTTAATATTTGTCCTAATGTTTCACATTATTTTAACAAATTTGAAAGAACCAGGATACCTTTTAATGTATTGGATGAGTACAACTCATTTCAAGTTTTTCTGTAAAATTTGGCCACATTCTGTTGTATAGCTCATGAAAGCAATTGTTTAATGTTAGTTTATTTTAGAAGTGTCCAGCATATTTGATTACAGTTTGGCATAAAATGTTAGTTTATTTTAGCAGTGTCAGGCATATTTGATTGCAGTTTGGCATTAAAATGTTAGTTTATTTTAGCAGTGTCAGGCATAATTGATTGCAGTTTGGCATTAAAATGTTAGTTTATTTTAGCAGTGTCAGGCATAATTGACTGCAGTTTGGCATAAAATGTTAGTTTATTTTAGCAGTGTCAGGCATATTTGACTGCAGTCTGGCATTAAAATGTTAGTTTATTTTAGCAGTGTCAAGCATATTTGACTGCAGTTTGGCATTAAAATGTTAGAATTTTAGCAGTGTCAAGCATATTTGACTGCAGTTTGGCATTAAGTGAAAACATTTTAAACTGCCTTATAATAAGATGGACAATAAAATGACCACACCATAAGCTGACAAACCATAAAATGACCACACCATAAACTGACACACCACAAAATGACCACACCATAACTGACATACCACAAAATGACCACACCATAACTGAAGTACCACAAAATGACCACATCATAACTGACATATCACAAAATGACCAAACCATAAGCTCACTTCACCTTATGACCACATGATGTTTAAAAAGTTGTGTCTGGGTGACCCAAATTTAGAACCCTCTAGATTAACCTGCAGGGGAACCTTTCTTGGCTAACCCACATTGGAGGTGAAGGGCTGTTTATTGGTAATCCTGTGGTGATCCAACTGTATAAGCCTCTCTTGGGTGCTAATGAGGTGGGGTAGGGGCATTTTCTTAAGAGCCATGACTAGTGAGTGTATTTTCTCTCACTAAGATGGCCCCTGTTGGGGTAGGGCTCCTTAAATAAAACTATGATTGCAGAAGGGGTGCTCTCTTGGGTGACACCTTTTTGAGAAGGCCAGTTTTGGATTTTCTATTAAGTACTTCAAAAGTTACTGAGTGCTGACTAAAAGACAAAATTCTAAGGTAATATAACTCCAGAAATTAGTCAATAAACAGATAAATTTGATTTAAATGAAGTGTATCAAAATTTTTCAAGTGAAAAAAAAATAGATGGGTGAAGTTTTAGGTCAAACACTTAGGTCAGACATTTTTCTGCAAACAAATTGCAGGAAAACAAAAAAAAAATAGTTTACCTAAATCTTCCTAAAAAGGCTGTGAGGTAAGGGGTCAGAGGTCAGGGCTGCAAATGTGTTTGCTTACTTTTGAGCATATCATCAAAAAACAAATTTGTATTGTAAAATTTATTACAGGATTGATACTGTAAATTTCTGTCACTGTATTAATGATGTAAAAAGTCTACCCTGTTATTCACAATCACCATAAAAATGTTTAATGTTGCTGCATGTCTTTACACAGTATTACATTATATTACCAAGCAAATCTGAGTTGAATGTATGCCAACTTTAGGGGATCAGAATGCAATCTGAGTTGCATGGAATGCTGATATAAAAAACATTAAAAAGTAAAAAAAAAAGTGTCACTAGTCTTGGCTGTCGAATCCATGAAAATAACACTAGCTCTTCAAGGACCATGTTTATGGGTCAGTATAGCTAATTTCTGCACCACTAATATCAATATACACCTGTCCACAGTGGAAAATCTTTAGTCTACTGAATATCCCTTATACATGTTTCAGTGAATCTAGTGTGTGCCTGCAAAAAAGAAACATTACAAAGTAAAGAAGTAAAGATAAAAAACCTTTACAAAGTATACATATAAAAAAAGTTAAGTTTTTAAAGACAGATTCAAAGTTTTGACCCTCTCAAAAATATAAACTACAATCATGTAGAAAGTTCAAGACTATTTTGGGTGATGTATCAGCAAAGAATAGTCACTCAAACTGACTGATGCTGTATGGGACAAGAAGAGAATTTTCAGAAACAATCTCTGATATTCTTCTGCAATAACAAGAATTTCAACTAGCTGCTGTGGTGGACATATTGGCTCTCAACTTGGCACCATTTTTATATGGGACATTATTATAAGTATTTTGTTGAAGATCCAATATCAATATTGATATCCATTCTGAGGAATCAAGTAGTGACATCAAGATTTTCATGAAAGCCATTGTGGCAGTAATATTAGATATTCAGTTGGCACTATTTTCATTTAAGACCGACTTTATATATTGGGTGAAAATACCATGTTAATATAACACCTATTAGGAACAGGAAGGAATAACAATATTTTTAAGAGTGATATTATGGTGCTATACTGATAGTCAGTTTGAATCATTTTCATTTAGGACCAATTAAACACCATTTTTTAGCCATACTGGTTGCCAGCTCAGCACCGTTTTCATTTAGGTCCAACTAGAACAAGAAGTCATTTGGTGAAAATTCCTTGTTGATATGACTATCCATCTGCAAGGAGTAGTGATAACATGAGTTTTAAGATGGCACTTGTAGCAGATATATTTTAGGCCAAATCAGAACAATTTTCATTTTTGGACCAAATGGGTATTGTTAGAATTCTTCTAGTAAAATCCCATGTCAATATGACTTTTCAATCAGGAGAGTATAGCAACAATATGATTTTCAAAGCAGTTACATGAGTGTCTATACTGGATGTCAGATCTGCACCATTTTCATTTTGAATCAGCCAGAGAGCATATGATGTCTTTTAGTGAAAACCCCATGTTAATATGACCATTAGATGAAGTAGTGAAAAGATTTTCTATATGGTTGCCATGGTGACCATACTGGATATCTGAGTGGCACCATTTAAGACCAACTAGACATAAGATAAAATATTTTAGTGAAATATGGCAGCTGTAGTGTTTAATGGAGCCTCAGCACAAAATTAGCCATCTAGTGGCAACTAAAGGTCAAACTGAACAAAAAAAAAATGATTTCCAAAACATTCAGGAAGAGAAATCCTTCAAAATATATATAATGACAAGTAAACAAGATAAAAAGTCAATATCATGAGTAGCAAAAACAATAATTTCAAGATGGCTGCTGTGATAGCTATATTAGGCTAAGATCAGTACCATTTTAATTTAGGACCAACTTGACATCATAAAAAGTCTTCTGTTGTGGTGTCTATGTTGAATACCAGATATGGCATCTTTTTCATTTAGGACCAACTTGTCACAATTCAAAGCTTTTCAGCAAACATTTCAAGTTGATATGACAATACATTCCAAATTAATAATAACAATATTTTTTCAAGTTGACTGTTGTGGCAGCCACATCTGTCTACAGATATCACTATTTTCATTAGGACACCTTGGATGAATGTGTCTATAAAGTTTCATGGCATTCCTATAAGTAATTTATTAGGAAAAGTGCTAATGGACAAATGTCAGACAACAGACAACTGCCATTTTATAAGATGAATTCTGGTCTGAGACCAGTAAAACTAAAAGTGAAATGGACTTTAAAGAGGTTTTAAGTAATTCAAATATGGATGTAAAATTTCTGCACAAGCAGTAGTTTTTTCTGGTAACTAGCTTGAAATGGTGTTGTTGGTGTTACAAATGTGGCTGCCTTCTTGTCTCAAGTTTTCAAAATGTTTATATAAGATGACAACCATTTGTGGTGATAATTTCATGGAATTTATTTTAAAAACTAGAGGATATGAAGAAGTTTTCATTTAATAAGATCAAATGTTGTTTTTGGACATCTGAATAACCAAGGAAGTGATGGAGAAGCTTACATTATTTTCCAACCTGATATTTAAAGCTTCAAAGTGAATGTGAATTATTCAGATAATTATAGTTTCACTATCATTCTCCATGAATTGAATCACCTAGTGTTCTCCAAATTCACTGGGGTCCATTCTTAAAAATTGTGGACATGGTGAATTACATTGGAAGAAATCTGCTTTTGAAAGCAATTACTGAGGGGCATGATGGAACCTAAAGCTGGAAGTAGACCAATCACATAATAAACCAGAGACATAGAAAGCTTGTAATTTAAACTGCCATTGGCAGTTACCATCAAGAAGATCCAGTATCAGGAGAAGCAAATTTAATTGCCCTTTATTAATGAGGAATAGAAGCACTGTACATGTCAAGGGCAATCACAATATCTGTCCCTTGAATAACACCCAGAACTAATGTAGCCAATATTAGAGCTACACAAAAGAGAAAAATCAATGGTATTTGAAAGAAAATTAGTAGTTCTTGAGCCAAAATTGTGAGTCTATGACCCTAAAAGCATACAAGAGTATGCACAGAACATGGTCTACACCTGTGAATCAAGTTAAGCTATGCCTCCTCTTTGTTGGATATTCAAATACTTTAGCACAAAACTTAGTGACTATCAAAAGTACTTTATCACCAGACTCCTGATTTCTTTGTACAGAAAAATGTGTGTGTGTATGATGTGTTGGATGTTCTAAATAGCTTTACAAATTTTTTCAGTCATATCTCTATGATATCTGTAGTGTGGCAGTTGATCATGGTGTCAAGCACTGGGGTATCATGCCACAGACATATATCATGATGTCCCACCTTATCACATTATCCTGACACTACGTCAACCAGTCCTAATACACACCTCTTAATGCTGAGTGCCTAGTAAGTCTTTGGTATGGCTTGGTCTGGGTTTGAACCCACAACCTCCTGCATCTGAGGTGCATGCTCTAACCACTAGTCCACCAAAGTGGTTTCAAATGCATATGAAAAAAATGCATCTGATGATGATGGTATTATGCAACAGGTAATGATATTCTATATTATTTCCTATTCAAATCTCCTCCCTGAATCCTGGCTAAGTCCTGCAATGCGGGAACTGTCTCAGGTACAAAATGAGTTAGATATGTGCATTTAGATTTTACACAGTATGTTCATGATCACAGTGTGGAAATCACAACTGTAGCTAAGCTATGACCTAAGGGCAAACTCCCATAATGGGTGATGCTGAGGCCAATGTTAACTGCATTTGCAAATGTGTCATTTATGTTAATGGTTGTAGGGTGACAATAACAACAATTTCCATGTTATGACCCATGCTCTAAGTTCAAGAAGAGAGTGGACATGTGACAGACCTCAGGGTATACACCATGAGTCACAGTTGAACACCTGGGTCATTGATTAAATTACCAATTCTAAGATGTGCTGACACCTGAGTCATTGATTAAATTACCAATTCTAAGATGTGCTGACACCTGGGTCATTGATTAAATTACCAATTCTAAGATGTGCTGACACCTGAGTCATTGATTAAATTACCAATTCTAAGATGTGCTGACACCTGGGTCATTGATCAAATTTCCAATTTGAAGATATGTGAGACAACAGTTCAGAGTTATTTGACATTTATATTAGAGTATCCCATACTTCAACATCAAAATTTCAAAAGTATCAGCACAATCTACAAAAGTATCATGGACACAAGTTTCATGTTTTTAGCATCAAGGCAAGCTGACTGTATCACAATATCCCCATGCTTTTTTATGAGACATGGGGATGAATGCATACATTTGAGACATGGGTTGTCAAATTTTGAAGAAGTACTGAATTCTAAATTTGAATAAATTGTGCATTAAATTTATCATAGTCAAGCCAGAAAGCTCTTGAGAAAGTTCACTCAGATATTTCTCTTATTTCATCTCTGAAACATAAAAGGGCCTATGTCTAAGCTTTAGTGCAATTGACCCAGTCATCAAAGTGGTATTGTGGCAGAGAGTACATTAGAATTAGTGACTATTGGTTGGAGGAGACCTTACATCAAATAATTGATCTTCAAAGTAAAGTTAATTACATCATATTCTAGGCTGTCAAAAACTGATGAAAGACATGATTATTTGGGGAAAATTTAGAAACAGTTGCTTTTCTTTGGTCAGTTAAAATTAAAGCATACACTTTAGAAACATTGGGGAAATTTACTGTAGCAGTTTAGCTCAGAATTCTTTAGTCTGATTTTACTTGTGAGAAGACAAAGTTAGCTCCATGGGAAACCCAAGGATAGAGTTTTCCCTCATTAATGAAGTAGAGAGGTCAGATATCTGTCTTGAAAGGAAAGACAGGTAGAGTGCTAGGATACACAATTGTATGGAAAAGAAACAGCACTAAGGCACACAATTTTTAATTTTCATATAATATTCTATTTTGTTTGTTTGGTTTTATGCAAATGTGTGTGATGTGCTTATGATTCATGCATGTATCGTGTATTGAATTTCATGTTGAAATGTTAGAGTGTTATGCAATTTAATTTTTTAATTTAACAGTTATTAGTTCATTGAGGGATTTGTGATTAATTTGTGATTAATTTTTAGAAGTGCAGTATTTCATAGGGTTATATGAATTAACCCTAATTTTCAGATGTGTAGTATGTCTTATGGTTATATGAATTAATCCTAATTTTCAAATGTGTAGCATTTCATGGGGATTTTGAAGCAATCCAAATATGAAGAATTTCTACTGGTTATATGAATAATTTCCTTTGTAGTATGATATTTACCATGAGTTAATGATAACTGCATTATATATGATTTTGCAATGCCTAAATAATCTTGAATATTATTGTCTACTGTAAGCAGGGATTTAGTGAATCTTATACAATAGTAATTTAATATTTATCTTATTAAGTGAAATAGGCTAACGATCTACAAGGAGACATATAGTAATATATGCTGATGTATATGGTTGTGTTTATACACACTGCTCATGTGTCAATTTCTGCCGTGAGGCAGATCTAATTAGGCCAGGCTTGTAGGTATTATGGATATATATTACAGGGGTCATTTGTAAGGACCTCTTAATTGTAAGATCTTATTAGGTCAGAATTTATGCAGTGTGGATAGCTATTTACATTTCTGAATAACAAAATGAGATATTTTATATATAATTGGATGGGTGGTGAAACATATATCACTTAAGCTGTAACCTTGTCATTCAAGGGAACAGTTTTCTATATCCATTCCTGAGAACCCAACAGGACAGTCTAAGAAGAAAGTACACAAATAGAGAGTTCAGAATAGAAAGGGTTAGAGGAAAAACCAAGCATACATGCTAGATGTGGAATAAACCAAGCCTAAAGAAGAATGATGCCAGGTGATGCAAAATGGTGTGGACATTGTAGTCTTTTCACCACTAGTTACTGTGATGAACAAATCCATAAGTTGAACACTGCTATTAAATTCCATGAATGTAAATCTGTTGGATTGAAATTGCAATTCTGTTTAATTTGTGTAGTAATTAATTAAAATTTTATTTTATTTTATTGTTTATGGTGGCTCGTATTTGTCTATTTCTTTTCAATAGTTTTGCTTAGATCTCTGTCACTGTTCTATCTACTCACACTGGACAATAACATAGAGGAAGGTCATTTCCTAGATAAGATCACCAAATCAATTAACAGGACACAACACACAAATCATGTTACAGGGATGAATACTTGCATATGAGACATAGGGGTGACTATATGCATATGAGACATGGAGATGAATACATGCATGTGAGACAGGAATTAGCCATGCCATGTGATTTGTTGTCTTGTTGTTGACTTGGGGCTTAATGCCATTTTTTTAGCACACAATAGGCTATACATGGCAGCAAGGTTTAATGGTGGAGGAAGAAACCCACGGAAAAAACCACCGACCCACAAGAAACTACTGGCAAGCTTTCTCACATATCCACATTCACTTAATTTTAGACTTGAACCCATGCAGACAGAGGTGAGATGGCAGTGATCTGTAAGGGAAAGCGCTTTAGACCACAAGTTAAGTTGGCCACTTGGGGGCCCCCCATGGCAAGTGATGAAATTAGATTTAAATTTTGGTATATTTCAATGTGTAAACTGTCAAACTCTGAACTCAAACAATTTAGACCAAAAAGATACAGAGATCAATACCACTCTGACTACTGCAGACAAAAGCCAACTTTATCTGGGATTATTTATGGTAACCTTTAATGTGCTGATGACTGTTACAATATCAAACATTTCATTAGACCCAAGTGAATCAGACCATTAATAGCAGATATTATTACACAGAGGTGATGATTATAATAATAAAGATTTGATGGTAGTATTTATTGCATGAAGTGATGACAATGATAATAAAGATTTGATAGTGATACAATCTGGAGATGTTAATTATGATAAGAATGGAATTATGGTGATATTATTTTATGGAGGTGATAATAATAATAATAATAATAATAATAATAATAATAATAATAATAATAATAATAATAATAATAATAATAATAATAATAATAACAACAACAATAACAATAACAAAAATGTAAATAATAATAATAATAATAATAATAATAATAATAATAATAATAATAATAATAATAATAATAATAATAATATTAATAATAATAATAATAATAATAACAATGTGGACTTAGTAGAGTGCCTAAACTTAAGAAGCTTTAAGTGCTTTACAATTCAAGATAACAAAAAAACATACAATGACAGAATTACAAAAGCAAAACATGCAGATAATGATTGAGCAAGTAAACATTATTAAATCTTAAATTCAGTCAAAAAAAGATTTGATTATGATGCAGTATTATTACATGAAAGTGATGACTATGATAAAAAAGGTTTGACAGTGATACAGTATTATTACATGGAGGTAATAACTATGATAATAAAGTGATATTCATAAACTTCATCTATCTACAGTAACTAGCTATACCCTTAGGTCTTAAATCTGTTCTTTAAATACCATAAAAGTTTAGAACCCACAGTGTAAATCTGTTCCTTTTATACTATCATAGCTTAAACACAGAGTGTAAATCTGTTCCTTTTATACTATCATAGCTTGAAAACACAGTGTAAATCTGTTCCTTTTATACTATCATGACTTAAACACACAGTGTAAATCTGTTCCTTTTATACTATCATAGCTTGTACACAGTGTAAATCTGTTTCTTTTATACTATCATAGCTTGAACACAGTGTAAATCTGTTCCTTTGATGCTATCATAGCTTGAACACAGTGTAAATCTGTTCCTTTTATACTATCATAGCTTTAACACACAGCATAAATCTGTTCCTTTTATACTATCATAGCTTGAACACAGTGTAAATCTGTTCCTTTTTTACTATCATAGCTTAAACACAAAGTGTAAATCTGTTCTTTAAATACCATCATAGCGTGAACACACAGTGTAAATCTGTTCCTTTTATGCTATCATAGTTTAAACACAGAGTGTAAACCTGTTCCTTTTATACTATCATAGCTTGAACACACAGTGTAAATCTGTTCCGTTTATACTATCATAGCTTGAACACAGTGTAAATCTGTTCCTTTCATACTATCATAGCTTGAACACACAGTGTAAATCTGTTCCTTTTATACTATCATAGCTTAAACACACAATGTAAATCTGTTCCTTTTATACTATCATACCTTGAACACAGTGTAAATCTGTTCCTTTTATACTATCATAGCTGGAACACAGTGTAAATCTGTTCCTTTTATACTATCATAGCTTGAACACAGTGCAAATCTGTTCCTTTTATACTATCATAGCTTGAACACAGTGTAAATCTGTTCCTTTTATACTATCATAGCTTTAACACACAGCATAAATCTGTTCCTTTTATACTATCATAGCTTGAACACAGTGTAAATCTGTTCCTTTTATACTATCATAGCTTGAACACAATGTAAATCTGTTCTATAAAGACCATCACAGCTTGAACACACAGTGTAAATCTGTTCTTTAAATACCATCATAGCTTGAGCACACAGTGTAAATCTGTTCTTTAAATACCATCATAGCTTGAACACACAGTGTAAATTTGTTCTTTAAATACCATCATAGGGTGAACACACAGTGTAAATCTGTTCTTTAAATACCATCATAGCATGAACACACAGTGTAATCTATTCTTTAAATACCATCATAGCTTGAATACACAGTGTAAATCTGTTCTTTAAGTACCATCATAGCTTGAACACACAGTGTAAATCTGTTCTTTAAATACCATGATAGCGTGAACACACAGTGTAAATATGTTCTTTAAATACCATCATAGCGTGAAAACACAGTGTAAATCTGTTATTTAAATACCATCATAGCTTGAACACACAGTGTAAATCTGTTCTTTAGATACTATCATAGCATGAACACACAGTGTAAATCTGTTCTTTTATACCATCATAGCGTGAACACAGTGTAAATATGTTCTTTAAATACCATCATAGTGTGAACACAGTGTAAATCTGTTCTTTAAATACCATCATAGCATGAACACAGTGTAAATCTGTTCTTTAAATACCATCATAGCGTGAACACACATTGTAAATCTGTTCTTTAAATACCATCATAGCGTGAACACAGAGTGTAGATCTGTTCTATAAATACCATCATAGTGTGAACACACAGTGTACATCTGTTCTTTAAATACCATCATATCTTGAACACACAGCGTAAATCTGTTCTTTAAATACCATCATAGCGTGAACACACAGTGCAACTCTGTTCTTTAAAACCATCATAGCGTGAACACAGTGTAAATCTGCTCTTTTATACCATCAGAGCATGAACACACAGTGTAAATCTGTTCTTTAAATACCATCATAGCATGAACACACAGTGTAAATCTGTTCTTTAAATACCATCTTAGCGTGAACACATAGTGTAAATCTGTTCTTTAAATACCATCATAGCGTGAACACACAGTGTAAATCTGTTCTTTAAATACCATCATAGCGTGAACACAGAGTGTAGATCTGTTCTATAAATACCATCATAGTGTGAACACACAGTGTACATCTGTTCTTTAAATACCATATCTTGAACACACAGTGTAAATCTGTTCTTTAAATACCATCATAGCATGAGCACACAGTGTAACTCTGTTCTTTAAAACCATCATAGCGTGAACACAGTGTAAATCTGCTCTTTTATACCATCTTAGCGTGAACACTCAGTGTAAATCTGTTCTTTAAATACTATCATAGCATGAACACACAGTGTAAATCTGTTCTTTAAATACCATCATAGTGTGAACACACAGTGTAAATCTGTTCTTTAAATACCATCATAGCGTGAACACACAGTGTAAATCTGTTCTTTAAATACCATCATAGCGTGAACACACAGTGTAAATCAGTTCTTTAAATACCATCATAGCATGAACACACAATGTAAATCTGTTTTTTAAATACTATCATAGCATGAACACACAGTGTAAATCCGTTCCTTTTATACCATCATAGCATGAACACACAGTGTAAATCTGTTCTCTAAATACCATCATAGCTTGAACACACAGTGTAAATCTGTTCTTTAAATACCACCATAGCATGAACACGCAATGTAAATCTGTTCTTTTAATACCATCATAGTGTGAACACACAGTGTAAATCTGTTCTTTAAATACCATCATAGCATGAACACAGTGTAAATCTGTGGAAATTTTTCTAATGGAGATTCACACAATTATTATTGCATTTCCAATTATGGCTTTTCCCTCAAAGTGTCATATTTTAGTACGTGACATCAAAACCAAGCCTGGATTCATCAGGGAATTATCAAAACAATAAAGGGTAGTATTTCAGTTGTGGTTATATGATTCTAAAAAGTTTGAAAAATGATCTTTTTAATTATGCGCTATGTTTCTCATGTTCTATAACGAATTCACAGTGTGAACAAATAAGTCTGTCTACCATTAAAATCAATCCTCAGGTTAAAATAATTATCTTCCAAAAAATTAATTCTAACTAAATATTTATTTAAAAAAATCAATTATTGATGGTAAACTATTCATGTATGCTTTCCATTCTTTTGGTTCTCGTAACTAAATTCAAGCTACAGTCTGACATGGAGACAATAAATAAATAAATAAATAAAAGATACAGAATTTTACCCTTCTAATGCAAGCTTAACATTGTAAGATTAATTATAGAAGGATTTCCATTAAAACCCAACACAACAAAGCAATTAAAATACAAAAGAAATTGTTTTTGGGGGTCTTTTTTATATCAATTCTATATAGACAGGCTTCATGGTACATGCAATGTAAATGTTAAATTTGTTATAAACAATATATTTTTAAAAATCTGATAAGAAGACTGAAATGTTTGAAAAATTGTATCCATCTCAACAGCATTAGTTATATACTCCATATAGTTAGTCATGATGGCTCAGAGATTAGCTTGCTGGACACATGATGTTGTTTTGGGGTTCAATGCTATTTCTCAGGCCAGTAGTAAGATCCACCAACCCACAGAAAGCTTTCTTACATACCCACATTGGCTGAGCCCCAAGACTTGAACCCACATGGATAGAGATAAAATGGCAGTTATCAGTAAATGAGAATACTTTGGACCAAGTGGCCACCAACCCAGGGCCCCCTATTGCAAGACTGAAAACCAAAAGGGTGTGGGTTAGAATCCTAGCATCTGATCAGCCTAGGTCAGCTACCATACTATGTCCTTGGGCAAGGCAGTTTACTCCAATTGCCTCAGCACTAAATAACCTACTTGTGTTGATGTGCCAATCCAAAACCCAAGCCAAACCAAATATTCTGTGCATACTGACCGAAATTGCATGTTGCAAATATGCTTAATTTACCTATCTTGTAATTTTAGCTCAGCATGATGCATTATATGATGCCATCTCAACAATGAAAAATTATTTCCTGCACATATCTGTGATAATAATAATAATAATAATAATAATAATAATAATAATAATAATAATAATAATAATAATAATAATAATAATAATATTAATAATAATAATAATAATAATAATAATAATAATAATAATAATAATAATAATAATAATAATAATAATAATAATAATAATAATAATAATAATAATAATAATAATAATAATAATAATAATAATAATAATAATAATAATAATAGTAATAATAATAGTAATAATAATAATAATAATAATAATAATAATAATAATAATAATAATAATAATAATAATGCTGTTGCTGATGACTTTTCTTTTTAAAGAGGGTGACAATTATTCACATGGAACTAATCCTCCTTATGGGTATCTATAATTGTGTCTTAATTAATCAAAATATTTGAAGACTGGTTTAAAAAGATTGAAAACAAATCATTCATTTATGATTTCATTAACTGAACCTATAAATAAAGTTTAATTCTTCAAAATGAAAAACATTTTTTACACACTATTCATTTTCAGTTCATCACAACCCAACATGTTTCTTAGACCAATCAGTGTACATCTTGTTTTAAGTTCACTGATTACCATTTAACCATAGTTTTCTAAATCTGACTTCTCTTTAGTTATGTTTATCATTGCAAGAGACTTATAGTGATGGAGGCTTTCAAAAGGTGTTTTGTGGATTCTATTGCCATGGTGGAAACAGTGTCAGTACACATGACTTCAAAAAGTGACAGCTTACAATTTAGAATAACTTATGTATTTGCATAAGCCTAAAGAAAATAGTGAACTGGAAATTCAAATATGAATACAAAAAAATAAAAAATGTTTTCTTTGAAGCATGTAATACGCTTTTAAGCAAAGAAAGTTGGTAGACTGAGCATTGTAATGAATCATGTGACCACCCAGTTTCTGCCTTAAAATCCATTGGACAGTGTTGTATACAGTCTTGTCTAGATACAGACATAACTGCTCTCTAGTAAATGGAGGGCATAAAAGTGTCATTAATGTTTATCTCTACATTTATCAGAGACTGAATTGTTCCAACTTACCTGAAGAGTCTGCTGAATTTTTCTCAGCATCAAAAATAATTTTTCTGCACAGACATTGCTGTTATAAAACATGCAATAGACACACTAAATTGACTGTCAAACCTTAATTGTCCTATAATTAGATGACAGCTGCTCATGTTGATTAGGAGCAAAGAATATGATACTCATCCTTGCTACCACACTTCACAAAATACAACTCTACTGACTATGAATTCGAAAATTTAGTTTTGCTGACCTAATGCTTCCATTTGCAGATAACTCATCCTCCCAGATTGCTTTCACATTTTTGTCATTTATACCTTCAAAAATTAATTAAACTTCCAAACTATTTAAAATAATTGTCTTACATTTTACATATGGAGCAAAATGCAACTTTAAAAAAAATGTTGCTGCTAAACATGAACTAACCAATATTATTTTAATACAGATGGCTTAAACAATTACTGTTGTTCCTTCAATACATGTCTTTGAATTATGTAACTCAGATTGTTCCACCTCATGCACATTGCCACACATATTAGACCAGTGTAGTGCTGAAAGCAAAGGGGTTAGAAGACTATTCACAGTTTGTAAGTAATTTGTATAATGGGATGTATGTTTATCTGTAAGTATTGACCTTTTAATTGCCCCTATCACCATATGTGGTATAAACTGCCCAGTGACTGTTATATGGACAACTGGTAAGTACCAATAAAAAGCCTCTCCTTCTCTCTCTCTCAAGGAAGATAGACTGTAAATCCTGTTTTTGTGTTTCATGGTGTGGGTAATGGGGTAAAAATGTTTTTTGCATGACACTGTTCTGGCAAGAATGTATATCATCAGAAAACATAAAAGTGTTAGTAAATTCAAATGGGAAGGAGTATCATTTATGAAAATGAAGAAGGCTTGATGACCTCAAGTTCTGAATGGTAAATGGACAGAAAGTCACAAGACAATCTCATGAACAAAAAGTCATAAATACACATAGGACAGAATGTCACAAGACAAAAGTCATAAATGTCATAAATACACATAGGACAAAATGACATTTAACAAAAAATCACAAGTACAAATAAAAACAGAATGTCACAAACACACATAGGACAGAATGTCACAAGACAAAAAGTTGTAAATACATGTAGGAAAAATTGTCAGAGCAAAAAATCTCAAGTACACATAGGACAAAACGAAAAAAGAGCAAAAGTTAAATTTAATATAAATAGGACATAAAGACACAGTCTCATTCTATAATTATCAATTAGCAGGAAAAGGGAAATCATTTAGCAACTGAAGTCTTATAGGCAAACTTTTTTGTTGTGGATTTGAAGTTTTAATGCCATTTGTTAGTGCAAGATATGGTCAGTATAACTGGTGAAGGAAGAATCAGGAAATCCCCAGTATATTATTAAAATTTATCCTCTTCTGAAACTTACCCTGGGGAAAGAATTGGATAGCTGATTTTTCCATGGAGAAAGAATAAACTATCAAATTCATTCCTCCAGCTGAAAGTTTCTCTCCTGGGGAAAGAATAGTCAAAGTGATTCTTTAAGCCCCTACCCTCCAAATACTTCTTTTATAATCTACCATATAAACAAAAAATAGATAAACACCCTTTCTTCATTAAAGGGGTTTATATGTTTTTATTATTTTGTTTGGATTTTATATATAATTAGACTATAAAAGAAGGAAACCTAATTATTTTAAGTTCTCACTTGGAAGAAATATGATTGTCCCAATTTATCATGTTTAAAGTTAACTAATTTTATTTAATTATAATTGCTATTTAAACATAAAACAATAAGAAGTTAACAACAAATTTTTATCAAGTATTCTAGGTGATCTTTATTTTTGTTGATATATAGGAAAGTGTCACAGGTCTGATGATTACAGGTTAATGTTAGTGTTCAAACTAATATTTTAGGCTTTCAGGGAAGGGTGGTGTCATTTGAAATAAAAGTAGTCATAAAACTTTATATTGCCAAATCCACCAGAAATGTCATATATTGTGAAAGTAATTATTAGAGGTAATTCCAGGTGTTCCCTGCAAGAAATCATTCTTTAATCCCACTTGTAGGAGCATGTAGTGGCATCAAACCCAGGCATAAATAAATTTAAAAATTATTGCTTCTTGATTCACAATCATGGATGACAAGTCATACATTGATATAGTATTGTATGTTAGTGATGGCACCTACCCATAAAATTCAAGTTCTCAACCAACAAGAGAAAGAGTGAAAAGTGCATCATTCATATCAAGGCTAAGGTTCTGCTGCAAGCAGTACAAAGATAACCACCTTGTTCTTACAAGAAATAATGCATCAGCAATTCTAGTAAGCCTATATTCTGGTAGGAAGTACATATAAAATAAGCATTCATAACACAATATTAGTGCAAAATTTTAAGTTATTCAAATATTGCCCTGAAAGCACAAATCAATTTAATGCTTCTTTCTAGGCTAATTAATATATCAATATATCCATACTCTATCAAGATCAATTATCCATCATTATTCCAGGAAATGATTAGATTTAGTCAGAAGAACTGCAAAGTACTGAGTTCATTAATTGACCCAGTCAATAATTAAACATACAGGATTCATTCCCCCTGTTTTTCTCTCTCTATTTGTCTCTGCTGTTTTTCCTCTTTGTCTTTCTCTCTTCCTATCTGTCCTCCTCTCTTCATCTTTTTGTCTTTTCATCCCTTTTTTTTATCTTCCCCATCTCTCTAGTATCCTCTGTCATACTCTCTCCTTCCTCCCTGTCATCCTCTCTTCTCTCTATTTTCATTTGTTTCCTCTCTTTCTTCTCATTTTTCTCTCTCTCTTCTGTCTTCCTATCTCTCATCCCTCTCTGGATCCACTCTTCCATTTTTTCTGTCTTCAAATATCCTAAATCAACCAACTCATTCACATGCATACAATGTACAATATAAGATTGACACTGACCAATCCAACACCCAATCAAATTTAACCTTACAAATGCAATATATCCAGACTTAATCAACCTGAACAATTGAAACAATTTTAATCCCTTTACTTCAGTCTCACAATTTGCAACACTAGATGTTGTATCAACAAAAGATTAAAACTTCACCTGACTAACACCCAATCAAATTTAACATGACTAACACCCAACAAACTTAACCTGACTAATACCCAATCAAACTTAACATGACTAGCACCCAATCAAACTTAACATGACTAACACCCAATCAAACTTTACATGACTAACATTCAATCAAACTTAACATAACTAACTCCCAATCAAATTTAACCTGACTAACACCCAATCAAACCTAACCTCACACACATAAAATCTTATGCCTCAATCAAAACCAATGAAAAGACTGCCAAACAGAAAGGACCCAAGGAAAAGAATTAAAGAAAAAAAGGGATGACTTATTACACCAGAAAATAAAGGAAGTTTAAATCACTTGAAAAGTCCAGGAAGCTCTACATGCTACCCCAATACATAGCTTCCACACCCACTCCCCTGACCTGACAAGCAAACCAAAAGGAGGCGAGAACCATAAAATGGGTGCAAGGGAAAACATACTTGCAAATACCTGGGTGGGATTCTGATGTCAACAAGCCAGTATTGACCAAGGATTTCCCACTGTGGCCTGAGCACCAAGGCAGAACATGGGGGAAAGGGGGTGGGGCTGCAACTGCACAAGCTGTGCAACACTACAACACAGAGGAAAGGAAATCTCAAAGCAAGGAGCAGTCCAGGAAGCTCTACTGACTGCTCCACAAATCACCTTCCCCACAAAAGCAAACAAAAGCATTTCTGACAAGCAAAATCAGATAAAGATAAAATTCCTCCTTATAAGAAGCAGCTATTATAGTCACCACTCAAACTGGCAAAGCTGTGAAGAAACACAGGAAGCTCTAGCCACGACTTCACAAATCAAAGGAAAAAGCAGTCCAGGAAACTCTATCCATGACTCACAAATCAAAGGAAAAAGCAGTCCAGGCAGCTCTAGCCACGACTTCACAAATCAAAGGAAAAAGCAGTCCAGGAAGCTCTAGCCATGACTTCACAAATCAAAGGAAAAAGCAGTCCAGGAAACTCTACCCATGACTCACAAATCAAAGGAAAAAGCAGTCCAGGCAGCTCTACCCATGACTCACAAATCAAAGGAAAAAGCAGTCCAGGAAGCTCTAGCCATGACTTAACAAATCAAAGGAAAAAGCAGTCCAGGAAGCTCTAGCCATGATTTCACAAATCAAAGGAAAAAGCAGTCCAGGAAGCTCTACCCATGACTCACAAATCAAAGGAAAAAGCAGCCAGGAAGCTCTACCCATGACTTCACAAATCAAAAGAAAAAGCAGTTTAGGAAGCTCTACCCATGACTCACAAATCAAAGGAAAAAGCAGTCCAGGAAGCTCTACCCATGACTTCACAAATCAAAGGAAAAAGCAGTCCAGAAACTCTACCCATGACTTCACAAATCAATGGAAAAAGCAGTCCAGGAAGCTCTAGCCATGACTTCACAAATCAAAGGAAAAAGCAGTCCAGGAAGCTCTACCCATGACTCACAAATCAAAGAAAAAAGCAGTCCGGGAAGCTCTACCCATGACTCACAAATCAAAGGAAAAAGCAGTCCAGGAAGCTCTAGCCATGACTTCACAAATCAAAGGAAAAAGCAGTCCAGGAAGCTCTACCCATGACTCACAAATCAAAGAAAAAAGCAGTCCGGGAAGCTCTACCCATGACTCACAAATCAAAGGAAAAAGCAGTCCAGGAAGCTCTAGCCATAACTTCACAAATCAAAGGAAAAAGCAGTCCAGGAAGCTCTAGCCATGACTTCACAAATCAAAGGAAAAAGCAGTCCAGGAAACTCTACCCATGACTCACAAATCAAAGGAAAAAGCAGTCCAGGCAGCTCTACCCATGACTCACAAATCAAAGGAAAAAGCAGTCCAGGAAGCTCTAGCCATGACTTAACAAATCAAAGGAAAAAGCAGTCCAGGAAGCTCTAGCCATGACTTCACAAATCAAAGGAAAAAGCAGTCCAGGAAGCTCTACCCATGACTCACAAATCAAAGGAAAAAGCAGCCAGGAAGCTCTACCCATGACTTCACAAATCAAAAGAAAAAGCAGTTTAGGAAGCTCTACCCATGACTCACAAATCAAAGGAAAAAGCAGTCCAGGAAGCTCTACCCATGACTTCACAAATCAAAGGAAAAAGCAGTCCAGAAACTCTACCCATGACTTCACAAATCAATGGAAAAAGCAGTCCAGGAAGCTCTAGCCATGACTTCACAAATCAAAGGAAAAAGCAGTCCAGGAAGCTCTACCCATGACTCACAAATCAAAGAAAAAAGCAGTCCGGGAAGCTCTACCCATGACTCACAAATCAAAGGAAAAAGCAGTCCAGGAAGCTCTAGCCATGACTTCACAAATCAAAGGAAAAAGCAGTCCAGGAAGCTCTACCCATGACTCACAAATCAAAGAAAAAAGCAGTCCGGGAAGCTCTACCCATGACTCACAAATCAAAGGAAAAAGCAGTCCAGGAAGCTCTAGCCATAACTTCACAAATCAAAGGAAAAAGCAGTCCAGGAAGCTCTAGCCATGACTTCACAAATCAAAGGAAAAAGCAGTCCAGGAAACTCTAGCCATGACTTCACAAATCAAAGGAAAAAGCAGTCCAGGAAACTCTACCTGCTACTACAAACCTCCTTCTCCTCATACTTATCCACAAGCCAATGGAAAAATGGGCATAAAATGAGTGCTAGGGAAAACACACTAGCATATACCCAGGTGGAATCCTGATAGTGGCAAGCCAATGCTGTCTTAAAGATTTCCCACCAAGAACCCACTCATGAAGTGACATTATGGGAGTTGAGGGGGTAGGGGAACCCTTTTCCCTTATAAAACCAAGGTGTTCTGTTTGGCATATGAAGACCAAAAACAAAACAAATCCAAACCTTTGGTTCCACCTCTAAAATAAAAGCTACCAAAAGACTAAGCACAAAAAACACTAATGGGATGGTTGATGTCCCAAACAATTGAAAATCTTTTTCAGCAAATGCATAAATATGCCAAGTACACCAACTTCATATTCAACAAATCATTCAAAATTCACAACCCTTAACGCTTTAATAGTTGCACAGGTGACTTGCACACCATTGGCATAGGGCTGTCCACTAGAAAAACTGTACCTAAAGTCCAACCTTGGGTGTTGGGCCAGGGCACATGACTGCAGATTTGGGGATGCCCCTGGGGGTGGTCTCTGAGGATGAGTGGTGGCATTCTGCTCTGCTGCCTTTTGGGTTCCTATCCACCTTTTCTCATTGCCAGAGACTGATGGCACCATGCCCACACCAACAACTGACTGAATGGCCCAGCCTGGGGCTATAACTAGTCATGACACACAGTGTGAATGGCCCAGCCTGGAGCTATAACTAGTCAGATGCACAAAGTGCATAGGAGACTTAAATCCTTTACTTGCTAGTGCAGGGAGTCAGCATGAAGAACTAGAGGTATTATAAAAGAAAATCCCTCTTGCTTGTGAATTCCCCAAAGCAGTTACATCAATAAGTACTACTACACAAGCTGCACCTCCCCTTTATCCATAGCCATCCAAAATGTGGAGTTTAGCTATTATCAGTCCTCTTTCAATGAATACACAGATCTGCTACAGGCAAAATTTTCATAAAAAAATTAATCCTTTAAAACCTTTCAAAAGGGAATTTACTCTTCTAAAGAATGCCAATAAAATAAGTTGATTTGGCTGCAAAATAGCATCACAACGGGCAAGCCTTTATGTAGTAAAAGAGGTACTTACAAAGGTCATGGTAAGACTGCAAAACGAGTGGCAAGCTGCTATCTAACATCTGTCACTGCAGCCATTTGAAACTCAATTATACAAGATGACCAGATATGACAAAAGCCACTACCATCAAAGATGCCACCACACCAGAATCATTCTTCCAACAATAAGAAATAAAAGTAATGGCTATTGGTTCACCTGAACTTTTTAAAAGACAAATGGTTAAACAATCGAAAAGATTGCCAACAAGACCTCCAAATAGGAATTACACTCATAAGTCATTTGTTTTCAATCCTTAATTATTCAAGACTGATTTTAAATGTCAATACTATGCTTTGAGGAAGTGTTTGAGTCAAACCCTATATTGCTTGTACTATTAAAAACAGTCTGTATACAGCAGCTACAGTCTTAAAACACTACAAGAGAGAAAAGTGACAAAGTTTGGCAATTTTGCATTTTTGTTAGAAATTGCCTTTTTTTTGCAAATCTATCACTGCAAATTTTACAAATCAGTCCTCTTAGGTATGGATAACAAGTTCAGGGGAATTTACAGTAATATTAAGAAGAAATTAGGCTTACCTTACACACATATTAAACCTTTCATGCTTTGTAGCTGGTCAAGACATTTAATCTATTAGCTTTTGTTATCATGCCAAAGGACCATTAAGTTCATCACTGTTGTCAAAATAAATCCAGTTTAGCCACTAAGTACACACCTAATTAGGTTTTCATAGAAGGTCTGCTGGCATTGCCATGACAACTGGCTGACTCTTTTGATTTTGTGCTATAAGAGTACATATCACTTAGATAAAGACCCTAACAGAAATCAAATTAAAAAATAAAATTAAAGTACGTATTTCACTTCACATGACTTGACTGATATTTATTTCTTTTTTATGACTTATGATGCTAGTTAAATGGCCATGGAAACCAGTCTAGAAATGGGTGAACATAAAATAGAGTATTGATAGGTTTGGTGGGCCATGATTGTTTGTTAATGAAAAGAAAATTGTATAAAAAAAGTCTTTTGACAGCCTGTCCTATCTGTAACTGAAAATAATTGGGACACTGTTTTACTGATGGAATATCAGTCCTATTAAAAACTTGGGACACAGTTTTACTGATGAAATATCAGTTATTATAGACTTGGGACACAGTTTTACTGATGGAATATCAGTCCTATTAGACTTGGGACACTGTTTTACTGATGGAATATCAGTCCTATTATAGACTTGGGACACTTTTACTCATGGAATATCTGTCCTATTATAGACTTGGGACACTGTTTTACTGATGGAATATCAGTTAATATAGACTTGGGACACTGTTTAACTGATAAAATACCAGTCCTATTATAGACTTAGGACACTGTTTTACTGATGGAATATAAATCCTATTATAGACTTGGGAAACTGTTTTACTGATGGAATATCAGTTATTATAGACTTGGGACATTTTTACTCATGGAATATCTGTCCTATTATAGACTTGGGACACTGTTTTACTGATGGAATATCAGTTAATATAGACTTGGGACACTGTTTTACTGATAAAATACCAGTCCTATTATAGACTTGGGACACTGTTTTACTGATGGAATATAAATCCTATTATAGACTTGGGGAAACTGTTTTACTGATGGAATGTCAGTTATTATAGACTTGGGAAACTGTTTTACTTATGGAATATCAATTATAGACTTGGAACACAGTTTTACTGATGGAATATCAGTTATTATAGACTTGGGATGCTTTTACTGATGGAATATCAGTCCTATTATAGACTTGGGACACTGTTTTACTGATGGAATATCAGTTATTATAGACTTGGGACACAGTTTTACTGATGGAATATCAGTTATGGGACACTGTTTTACTGATGGAATACCAGTCCTATTAGACATGGGTCACTGTTTTACTGATGGAATATCAATTCTATTAAAGATTGGGATGCAGTTTTACTGATGGAATATCAGTTAAGGGACACTGTTTTACTGATGGAATACCAGTCCTATTAGACTTGGGACACTGTTTTACTGATGGATTATCAGTCCTATTATAGACTTGAGTTTGGAACATATGTTACTAAAATGACTAACTGATGGGAATAAGAAAATATGTTTCAACACATGCAGAAAATAAATATGCCATCAGTCACAGTTTTCTCCCTATAGTAGCATAAAACAAGGAAGGATCTATACTGACAAAGAGGTTTGATCATGAGCATTCATATATTTAAAGTCATGAAATTTTTATTATCATCATATTCCTAAAAAAATTACCAGGAAAGTTGAATTAGTATCATACATTCAAGTCCTAGAGTGCTGCCACCATCAGGAATTTTCAATTATCAGTTTTCATTGTATTTTGTTAGAAAATATTTTTGATGCATGTAATCTTACAAAATATATGAGTTTTAAAAATTAAAATCTGTATACCTCGTAAAGTCAGTTACAAATGAATGCTATTTTCAATGAAAAAATGAATGACAACTCAAACTTTCATTTACCAAGTTTGAATGTGGTTTTTAGGAAATAGCAAAGTTTTGACATTTTCTATAAACGAAATGGAATCCTCACCACCTCCACATTATACAGGAACTTCCAAGTTACCATGCTAAAACTATCGATCAATGTGTAACCATCTGTGAATAGTTTCTATGTCAAGTTGTAACAGTTTCCTGTGCCATATCTTTTACATTCATGGTTTTATTTTGTCACTCTCTGTATCCCTTTCAGTGTGATATTTTGGAGTTGAATGACAGCTCTTGAAAAGAAAACCCAGTAGGTTGAAAGTAGGTATATTTAGCAGAAAAATTGGTGACAGGTACCAAGTGACAAATCTTGATGTACTACTTTTAAAGGACGAAAAATTAGTGACAGGTACCAAGTGACAAATCTTGATGTACTACTTTTAAAGGACGAAATATAAAATAAACTTGCTTACCTCTGTTAGTCTATAAACCTCAAACAACTAATCATTTATAGTGACTTGGCATCAAATACATGGATTTCCTCAATTCTTCAAGTTTAATGTAAGAATTTGTGTCAGGAATGATTTTAATTGCATAATAATTGCAGGTATAAATAGGTAGTAATCAATCAATTGACACAGAACTTGATCAAACACATGAATATGATTCATTAAAACTGTTTTGCATTAATCATTGAACTGGAAAGAAGGCAAAGAGTTGATTTCATATTCAGATTATGAAAATAGTCAATGTGCCCACCATGCTTCCCCCACCCCAAATAAAGAAGAGGGTAGTTTTAGCTAATAAAAAAGTGCAAAATTTTAATTAATTTTCATGTCTTATTGGGTAAAATTACTGTAGTAGGGACTTTTGATATGATTCAACTGTTTCCAAATTTTCTGGTCTTGAACAATAGCTATATTGGATAGAATCCACATTTAAATAAATGTTCTGCTTCTGCAGTCTAAAAACAATACAAGTAGAATCTTTACAACACACTCATTCCATGGCCTTATGGACATCACCTAGTGAGAGCAGGTTTGTATTTGTGCAAATTAATTAAATGATTATTTACAAGACTTATGATTAGCTTTGGATTTTAAAAATGTTGATATTAGAGACAAGATAGTAGATTAAGTTTCTGTAATTAGCAAGAATAATTTGTATATCATTTTAAAAGAAATAAATATTTTATACTTGAATTCTGACAATCTTTGCCTACCCTTCCCTATAAACTTCATTTATTTAAGATTTATATTTTGAAGGAGAGGTTGAAAGTGAGTGTGAGTCTGATCAGAGATATTATAATCATTTACATGTTTTCAAATCAACTTCTGGACAACTCAATAGTGAGATATAAAATGTTTAGTTTAATGTAGGAAACACAGATTCTGTGTACCAGAAACAATCAAGCCAGTTATAGAAATATGACATCAGTAGTCTCTTGTGATGTCTGCTAGGACCTAGATATATACTGAGTTTTAAATTTGAAGGAGGTGGGAATTTGGAGACAGTGGAAAGTAACCATTAAAGAAATATGTAGCCAAGACATTTGTTTTGGTTGCTCTACCAGCTAATTCCCCAAAGTAGCTGCCACCCACCCACATGACAACTACTACAGTTTCTTCTACCCACAACAGTTTGGTGGCGAACTAAAGATCCTGGTCTTCTAGATTCACTATGAAATTTGGATTTAATTTGAAGTATGATTGGATTTCATTTGGATTTTACAGCCTAATTCATGGAATCATAACCACTGATGAATTTAGTCACCTAATAAATGCAACAGTTCCCTAATTTGAGATTTTATCGTTTGGACCTATGCATGAAGAAATTTAAAGGGCCAGAAATTCACAAGCATCAAATTACTTCTACAAGGATTTCCAGCTCTTTAATCTTTGATCCATGGGATGGAATACCAACATGGCACATATTAATGGAAAACATAACACAAATCGATGTACTTTGTTTCATAATAGCGGACTACAAAAGGAAAAAAATGGAAAACATGACGAAAATTGATGGAATACTTTATGTATAATGAACACGGAATGATATGGACTTTGCCTTATGATAATGGACTATAAATGGATAAAACAAAAGATAACAAACGATATATAACAAGACAGCATATGTTCTAGGACCTATAACAGATTCATCTTCAGAGTCCTTGACAACAAAGGAACCTGCAACATTACAGTTGAAGGAAGAATGGGGTATTGATGATAAAATTCTAGCCTGCAGTCAGTTTATAGAGTTAAATGGTGAGTTTTCTCCAAGACAACACGGGAACCTGAGGAAACTTTACCAGTTTTTAAGTTGGGAATTTCATGTGACAAAAACACTAAAAAGAAAGAGAAAAAAATTTGCAAAGTGAAAACTCAAAGTGGACTCGTTCAATTAGTTCTTAGGACTGAACTCATTATATATGTTTTGCTGTGCTATTCTTTCCTATCAACCTTTCTTCTGTATCTTTCCTACACCTCTTCCTTACTTTTGTATAGCAGAACAGATGTATAAATTCCACACTTGGACAATTGACAGCTATGTTACACACATTCCAAATGGATTATTCTTTGCAGACAAATAACTGTCTGCAATTTTAAAATTTAAAGTACAATGTCAGCAACAATTCAGTTCAAGAAAGTTTTGAAATACTTAAGATACCTGCAGTTGTTATTCAGAGTGATGTCACATTCATTGAGGTGTCAGTATAAAATGTACATGTATATTGATGAACTCAGACATTTAGGGAATTGTCATTCATATGACTTTGATAGACAAAGATGATATAAAAATTATTAGTGTGATTAACATTTCAGTATTTGAAACTATTCAGCATGTACATGTATCACAATATTTTTCCTAAATGTTAGTAATCTATAAGACCTTTTGGGACTATCAAAATATTTCTGTGTTTAATTAAAAAGACTGTAATATATTGCAATATTGTTCCACCTAATTACTGAGCACTATGGATGTAAATTATGTTAATGCATTAGATTTTGTAGGTTTGTAGTCTGCAAGAAGGTGTGTGAGCACTAAGAACAGATAAAAACACTATTTAAGACATGTTTAATCCAATTTATTCAATATTTTGACCAAAGCAATTGTAAGTTATAAAAATTTTTTTGTGTAACTTGTATACAAATTTGGGGACCAAATTTTAGAACAGAGGGGAAAATGTAGTATGGACATTTGATATGATTCAACTGATTAAACTTTCTGGTCTTGTACAATAGCCATATTGGATGGAAGCCACATTTCAATAAATGTTCTGCTTCTGCAGTCTAAAAAGAATACATGTAGAATCATTACAGCAAGCTCACTCCATGGCCTTAATGACATCAATCATTTGGTGGTCTAGCTATATTGCTCTACCTAGTGAGGGCAGATTTGTGTTTTTGCAAATTAATTAAATGATTATTTACAAGACTTATCATTAGTTCTGAATTTTATAAATGTTGATATTAGAGACAAGATAGTAGATTAAGTTTCTCTACTTATTAAGAAATTTTTTTATATTGTTTTGAAAGAAATGGATATTTTATACTTGATTTCTGACAATATTTGCCTACGCTTACATATAAACTTCATTTATTTAAGATTTATATTTTGAAGGAGAGGTTGAAAGTGAGTGTGAGTCTGATCAGATATTTTTATAATCATTTATGTTTTCAAATCAACTTCTGGACAACTCATTAGTGAGATATCAAATGTTTAGTTTAATGTAGGACACCAATATCAACTTGAGTTCAACTGTGACAGCCAAAATTAATTCATATTACCTGGATTCAACCCAATAGGAAAAGCATGACCTTGTAAATATGATTATAGAATCAGTTCAATAAAAATCTCATGAAAACACTCTTTGACCATCATTGTGAGGCTACAGTCCTCATTATAGCCAATTAGGCTCAATCAATCAACAATCCATTCTGCCTCTTGTAATCTTCTGGTGTTAATCACAATACAGGTGTATTTCTAAGTACCTTATAATGATTAACACCACTCATTTTCAATTACATTAATTGATCACACAGCATCACAAGTATTCTGTGTACACTATGTTTGCTGTGGGCTAAGTTTATTAATGAAGAATTCATGCCTAGACATGTATGGTGCAGATTTTTAGTTTGAAGAAGTTGAATACCTGGCTTTTTAAGAAATATGTAATTACAAATAAATATATTTCATGGATGGTTGTAATTTATATAGGCCTGTCCCATGAATATCTTTCGTAGATGGATGTAATGTCTATAGGCATGTTCTTTGGGATTCTCCACTGTGTACTACTCAAATTGTTCTCCTCCAGTATGAGACATCATTTGGGCATTCAGTCCCCAATCAATTCAACTTACAGACTGATTTTCTAGTATTTCATTCATTACTGCAATTTATGACATTACTCTGTCTCAAAAACACTAGCAAGTCAGTCATATGGGTAATTCTGCCCTAAAAATTGTATCATTCAGTCACACTGGCAATTCTGCCCTAAAAATTGTATCTTTTAGTCACACTGGCAATTCTACCCTAAAAATTGTGTCATTTAGTCACACTGGCAATTCTGTCTTAACAATTATATCATTTAGTCATACTGGTAGTTTTGCCAGAAGTAACGCTTTTATCAGTCATACTGGTAATTCTGCTATAAGTAACAGTTCTATCAATCTGTCATACCAGTAGTTTTACCAGAAGTAACAGTCTATCATCCAATCATACTAGTAAATTTGCTATGTGTTTATGAAAGCTAGAATCAAGGAAGGTGCATGTATGTATGTGTGTGTGTATGAAAGCTAGAATAAAGCAATGTGTACAAATGTATGTGTGTATGAAAGCTAGAATTAAGCAAGGTGTGTGTATGTATGTGTATGCATGAAAGCTAGAATCAAGCAAGGTGTTTGTATGTATGTGTGTGTATAAAAGCTAGAATCAAGAAAGGTGCACTTATGTATGTATGTATGAAAGTTAGAATCAAGCAAGGTGTGTGTATGAATATGTATGTGTGATGTATGTATGTGTGTATGAAAACTAGAATCAAGAAAGGTGTGTGTATGTATGTATGTGTGTATGAAAGCTAGAATCAAGCAAGGTGTGTGTGTGTATGTATTTATGTGTGTATGAAAGCTAGAATCAAGCAAGGTGTGTGTATGAATGTGTATGAAAGCTAGAATTAAGCAAGGTGTGTGTAAGTATGTGTGTGTATGAAAGCTAGAATCAAGCAAGGTGTGTGTATGTGTGTGTATGAAAGCTAGAATCAAGCAAAGTGTGTGTATGTATGTGTGTGCATGAAAGCTAGAATCAAGCAAGGTGTGTGTATGTGTGTGTATGAAAGCTAGAATCAAGCAAGGTGTGTGTATGTATGTGTGTCGATGAAAGCTAGAATCAAGCAAGGTGTGTGTATGTGTGTATGTATGTGTGTGTATGAAAGCTAGAATAAAGTCAGGTGTGTGTATGTATGTATGTGTGTGTATGAAAGCTAGAATCAAGCAAGGTGTGTGTATGTATGTGTGTGTATGAAAGCTAGAATCAAGCAAGGTGTGTGTATATGTGTGTATGAAAGCTAGAATCAAGCAAGGTGTGTGTATGTACGTGTGTGTATGAAAGCTAGAATCAAGCAAGGTGTGTGTATGTATGTATGTATGTATGTGTGTGTATGAAAGCTAGAATCAAGCAAGGTATGTGTATGTATGTGTGTGTATGAAAGCTAGAATCAAGCAAGGTGTGTGTGTATGTATGTGTGTGTATGAAAGTTAGATTAAAGTAAGGTGTATGTATGTATGTGTATATGAAAGCTAGAATAAAGTCAGGTGTGTGTATGTTTTGTTGTTGTTGTGCTTAACGCCACTTTTCAGCACATGATAGGCTATTCATGGCGGCCAGTATTAATGGTGAAGGAAGAAACCGGGAAATCACTGGAAACCGACCCATGAGAAGCTACTGGCAAGCTTTCTCACATATCCTCATTTGATGAATCCTAGAATGGAACACACAACACACGAAGACAGAGGTGAGATGGCAGTGTGTGTGTGTATGAAAGAATTTAAAGCAAGGTACACATATGTATATGTGTGTGTGTATTAAAACTTGAATCAACAAAGATGTGTGTATGTATGTGAGTGTATGAAAGCTAGAATCAAGTAAGATGTGTGTATGTATGTGTGTATATGAAAGCTAAATGTGTGTATGTAAAACCTAATAGCCAGAAGCAGCTACTATGGGTCATAACATAGAGTTGGGGGGCAGACAGATCACCTTCTATAATGTCTAGCAAAGTCTTGGACCTTGCAAAAAGCTTTGAGAGAGTTCCTTCATTGTAACCAAATGAGGAAGTAACAAGAGTTTGCCCCATAAAGTTTCTACAAATATGAGAGAATTTTAGATTCACCAGAACCTAAAGGTTTTGAACACACATCACTGGGCAGTTAACCTCTCCCACTATTTTATTGAAAAATCATTTCTCTTCCTGCCTTAAAGCATTGGAGGAGGCAGGGGACATGACATGGATGGATGCCACATCTGCCTGTTCTGTCAACGAAGACAGAAAGGATATCTTCATTTGGCTCTCCTGGAAACAGGAATACATGATCCAGTATTTCTCTGTGGTGGGGGAGACTTGTGGGAAAGAGGAACTTGAATCACTAACTGCTCCAATGGAGCTAATGAATTGTCCTTAGCAAGTGACTCAGTGGCTTAGTGAGGACAAATCTCCACCCTCCCAGAGTATTTGGTCTAAAAATAATCCACCCCTACCTCTTTATTAACCCAACTTTAAAAGAAAATGACGCCCACAGCCCACAGCAATAACCACACAAGCATGTGGCCAATATCCAGAAATTAATGCCATTATATCAACTATATGTTACTAAATGATAACTGAAAAATGTAATACGTTATTTTCTCACCTTTCACTTATAAGTGAAGTACATGTACACTTCATTTATAAGTGAAATGCCTAATTTGTTAAAACAATCCTAGTCTTAATTGATCTATAAGTGTGGTTAGTGAATATGGCTTACCTTTCCCTTTTAAGTGAAGTACATTATAATATATGCAAAATCCCTAACATGCATATAAAATTATAATCCTTCACTTAAATGCCATTTATAAGTGACCTGAAAGTAAAGTGAATTTCATGTACTGGTAGTCACTTTTTGCCACTTATAAGTGACCTGAAAGTAAACTGATTTCATGTACTGGTAGTCACCTTTTTTAGCCATTTATAAGTAACCTGAAAGTAAAGTGAATACATGTCCTGGAAGTCACATTTTAGCCATTTATAACCAATGATATAAGTCATCTATAAGCCACATAGGTTTTCTTCATAAGGGACAGTACATAGGTACTAAGTGAATGAGCATCTTAAATTCAAAATCTGAGTGTATTTCAAATTGTGTATTGTGAAAAATTTAAAACAAATGTACATAAATTTTTAATTTTCCTAACATTTTGTACAAGTACAAATAAGCCTAGTTCAACTGGCATCTGTTTATCCACTTTCATCTTCAACAATGAAGTTGTTGAAACTATAACATATAATCATGACAAAAGTCCAAACTTTCTTTTGGTCACCTGATTTAAACATATACCTTCCATAGCCTGCCATCACATTATTTTACCTTCATCTTGTCTATATTCCCTCCTTTTAGCAGTCAGGGGATTTTTCTTGAGTAACTGGGATGGTGCCTGGACCCATCGGTTGGGTGACTGGTATGTCAACTGGGTCTATCAGTTTGGGTGACATACTATGGTGCCCAGGCCTTACAGTTTGGGTGACATATTATGGTGCCCAGGGCTAACAGTTTGGGTGACTGCAAACGAGCTTGGGCTCATCAGTTTGAGTGACTGTGATTGTACCTGGGCCTCATTTTGAGTAAATTTTTTGTGCCATTGGAATAAAAATCTCAGGAGCAAATTATAATAACATTAGGAATTTGACTTGAAATATTTTTGGACCTGATTTTGAACTTTTATTTAGACATGATTTTGAAGTATTTTATGTGAAATTTGAATCTATTTATAGCCAAAGTGAACCTGTAAAAATCACTGCAGCCATTTAAGTAAAACGTTTACCACTTCTAATGTAAAGCTCCAAATAATTCATTTTTCCAGACACCATATGCACCAAAGAATTATAGGTAGGGGTTTGAAATGCTGACATCTGATGACCATTCCATTTTCAGAATGGACCAGCTGGACATGTCATACATTAGTTTAATTTTTAATTGAGATGCAATCGATTTATTTTGTGTAATGACAATGTTAACACAAAGCAACAAAAAATCAATAAAGACCAGTCAAATTGCCACACCGTAATTCCTGACTGAGCCATGTGCAAAGAATGTATGAATCTGATGGAGAATCTGTTATGACAGGAAAGAATGAAGGTTGTCTGAAGATCTACTTGCTTGACATGTATTATATGGTTCCCCATCTTTGCTTGTGTGGAAGTGGCAAGACTATCCCAGAAATCAGTTATATGAAAATGTTCTGAATTATTTGCACCTGTATTTAAACAAAATCAACAATTCAATCAGCTACTCCAAAATTCTGGAAGGATCTAATGGGTGACCCCAAAATTGAGCCCATAGAAATTTGTATGTGCTGGTTTTCCATGACTTCAGAGACTGACGTGTAATGCACTTTGATCATATCCAAGAAAGTGATTTGGAGAAAAATAAAATCTTCCAAGTTATTAAACTTTCCATGTATCTGTCAGATATGTCAACAAACTGACTTAGATACAAATCTATTCATAATTCTGTTACCATGCCATTCATAATTGATTGTGTTACCATACTAACAAAGTAATAAAGATTAAAATCTTGAATCAAGGCCTTTGACATTGAAAACACTGAGTCATGGTCTTTGACATTAACAACACTGAATCAAGGCATTAGACATCAAAAACAGAGTCAATGTCTTTGTCATTAAAAACCCTGAATCAAGCCCTATGATATTAAAAACAGAGTCAATGTCTTTGTCATTAAAAACCCTGAATCAAGCCCTATAACATTAAAAACAGAGTCAATGTCTTTGTCATTAAAAACCCTGAATCAAGCCCTATGATATTAAAAACAGAGTCAATGTCTTTGTCATTAAAAACCCTGAATCAAGCCCTATAACATTAAAAACTGAATCAATGTCTTTGTCATTAAAAACCCTGAATCAAGCACTATGACATTAACAACACTGAGTCAATGTTTTTGACATTATAAACATTGAGTTTATGTCTTTGACAATAAAAATACTGAATCAAGGCATTAGACATTAAAAATAGAATCAATGTCTTTGTCATTAAAAACCCTGAATCAAGCCCTATGACATTAAAAACAGAGTCAATGTCTTTGTCATTAAAAACCCTGAATCAAGCCCTATGACCTTAAAAACACTGAGTCAAGATCTTTGACATTTATAAACACTGAGTCAATGTTTCTGACACTAAAAGCATAGAGTCAAGGCTTTTGACATTAAAAACAGAGTCAATGCCTTTGACATTTAAAACCTTGAATCAAGGCTTTTGACATTAAAAACACTGAATCAAGGTCTTTGACATTAAAAACATTAAGTCAAGGCATTCGACATTAAAAACACTGAATCAAGGCATTTGATATTAAAAACAAAGTAAGAGTTCTGACTACAACCTCTTTATCAGTTCCAGCTTAATATAGTATCATTTGTATATATACATGTCATTGTTAAGGGCTCAGTGAAGTATCAAAACACAAGCAGTCAACTAGAATTTATTCCTGAGTCAGCTAGAACTGGTTTTAAAAACTCTTGTCATGAAGATCGATATCTGCAGTATTGTCATTAAGAATCAATTACTTATTGCAGTAAATGTTCAAAGAAAACTCCATCCCAAGCTACCATTTTCAAGGAAGTATTAACAACAAGATTTTCAAGATGGCCACTATGGTACCATGTTAGATGTCAGATGGTCATTTATGTACCATGTTGGATGTCAGATGGTCATTTATGTACCATGCTGGATGTCAGATGGCCATTATGGCACCATGTTTGATGTCAGATGGCCACAATGGTATCATGCTGGATATCAGATTATCATTTTTGTACCATGCTGGATGTCAGATAGCCATTTATGTACCATGTTGTATGTCAGATGGCCACTATGGTATCATGTTGGATGTCAGATGGCCACTATGGTACCATATTGGATGTCAGATGGCCACTATGGTACCATGCTAGATGTCAGATGGCCACTATGGTACCATGCTGGATGTCAGATGGTCATTTATGTACCATGTTGGATGTCAGATGGCCACTATGGTACCATGTTAGACGTCAGATGGCCACTATGGTACCATGCTGGATGTCAGATGGCCACTATGGTACCATGCTGGATATCAGATGGTCATTTATGTACCATGTTGTATGTCAGATGGCCACTATGGTACCATGTTAGATGTCAGATGGCCACTATGGTACCATGCTGGATGTCAGATGGCCACTATGGTACCATGCTGGATGTCAGATGGCCACTATGGTACCATGCTGGATATCAGATGGTCATTTATGTACCATGTTGTATGTCAGATGGCCACTATGGTACCATGTTAGATGTCAGATGGCCACTATGGTACCATGCTGGATGTCAGATGGCCACTATGGTACCATGCTGGATGTCAGATGGCCACTATGGTACCATGCTGGATGTCAGATGGTCATTTATATATCATGTTGGATGTCAGATGGCCATTATGGTACTATGATGGATGTCAGATGGCCACTATGGTATCATGTTGGATGTCAGATGGCCACTATGGTACCATGCTGGATGCCAGATGGCCACTATGATATCATGCTAGATGTCAGATGGTCATTTATGTACCATGCTGGATGTCAGATGGCCACTATGGTACCATGTTGGATGTCAGATGGTCATTTATATACCATGTTGGATGTCAGATGGCCATTATGGTACTATGTTGGCTGTCAGATGGCCACTATGGTACCATGTTGGATGTCAGATGGCCACAATGGTACCAGGCTGGATGCCAGATGGCCACTATTATATCATGCTGGATGTCAGATGTTCATTTATGTACCATGCTGGATGTCAGATGGCCACTATGGTACCATGCTGGCTGTCAGATGGCCACTATGGTACCAGGCTGGATGTCAGATAGTCATTTGTGTACCATGTTGGATGTCAGATGGCCACTATGGTAACATGTTGGATGTCAGATAGCCACTATGGTACCATGCTAGATGTCAGATGGTCACTATGTTACCATATTGGATGTCAGATGGCCACTATGGTACCATGCTGGATGTCAGATGGCCACTATGGTACCATATTGGATGTCAGATGGTCACTATGGTACCATGCTAGATGTAAGATGGTCATTTATGTATCATGCTGGATGTCAGATGTAACTATGGTACCATGTTGGATGTCAGATTGGTACTATGGCACCATGTTTGATGTCAGATGGCCACTATGGTACCATGATGGATGTCAGATGGCCACAATGGGACCATGTTGGATGTCAGATGGCCACTATGGCACCATTTTGGAATAAAATGTCAATACAATTCTGGAGAAATATTCACATTAAAATCTTTAGGATGGCTATGATAGAAGCCATTTTGGAAGTAAGTGCAGAATTATTTTATATAAGTACAACTATCTATTTCTTCAAAAATACATTTATATTTAAAAGGAAGATATAAACAATGCCAGTGTAGCCATATATTTAGAAGTAGCTACAAGAAGATTTTCCACATGTTGGGAGCTGGTCAAATTAACATTATTTTTATTTGTTCCAAAAACATTCAGTTGGAAGAGTTCTATGAAAATCCAATGTCATTATGACTATACATTCAAGAAGAACAGTGATGACAAGATTTTCAAGATGGCAGCCACAATGGCCCTGTGGTATATGGTTATGGTAAATCCCTCAATTTATTTATGGCAGGTTTACTGGTTTTGGTTCATATCTAGGAATGACCTTCAATGAGGAAATTTGCCCACCATCAAATAAATCTACTACAAGTGGGAATTTATGAATGGAATAAAGAAGTAGTCTGAGTTAATATATAGAACAAATAAGTCGAGCCCCCATTACAAGTAAAGACAAAATTTAATAAAATTTCAAACAATAAAAATTTCCTTGAGTAAAAAATATGAAAATTACAGTTTGAAAGATACACATCTTTTTTTATGTATTACTAATTAAGGAATTTCAAAAATACAATGATATTATAAGACTAGCTGATTCTGTTTAATATAGAATCCAAAATCATCATTTAAAAGTTCGAATATATCGAATAACTCTGCCTTGCATCAATGCATAACCTGTTGGCTGATTCCGTCCCACCGGTCCTCTCAGACAGTACTTCGGTTCTGTTTTTTCAGTAAGTCTTCCGTTACACTTTCTCTCATTCCAACAATTCTAGATGTTTTTCCTTTTGTTCCAAACTGTCCTTTTCCTTCCCATGCTGTTTGGGTTGTATTGTCTTTTCCAGACTATCTCACCTTATAAAAATATAAACATACAACCTAAATCTTCTGTTGCATTATATGTATAAACATAATTAGACTGACCCCTCAAAGTCTGAGAATTTAATTCTATCAACTTTCAAACAGTCTACATGGCAAGTTCCTAGACTAATGATCTGTGAATGGCCATTTATACCACATGTGGCATTAGCCCTTTCACTTGGTCTCATTACATGTAAATGAATGAAATTCCTCCTCTACTTCAAGGCTACCATATACATAATAAATTCATTTGTATAGTTCCAACTACTTCTGTAAAATCAATCATCAATTCTTCCATTGACAATAAATACAATATTATCAGCTAAATGAACTCAACACAGTTATGTCAGATACAAAATTCCATATATAGAATAAGTATAAATTCAACATACTCAATTCCTACAATAATCAAGACCATAACATAGCAAATCGCTAAGGTGTATGTAAAAGGAAATGACACTGCGCGGGGTCAGATAAACAATCTAGACACAAGTATACCATATTAAGAAAATTAATCTACAACTCAACAAATAAATTCCTGCAAATACATGCATCTACAAGCAATTAAGTCAAAACATAAATAACATATAGATTTCTGCAAATGCAAGTACCAACAAGCAATTAAATCATAGCATAAAAGAAGTAAATGAGATTTATGCAATTACCTGATTTTTCTGCTTTTGGTATCTGTTGAATTCTTCAGACAAAAGTCTCTCCCTTGGATAACAATTATTTTATGAGAAGTTTACTCTTTAAAATTCTCGGAGCCTTCAGATCTTACTTCAACTCCCTCATAGAGAAGTGTATACTAAAGTTTCAAAATCCCTCCAGTACATTTAAACTTAAAGGTTTTCATTTTAACCTATGCCCCCTTTCACAGCATGACCAATCAGATTTACAATAATTCCCATCTTTCTGGTACTAAACACTGCATTATTTCAATCAACAAATGTCTATGACTGTGCTGTCTTCTAAAATCAGTTCTACACAGAACCTCGTTTGGTAAACCTCTATGCAAAACTTGAACCTCGTTCGGTAAATTTAAACAAACTCAGGCCTTAATTAAAAACTAATAAATTCTGGCCTTGCCTGAACTAATCTGTACTTTATGGCTTGTACAAAGTGGCCATTTTGCCATGAATCTCATTAATGGTACATGTATGCAACTAAGTGCATTCTACCATAATTAGTTCTAACAAACAATGATTGACCTAAAAATTTGGTTCTTTACAGGCCCCATTTTTATTTGAGACCAACAAGTTAAATTATATCTTGAAGTGAAAATCCTATGAGTATTATATTCAAGAGAAGTAGCCAAAATATGTTTTTGTTTTCAAAATGGCTACAATAGTGGTCATGTTGAAGGTATAATTGATACAATTTATAATTTGGACGAACTACACAGCATAAGAAACATTGCAGTGAAAATCCATCTTCCTGTCTTATCCATGCTGAAGAATATCAAAGTTTTCAAGATTGCCACCATGGAGGTTTAACATTGTATGTCTAATATTCATCACTATTTTTATTTGGAATAAACTATACATATGATGACAAATCTTCAAATGCAAACCTCCTCTAAATATAACCATTTATTAAAGATTTCAAGATCAAGATTGGTACCATGATGTCTGTATTAATGGTTGGCACTAAATTCCCATAGGACTGACTAGACATCATTAGAAATGTTTTAGTAAAAATCCCATGTTGATTTTAATATCCATTCATAAGAAGTCTGGAAGTGAAAACTTCATGTTGATTTTAATATCCATTTATAAGAGTTCTGGTAGTGAAAACTCCAAGTTAATTTTAATATCCAATCATAAGAAGTCTGGTAGTGAAAACTCCATGTTGATTTTAATATCCATTCATAAAATGTTTGGTAGTGCAAACTCCATGTTGATTTTTATATCCATTCATAAGAAGTCTGGTAGTGAAAACTCCATGTTGATTTTTATATCCATTCTTAAGAAGTAACAGGAACAAGTTTTTCAAGATGGCTGCCATATTGACTGTCAGATCAACACTATTTTATTTAGGATCATCTCCAGATCATAAGACTGTTTTTGTAATGGGGTTCAATGTAATTAGTAATTTTTTTATTATTATTATTTTATTTTCAGCACAAGAAAAGCTCAACATGGTGGCCATTATAACTGGTGGAGGAATAACCTGGTTGCGAAGAATCACCAGCCCATGAGAGGCTACTGGTAAGTTTTCTCACATAACCACATTAGGTGAGCCTGAAACTCAAACCCATGTAGAGTGATGGCAGTGACCTTTATAGGTGAGCACTTTAGATCATTTGAGGCCCTTCCATGTCATCAAATTATTAAAAAAAAACATGTTGATATGACCATCCATTCTGGAAGATTATGGCGAATTGCAAGATTTTCAAGATGGTCAGCATAAGTCAAAATGGATGTATAGAGCACCATTTAATTTAAAAACAGCTATAGGATGAAACTGTAAAATTTCATGATGTTTATCCAAGAAGTTTAGGAAGAGTAGTGCATACAACTGCTAATGGTTTGGTTTAAGAAAGTACACTGGATAGATAAATGAAGAAGGTGAGTCTGCATGAGCTCTTCTGGACTTGAAAACAAAATTAGTATGTCTCCCATAAATGCATGCAAAGACAACAAATATTTTACATTTTGCAATAAATCTAGGAATAAAATCAGTCTGCCATGGGATTTGCCTTTAACATCAGTGTATGAATACCTAATTATGGGGTCTACAACAAAGGTAAGGGAGATTTTGACATGGTGGTGCAAGAACAATTACCTCCTAACAAAGATTATCCCATTAATAAAAAAAAAAAATATAAGATGCATACTGGGGAATCTATTCCTCCTATTTCTACTTTTAAAAAAAATCTGTTTTCACAGATCACACAGATTAATCAACAATCCATTTGTACCTGTTGTTATCTTCCTGTATTAATCACAATACAAGTAGATTCCTAAGTGCCCTATAATGGTTAATACATTTATTGACTGAATGGGGTAAGGATGAAATATTCCATTTATATTGTTTGCTGTGAGTTGAGTTTATTAGTGCAGAAATCATACATATAACAATTCATGGCTCAAATTTGTGTTGGGAAGAAATTTAATAACATGCTCATTGAGAAATGTATCATGATAAATGATTTTTCAAACACAAATTCATTTAAAAAAATGAGAAAATCTGCTTCTGATTCTATCAGTTTGAATAATTGATGGTGCTTAGACCCATCAGGCTAAATGAGTAAGTACCTAGACCCATTAGTTTGGGTGACTGAAAGGGTGCAAAGGTCTATCAGTTTAGACAAATTTTTTATCAATTGGGAACTTTTAGGAAATGTATTATTCATAAATGGCTTTCCACTGAATGTACATAAATTCCAAAAATTAATATCTAATTCTGATGAAAATACTTTCCACAAGTTTTATTCTAATGTTGAAATGTTAAACAAACAAATGACTGAAGATTTATATCCAGTTGAACATTGGTACTCACTGAATAACATATTTACCCCCCTCAACCCTTCAAGGCAGTGTTGATATCAACTTGGCAAAAGTTATCACTGAATAAAATTCCATATCTTGATCTGTATATTGAATATGATCAAATTAAAAATGTTGACACAAAAAATTTCTTGGGATTTCATGTTGATAAAAATCTAGACTGGTGCAAGCAAGTGAAAGATTTTTCTGTGGTACCACTCATCTATCAGAATTGATTCTTACAATGCATTCATTCTTCCTCTTTTGGACTACTGCTGCACACTTTGAGGAAATACAACTGATAGTAATATTGAAAAGAAAAAATGCACAAAATCCAAAAAAGGCAACAAAAATGATCCTAGATTTACCATTTCAAATACACACCTTCCAAAATTTTATTCTCACAATTGAAATGGTTGAAAGTTAAATACAGATTACCTTGCCACAAGTCAATATTAAGAAAGATAAGAATGAGACTTGCATTCAATAGTTGCATGGTATGTTTCACTTTATGTCAGAAGAAAAACACCAATGAGCTAAAACTGATAACAGCTACAAATAAACAGTGGAGAATTCCATTTCCCAAAACTAATATGACTAAAAGATTAGTTGCATACTCTTGTGACAGTGCAGTCCCAAAACTAATATGTCTAAAAGATCAGTTGTATACTCTGGTGACAGTGCAGTCCCAAAACTAATATGTCTAAAAGATCAGTTACTCTGGTGACAGTGCAGTCCCAAAACTAATATGTCTAAAAGATCAGTTACTCTGGTGACAGTGCAGTCCCAAAACTAATATGTCTAAAAGATCAGTTGCATACTCTGGTGACAGTGCAGTCCCAAAACTAATATGTCTAAAAGATCAGTTGCATACTCTGGTGACCATTATCTTGATTTTTTAATCCTGAATACTCTCCAATTTGATCTGTTGATGCATATCATATACAGTCTGTGCTTTTATACTTAATGTATTCTGAATGAGGAGTATATCATACCAAATGAGTCATCCACATAATATAAATCATCATCATCATCATTATCATCATCAGTAGTAGTAGTAGTAGTAGTTTGTTAGTAAAAATGACAGAACTTAGGAAATGTGCATGACTTTAAAATATTCTGCCTAGTTAAAGCCTTTTTGCCCCCCCCAACTTTCCTCATTGCCTTGCCATACATGCTGCAAAATTCTTCCAACAGATATATTACATTTTTAATAATTTTCAATAACAAATACAGTTTCTAGACACAATGATCCTACATCATACTATAAATAAAATATTCATGAAGGTGTGAAATTTAAGGAATATTTTATGTGTGTTAAAATATTTATGACCATTAGACTGTGAAACCATGCTTATAACATTGATTACTAAAGATGTTGGCAATAAAACCAGCTGACATATTCCACATCTCAATTTTATACAAAGTAGTTAATGGCACACAAATTTATTAATGACACTTTGTGAGCTTCACAAGTTCTCATGATCTCAGTTTAATTCAGTAGCTGATTTTCAAATATGGGAACAATTTTGCATTTTGTCAGTTTATACACCAGACCTAAATTAACATTCAAACTGTATTATCTAAATATTCCCAAACCAGTCTAAGAATTTTAGCTCATTTCCATATTAGCGATGTCCTCACTATGTTTGGACTTGTCTCACAGTAAAGATAGTTTATAGCAGTTTTAAAAAAAATGTTTATCTTTTGAATTTTGTTGTAATTTCAATAGACATAATTTGAAAACTGTGTTGTCATAGACAATCTTGTTATGTTGTAAAACAATATCAAAATTAAAGTTCACTTCAATTAGCATTTACACACATTATTTCAATTAATGTGTTGTGGCAATGCTTAGATGTCAACTTCAAGCAATAATTAAGACTTTTGGGACATTAATCAATTATTTTGTTCAGTCTTTATGTAACCACTTTGGTGGTCTAAGTGGTTAAGGCATTCACTATGGATGTGGGAGGCTGCATGTTTGAACCCCAGTCAAATAATACAAAATGACTTATAAAAATAGTACTAGCAGCTGCATCACTTGATGCTTAGCTTTAGGACTGACCTGGAGCCTGGTATCAGAATAATATGACTGGGTGAGACATCATGTTAGGGATCATTTATAAAGGATGTCCGCAAAGATGGGGAAAGGGGGGGTCAAATGCAGACAACTGTGGACAAGGGGTGTGTGTGCAAAGGAGCTTTTAGATGTCTGCAAGCTAGTATTGTTTGCTATGATATTCTATGTTAAACAGCTGCTTTGGACCTATTGCATGTATTCAAGTGTGTTTTGTGGACATCCTTTATGGGTCATCACTAAGTTCAATTTGTATGATTTGTGCTACAGAATGTATATGAATGGGTTTGCATTAATACATAGGTCTGACTCCCAATGCCTGGGGTTGATTACATGGCCCACATATCAGTCTTGTTAGATTGTGACATCCACAGCTGGGATGGGGGGGGTAAGCCACTTTCGGACAAAAGTGGACAAGGTAAATGGGGGTAGGAAAACAGGTATCTGCAGATATCTTTTATGGACAACCCATTACATGTCTTCGAAAGATTCCCCATTACTAGATATCACTATAATCTAACACAAAGCATATATCATAGAGATATGACTGAACATTTTAAAATTACATATATGCATGCATACATGCAAACATGCACATGCACACACACATATATGCACATACACACACATACACACACACACACATATTTATGTACATTCAGTTTGATCTGCCAACATTATACATATACTTAAAGTAGTAGTTGTATTGATGAATGTCTGGATCCTTTTCATATTGGCTGTGGTGGATCTCCAGGTCTCAGCTCCAGAGAGAGAGAGACAAGTTTTATGATTTACCAATACCTGGCTCAGAAGAATCTTCTGAATTCGATGGCTGGTCACACACTCTGTAATCCTGCATCTAGTACCACTAGGCAAACACTCACCTGGAACCCAAAGAGGGAAAGGAAGAGAGGATGGCCAAGAAATGACTGGCAGTGGGATCTAAAGAAGACAGGCCACACATGATGACAGCTGGAGAGGCTTGCTCATTTGTTGGTGACCTATACCCCAGCAAGGGCCACAGGTGTTGATTGATTGATTGATTGAAAGTACAGGTAGTGGTTCCCAACCTCTTTAAATGGCAACCCCAAAAATATTTTTCTGAACCTCATGACCCATTTCCACATTTTGACAAGTTCTGCCATCCTAAAAATATCCTGGTCACCCTCTGTGACCTTCTAGAAAATGATCTCATGACCCTGATTTGGCAACCACTGCACTACAGTAATTATGTCATTTAGGGTATACTCTGGTATTGCACAATTATAACCAAATAGTAAATGTTAACAAATAAGGAGAAAACACCAGAACTGCAACCAGAATTCTTTATTTGCAAAAGAAAACACAGAAACATTATCATTTTTATCAGCAAACAAGGATATAAGGCAACCTAGAGTACTTTATCACTTTTAATTATCAATAGTCCCTGTTGTTTGCTACACCAATTATTTTTAACAAACAGCATTGGCCCATATCAGTATGCACATTTTGCAATGGCAGATGTGGGTCTTTGCAGTCAACTGAAAATTATGTAACTATGGTACATGTATAATAATAATGAACAAAATTGTTTCATTCCTTGGATTATTATTTTGAATTGAAATCTCTCTCATTGAGCATTTGGTGCTTGAATTTAATGTTTGCATGTTTGGAAAATGTGAACTAATTATGAAAAAATGTGAATTCATATTTCTGGATTTGAAATCTCTTCACAAGAATAAAGTTTTCCAATGCTATACAGCAAAAATCATTAATAGGTTATTATTACCACTGATGTGTTCTAAAGTGCCCCTAATACTAGCAATGATGTACATGTAAGGAATTTAGGAGTAAATTCTGTTATACAGCACTGTGACGATTTTTTTTGTTGGGGTGGGGTGCTCCCAATATTTTACTGAAACTATTATAGAAGTCCCACCCAGGCTCTGTTTTGTTGGAAGTTAAATTTAGTGAATGATGCATGTAAAGATCTGAGACCCAGTCAGAAATGTTGATGGTTAGATGGTTAAATATACAAAAATAGGATGAAATTCAATAAATATCAATTCAATAAACCAATGACTCAAATTCCCGATTACCCTCCTTCCACTCAAGCCTTTAATAAACCTATTGCATCACTTGATTAGCAGCATTAGATTGATTTACACCTGTCCTTGTATTTCCACTCATCAGGTGTATCCTTTCTCTCTCTTATTTTTCCAACTTCCTTCTTCCCTTCCTCCTTAACTTTTCTCCAGATTCCTTCTCCTCTTTGACTTTCTTTAGACTCCTTCTCCTCCTGCTCCACATTTTCTATCTTGACTACTCTTTTGTCAATTTTGGCTGTCTCAACAAAAGTCTCAATTCCATCTCCAACTCTTGAAGATGTGGGACCCAATGGAACCAGAAGTTCTGTATCCCCTAAAAAGTTACTGTGAAACACAAGGATGGTACAATATTTTTCCTTAGCCTTCTCATCTCACACTACACACAGCCTATCATCAGATAATGGCTATTATATTTCTTCAGTCATGCATTAGTTCAGATTGAGATACCCATATGATCTTGCATGGTAAATAAATAAAAAAATACTGTATTAATTACATCATTAAATTCCATCATGTCAATACATATTCCTACTCCTGTTATACTAAACAATATCACAATGATTAGATGCATTCCTTTACCTTACAACTCACAATACAAAGTACACAAATATTCAAATATCCATACTTTGATATACACATATGTCCATAGTAACTAATCTTACATATTTTAATTTCAAATTCACAATTCATGTATGTGTAAATTAACATAACAAATTAATAAATGCACTAGTTTACCACAAATTAACCTAATAGTGAAATACAAACTTAAATCTGACCACAAGCTAACAATCTACATAATTCTGCCTTGCATCTAATAATTCTCTATGTAGGCTCAAGCCCATATCTCAAATATGCATGTAAATGAAACAATACGAAAGTAATTCTACATACTAACAATCTTAGTATGTCATTAAGTATACATACTAAAAATAATTACAATTATGATTCCATAATATTCTGCAAAAATTGAGCAAATATAACCTACTGACCTTATTGAAGCTTTGTCTTTCCTTAGAATCCACATTGGATTTGGCTACCAAATTACAAGTGTCTTTGTTCTCGGAGTAAACCATATTGATCCACAATCCTTCAAGGCAAGTAATAAATCTTCACTTACAAGTTCTGAAAGTTATAATTTGGCCTGCTTTGTAATCATACTCTCTATCTCAATTCTGATTGGATATTGCTGTGAACTGCTTTAATCAAACTAGTGGAAAATGTCCCTCTGCTGTCTGTCCAATGTGGGGATGAATAAGTATATGCCCCATTCACTATGGGGATTTTTCTTTGATCATTGGACTAAGCTTAAGTGAGATAACTGCAAACATTCATCTAGATGGTGCAATCCAAGATTTCTGGTCTCTGGCTGGTCATGGATCATTGCCTTTTAAGTTCAGCAGTAGCCCACAACAATCTTTAGACATCAAACCTGAGACAGGTTAATTATAGCTTATAGATGATTGTATAGCTGGGGCTTAGCAAACATGAAAAGCACACATTAATAAGTTATTAGACCCTGATGTTTCCTGGAGTGCCTCTAATAATAGCAATAATTTAAATTCGTGTATACAGCAAATCAATAATAAGTCATACCAATGATGTCTCCTTCAAGGACTCAAACACTAACAATGATGTACTTCTCAAGAATTTAGGAGTAAATTCTAGTATACAGCAAAATATTAATAAGTTATACAACTCCTATATCCTTGAGTGTCTTTAATACTAACAATAATGTGAATTTCAGGAATTTTGGGCTTCTGGTATACAGCAAATAATTATTAAGTTATAATGTCACTGATGCCTCCATGAGTGCCTCTGCTAGTAACTACATGTAATTTAATCTTGAGATTTTAGGAGTTTTGTGATGTGATTATGATTCTTAACATAGCTTTAACAATTTGTCAGTCATATTGCTAGATATTTGCAGTTTGGCAGTTTATAGTGATGTCTAGTGCTGGGGCATCAAGCCACAGACATGTAGTATGATGTCCCCCAAGTCACATTATCCTGACACCAGGCCGACACTAACCTCTTAATGCTGATCGTCAAGCGAGGCAGCTGTTAGCACCATTTTTGTAAGTCTTTGGTATGACTCAACCAGGGGTTGAACCCACGACCTCCTGCATCTGAGGTGGATGGGCAGCTGTTAGCACCATTTTTGTAAGTCTTTGGTATGACTCAACCAGGGGTTGAACCCACGACCTCCTGCATCTGAGGTGGATGCTCTAACCACTAGGCCATTGGAATGGTTAGGTCATTAAAATATTTTCATGGTATTCCAGGTAAGATGGATCAATTGAAGTTATTGTTAGCTTTACCAAATAATAATGTATATTTATTTAGAATCTCAGAAACAATGTTGTCAAAAAATCATGGTGACAATTTCTTGTCCCAGTACATCAATGGCTATGACAAACTTTATGGAAGGAATATGTAATTAGGAGTAGAAGGGCTTCTTGTGCATGTTTAAACTGGTACTATTGCTTTAAAAAAAAGAAAGGCATAGAAACACAGGAAATAGGATCCATATGGCTGCATACTATTCCAGAAAAAGCTAGACCCTATATAGCAAGAAGCCCATCATCACACACTGAATTGTGTGAATACTTTGAACTTCAAATAGATAAAATTGCAAGTGACAAAAGGAATTTTACATTCAAGATGATAAAAACAGAGACCTTCCCAGTGATTAAATAAAAGAATTGGACAGATTTTATTGCTTCTTTAGGCAAGGACCAATTAGCAAATAAACCCACAAGATTAGTACATACTTCTGAAACACTTGTAGACCATATTTATACCAATGCAAAAGAAAATAGTCTAGAAGTAATGGTTTCTAAGACTGGCTCTCATGTGGCTACTAACACATTTTCTTACATGTAAAGTCCATGGAAAATTCAAAGATAAAATAACATCCATGCATTCATTACTTATAGATCTTTTCAAAACTTTAATAATGTTAAATTCCTAAAAGATCTGAAACATTGATTCCATGAAATATATTTCCAGTCTTTGAAGATACTGATGATGTTTTTACTTGGATAGATCTCTTGATGGCAGCAGTATACAAAATGTCCCTCTAACAAAAAGAGATAAAGAGACCAGCAGCCAGGTTGAATCATATAAGACATTTTAAAGGCAATGAAGGGAAGAGACATTCAAAAATATGTAGAAAATCAAGTTGAATATAAAACTTGGAGGAACAATGTTAATGCAATGATCAATCAAGCCAAAAGACCATGCTACAGAAAAGTACTGGATGAAGATAGAAATAGCCCTAAACTATATGGAAGGTTTGTATGGAGTTTGATGCCAGTAACTAAGAGTAAAACTCAAATTGTCTTATGAAAGCATTTGCAGATAATCCTAAGGGATATATAAAATATTTAATTTTAATTTAGTATTAAAAATATGTAATTACTGTTTTGTTTGAATTGCTCAAAAATTTAAAGAACCTAATATTTCTTTGAAGCATCAAAAGAGTTTGGAATCAAAGAGTTTTGTTCTGAAAAAACTCCTGAATGACATAAAGTTTGATGTTGTTGTTGTATTTTGGGGCTTAATGACATTTATCAGCACAAGATAGGCTGTTCATGGCAGCCAGTATTAATGGTGGAGGAAAAAAAATGGAGAAAGAACCAATGACCCATGCGAAGCTACTGGCAAGCTTTCTCATATATATACAATCACTGAATCTTAGACTCAAACCCATGCAGACAAAGGTGGGATGGCAGTGATCCATAATGAAGAGTGGAGAGTGCTTTAGACCACTTGGCCACTCAGGGCCCCTCATAAAGTTTGAAATTCCAGAAAGGAGTCTGAATTTGTATTTAAGTCTCTTGCAAAATGGATGACTGTAATGCCACAGAACTTGATATCATTAGACCAAGGCTACTAAAGATAGCTGTACCTGATAAAATATTAGCTAAGAGAGTATAACTTTCATTTAACAATGAAAATATCAAGTCTAATTAATTTCCACAGAAAATGACTAAGTAATACCACTGCATAAAGCTGGAACAAAAGATGAGGAAAATAAGTACAGACCAATTTCAATCCTTCCTTGTCTTTCTAAATTACTCAGAAAACATGTACATGATTCTTGTATAAACTATCTAACACTAATGATCTTATTCATGTTTATGGCTTTCAACAAGATCACTTGTGCAAAACAAACTTCTAGGCATTAATACAGTATAACAAAAATGGATAGTAATAGTAGATTTTGCATGGTTATATTTTTTCTACTTAAAAAAATAACAGAGAAAAATAGAGTTAAATTTTAAAACAGTTGCACTTCCATTATGGTAGCTCAACTGAAAGTGTGTCAAACTGCAAGGGGCAGAGTTCAAAACCGGACCAGGTGACAGCCCAGAATGGCTATCTGTTTTTCATTGGCAAAGATACTTAACTCTCAGCATGATAAAGGAAATAATATGCTAGAGTGATGTTAAAACCAGCAAAAATAAATGCCTTTAGTAGTATTCAATCTGTCTTATCACCATATCATTTAACCCACTGTAATCACTAATGCTTTTCCAGCTCTGCAAGACACAGCCATAAATCAAAAGCACATGAAAAATGTATTATTTCCTACCAGAACAGCCATTTGTCACTGTGAGTTATCTGGGAGAAGTTTTCTAAGATGAATATTTGATTTAATAGCATTAGAAGAGACTTTTGTCAGCTAAGGAATCTGATTTATATCTCCTCAAAAAAAAATGATTAAAGATTGGGAGAATAATCTCTCTCTCTGTCTCTGTCTTTTTCTGTCTCTCTGTCTCTGTGTCTCTGTCTCTGTCTTGGTCTCTCTCTGTCTCTCTCATCCTCTCATCCTAAAAGACTAGACGATGATTATTATGACAATAATGCAGATGATCAGATGATAGGAAGCATAATAGTGCAGAGGTTATAATTGTTTTTACCATCATCATGAATCCTCATGGATCCACTTGGCTTTTTGGGTTGCTGATGAGGATGACCAAAAGAATATTCAGAAAAATCAGCATCTTGCAATGTAATGGCAAACAAAGTGCAAAATGTGCAATTTGTCATGTACTTACCATAATGCAACAGACTGGTAAATATGGTTATATGTTATGTAAACATTTAAGATGTCCATGAATATTCAGGATGTCAGTATCCATAAATATTCTTCTTCTCAACATGAAAATGTGCTATTTTATTCATGAAAGACTTGAAAATATATATCTCACATCCACTTATCCTCACTCTCTCCACACCTAGATGAATTGATCCTAGGATGCATTTATAGTGTTGACAGTCTAGTATACATTAATGTCTAGTATACATTAATGTAATCAAAATAAGGTAATATTAAGAATGCCTAAAAATGAAACCCAAAAAAGAAAATAGGCTTTAAGTATTATAATTAACAGTAGTTTTCCATGTGAATCATACACATTGTCAGTGACCATTTGTTATTTGGTATTCCATGTCACCCATTCTGTATCATGTACCCATTACACTTGATGACAAATGGTACACATTTTAAAAAAACTCTTTATTAAATATAGTAATAAAATTATTCAAGTGGCAATTTTTCTTTACATGACAATCATAATCATGTCTGAAAATGATGGAGAAATCAGGCATTGTTAAGTCTTTATTGTAACCTGAAATTGACATTCAAAATTTGGGTTCAGTATTTGTTAATGGAATAGATTGCAAACTTATCAACACACAAAAATTCATGTTGGAATGCAGAAATGAGCAAAAATGGAAACAAAATCCTTTAAAGTAAAGGCACAATCAGTAAAGTGTAGTTGAATGATGTCATGCTCTGTTGGACATTTCTCTCATATTTCCATGGTACCCCACCCTTGTTCCAGTAATGTATCAATCCAAGTTGTCAAAGAAAATAATGTCTCTTCATTTTATTATGAGAATAATCACCAACTAGACAAAATACACTTTTTGAAATATTAATATACAATCTACCTTTGCAAAATTTACTCTGAGACTCCTAAAATGATTGTAAAAATTTCTGAACTTCTTTTTTTTTAATTTAGAAACACAATTGTTAATCACACTGACACATAATGAAGAAACAAATCGAGGATAATTGAATATATTTGCATTAAAAATTAAATAATCAAAAGAAAATGTATTTTTTTCATTAGATATAAGGAATTACATCACTCATGAAGTGGAAATATTTCATAATGTCACTCATGACATTGCCACTAATGACTTGTTCCTGAAATTCTTCCTTATAAAATGTAGATATGTGTATCTTATGTGTAGTAACTGTTAACCATATGATACATACCACAGTATATATGGTATCATCATAAGATTGGATGATATGTATCAAGTCAGGTGATACACATATGTAGTGTATATACAGCATTTTACTAGACACTGAGTTACAGGATTTTAGGAGTAATCAGTAGAAGAAATCAACATATTTCCTGTGATGTACAGTGCATTATGCTAATGAAGATCAGAATCTGTGTTGTTTGCATTTTGACTTGACTTATAAGTGAATATATATGGTATCTCAAGACCAGTGCTTACAGCTGTATAAAGTGGGACACTTGGTGCATTTAAAAGAAATAATTTATTTTTAATTTAAACTGATTGCACAAGAAATTTTACAGAAAAGAATGGAACAGAAAGTTATATTTCTTACTTTAGGTCTCTGACCAATAATACATAACATATTAAACTGAGAGTGCCATAACTAGTATAGTAAAATACACTATTTAGGACTGCTACCATGGCCTAAGTGGTTAGAGTCTCCACCTCAGATGCAGGAGGTTGGCATTGGAATCCTGGCTGAGTCAGTAACCAAAGACTTATAAAAATGGTACAAACAGCTGCCTCACCTGGCACTCAATATAAAGAAGTTAGTGTTAGGACTGGTTGGGCTGGTTGTCAGGAAATGTGTGACTACATGGAATATAATGCCACATATCTGTGGCAAGTTGCCACAGTGCTTGACATCACCAAGACCTGCCACACTGCAGACATTATCACCATATGACTCAAATTGTTAAAGCTAACTTAAAAATCCAAAAACACATGCACACACATACACTTATTTCGGTGTTGATATTAATACTTTTTAACAGCTGATATCTTAGTTTATAAGCAAGATACAAAATCTTCAAAACATTTTTAATTAGTCTCATTTTCTGAGTGCAAAATTAAATTTGTAAATTTATCCACTGAAAGGCTGATATAATACATCTCATCAAGATATTCCTGTCTTAAATTGGTATAACTGATATAAAATGATACTTATCTTCTATACACTTGATATTTTCTTTAAGACATAATTTGCAAATTCTTTGATCTCTTTCAATTTTAGTGTGTCTACTTCATTCACTGTCATTAAATCGTGTTTAGATCAAACAACAGCACTTGATTGTTTGAAAATTAAAGGTAGATGTTCAATATTTCTAAATTTCCAATAACGATTTGTGCTGATGTTAATAAGCATATTATACAGAATTACAAACAAGAAGTTTCACAATTTATCTAGAGATGTTCTAGACAGCTGAGATGTTGGTATAATGTGGAACTTGTGATGATGGAAACTAAAGAAAGAAATTACAGAATTTACAAAGCCACAATTTTTTTGTGTGTGTAAAAAATGGCTAACATGATGAATGACGAACTGCAAAATGAAAGTGTCACCACTGTGCTGTCTGGCATCCATTTATACTACTTTCTACTTATTTAATCCATTACAATGATAAACTCCATTCAAATTAGACCTTGTCCTTGTTTATAAATGTGTTCATGTAATTATGCAGAGCTCATCTTGAAAATATGAAAACAATGAATATCACTTATAATCACAAGCAACTAGTTCAAAAGAGATTTCAGTACTCTGGTGCTACCATCCAGAACTCTTTTTAGTTTGCAATAATTTAAATATAAATGCAGATGTGCCATAGATGGATAATGTGTGTCTGATAGTTTTTGTATATTCTTTTGGGAGTACTTCTTGTTCTTTTAGTTGTACAAACCTTTTGAAATTTCATTATTTGCACATGAATAATAAAAATAAGTGTTTTTATGATTTATATAAAAATATAGTAGGGTATTTCATTATTTGGACATACACATAATAGTGTATTTCATAATCTGTACATATACATAATAAGGTATTTCATCATCTGTACATACACATAACAGTGTATTTCATCATCTGTACATACACATAATAAGGTATTTCATCATCTGTACATACACATAATAGTGTATTTCATCATCTGTACATACACATAATAGTGTATTTCATCATCTGTACATACACATAATAGTGTATTTCATAATCTGTACATATACATAATAAGGTATTTCATCATCTGTACATACACATAATAAGGTATTTCATCATCTGTACATACACATAATAAGGTATTTCATGATCTGTACATACACATAATAGGGCATTTCATGATTTGTGCATATATAAATAGTAGCATATTTCAAGATCCATACATACACATAATAGGGCATTTCATGATTTGTGCATATATAAATAGTAGCATATTTCAAGATCCATACATACACATAATAGGGCATTTCATGATTTGTACATGCACATATTAAGGTTCACATAATTTTCACACCCAAATTGTAGGTAATTTCATAACTTGTACATAAAACTTGTTGGGTATTTCAGGACTTGTACATAAAACTTGTTGGGTATTTCAGGACTTATAATAAAACTTGTTGGGTATTTCAGGACTTGTACATAAAACTTGTTGGGTATTTCAGGACTTGTACATAAAACTTGTTGGGTATTTCAGGACTTGTACATAGATTATTTCAAGACTTATACATGGGATATTTCTGGACTGGTACATACAAATTGTAGGGAATTTCATTACATATTTATTATGTGCAATATGTGCCCAGCCATTTAACATCATCATTGTCATCAACTTGCAGAGCCTGCAATCCACTGGAGAACTTTGCCAGTGGGTAGTTGTTCACATGGTTTTGAGTCTTGGGCTTGGCCAATATAAGAACATGTATGTGAGATTAAAGCTTGCCAATAGCTTATTGTGTGTCAGTGGTTCTTACTGGGGTTTTCCCAGATTCTTCCTCCATAATGTGTTGAAAAATTGGGATAAACCTAAAACAAGAGTAGCTTATTTAGAGGTATTTTAAAAGATATACATAGTAGGATATTGCATAATTTGTGTGTATATATCAGAGTATTTTGTGATTTTTTTATGTATGTTGTAGGGTATTTCATGACTGTGTTGCAATAACATTTTTAGCATAGCTGTAAGTAATGATGTTTAGCTCTTTGGAGATGTTCAACTTGGGATTTTAGATTTAAGCTACAGAGTTAGGCTCTTTAAGTAAAGAAATTATTATTATTATTATTATTATTATTATTATTATTATTATTATTATTATTATTATTATTATCATCATCATCTCATTATTATTATTATTATTATTATTATTATTATTATTATTATTATTATTATTATTATTATTATTATTATTATTATTATTATTATTATTATTATTATTATTATTAAAACTTAGCAACTTCCATACAAAGAAATTGTCAGAATTTTGACTCTTTAAACCAATAATAGTAAAAAGGGTCAGTTCTTTTATTTGCTCTTCTGCAAAAAATGAATGTCATTGGGAAAATGACTGATGTGTGACTTGTCATTTTCAGTAAATGCATCTGTATAACCTCAATACAATCATTTGTCCAATAAAATCCCAAGATATTAGATATAAATTGATAAAGAGATAGCATTTCCTTGAATTTGAGTGAATTTATGACAGAGCAGGATTGATAAATGGTGCAAAATGTCATCTTTAAGTGTGACTGTATAATTATGGGAATAATGAAGAATAGGCTGTGCTAAAACATCAGACTTAAGACAAGAATTGAATGAGCCATAGTTTTAGACTTAAGACAAGAATAGGCTGGGTTATAATATCAGATTTAAGACAAGAATAGGCTGGGTTATAATATTAGATTTAAGAATAGGCTGGGTTATAATATCAGATTTAAGACAAGAATTGGCTGGGTTATAATATCAGATTTAAGACAAGAATAGGCTGGGTTATAATATCAGATTTAAGACAAGAATAGGCTGGGTTATAATATTAGATTTAAGAATAGGCTGGGTTATAATATCAGATTTAAGACAAGAATAGGCTGGGTTATAATATTAGATTTAAGAATAGGCTGGGTTTTAATATCAGACTTAAGAAAAGAATAGGCTGGGTTATAATATCAGATTTGAGACAAGAATTGGCTGTGTTAAAATATCAGACGTAAGAAAAAAATTGGTTGGGATACAATATCAAACTTAAGAAATGTAATGGCTTGTCTATAATACCACATATAAGACAAGAATAGGCTTGGCTACAATATCAGACTTAAGACAAGAATAGGCTGGGCTATAATATATCAGACTTAAGACAAGAATAGGCTTGGCTACAATATCAGACTTAAGACAAGAATAGGCTTGGCTACAATATCAGACTTAAGACAAGAATAGGCTGGGCTATAATATATCAGACTTAAGACAAGAATAGGCTTGGCTACAATATCAGACTTAAGACAAGAATAGGCTGGGCTATAATATATCAGATTTAAGACAAGAATGTTGTTGGCATCCCTCTGTCTTCGAGAGACAATGTTGTAGCTCCCTGTTTTGATGCCTTATCTGCCCTGTCATGAGTGGCTGAAGAGTCTGACCCTTGTGTGACAATCTTTGTTGCACTTGTTGCAGGTGAAGATGGATTCTTGTTGAGGCTGATGTTGGTTCACCTTCCTCTTGGTTCTCTTTGTAGCGAGGTTTGCTTTTATCCCTTCCTCGGCTTCCTGAATGCCTTGTCTGACAGCAAGTCGCCACTCATAGCAGTTGTTAGCACAGCTCTCCTAGTTGTTGATGTTGGCCATTTTCATGTCCTTCTTGCAGACATCTTTGTATCGCAGACATGGCCATCCAGTCAATCATGTGCCTTCTGCTAGCTCGCCGTATAACAGGTCCTGGGAATGTGGTCTGTATCCATTCTCCTGATGTGGCCGAGCCATCGAAGGTGCCTCTTGCTGAGGATGGTGAACATGCTATTTATGCTGGCCCATTCCAGAACCTCCATGTTGGGTACTTTGTCCTGCCACTGGATGCGCAGAATGTGCTGCAGGCATCTCAGATGGAGGCTATTAAATTATCTTTTGTGGCTTGTGTAGGTGGTCCATGCCTTGCTACTGTAGAGGAGTGTGCTGAGCACACATGCCTGGTAGACACACAGTCTGGTCTTCTCGATGAGGTTGAGATTGTTCCAGACCCTCTGGTTCAGTTTTGCCATAACTGCTACTGCCTTAGCAATCCTGCCGTTCACCTCACCATCAATGGAGAGTGAGCTGGAGATGGTGGACCCAAGGTATGTAAAGTTCTCAACAACTTCAAGGTTGTGTCCATCAATGGTGATGGTTGGAGGGGAGTCTACATCCTGTGCCATGACATTCATCTTCGTCAAACTGATCATCAGTCCAAACTCTTTACAAGCATGGGAGAGGTGATATACCAGCTGCTGAAGTCCTTCTTCCGTATGTGATGTTAAAGCTGCATCATCAGCGAAGAGCAATTCATGGATGAGAACTTCTGTGATTTTGGTCTTTGCATGTAGACGTTTGATGTTGAACAGTTTGTTATTTCCCTGGTGTGAATGTACACTGCCTCACTGCAGTCCTTGAAGGCATATTGGAGGAGCAAGGAGAAGATGGCAAAAAGGGTTGGTGCAAGGATACAAGCCACCTTAACTCCACTGCTGTCCAGGAAGGCCTCTGATGTTGCGCTGTTGAAGCACACTGTGCATTGAGTGTTCAGGTGAAACAATGTGATGACAGCAAGCAATCGAGGGGGACAGCCAACCTTCTTCAGGAGTTTGAAGAGTCTGCTTACGGCTGACCAGGTGTCAAAAACTTTTTTCAAGTCTATGAAGGCAATGTAGAGGGGCATTTGCTGCTCATGACACTTCTCCTGCAGTTGATGTAGGGAGAAGATCATATATACAGTTGACTGGCCAGCTCGGAAGCCACACTGGGATTCTGGGTAGATACAGGAAGCTAGGGTCTGCAAGCATACCAGTGCGACACATGCAAAAGCCTTTCCAACGATACTGAGGAGGGAGATGCTTCAATAGTTGTTACAGTCGCTGCGGTCTCCTTTGTTTTTGTACAAAGTGATGATGTTGGCATCCCACATCTCTTGCTGGATGTGTCCTTGTTTCCAACAGAGGCAGAGGAGTTCATGCAAGGGCTGGAGTAGTGAAAGTTTCCCATTCTTGAGGATTTCAGGTGGGATGCCATTGCTCCCAGGGGCCTTCCCACAAGCTTTACTTAGCTCATCCATGGAGGGCAGCGTGTCTAGTTCATCCATGATTGGCAGGTCTGGTATTCAGGTGTTCAGGGCAGTATTGGTGATGACGGTTTGGGTTGCATACAGTTGCAGCTGTTTTTCCTGGTCTGTTATGATTACTCCCATCTTGGACTTGAGGGGGGCAGTTTTGAGAGATTGGGGACCTGTCACCTTCTTGATGCCCTCGTACATGCCTCTTGCATCTCCAGTGTCAGCAGCTGTTTGTATGCTAGTGCAAAGATTCAGCCAAGTCTAGGGGAGTGGGGCGCTTGCCTCCCATTCCCACCCTGGCAATGTCAACCTTGGACCATAAGACAAGAATAGGCTGGGCTGTAATATCACACTTAAGACAAGATAGGCTGGGCTATAATCTCAAATCTTTTTCCATATTTGATGGCATATCCATATAATATCTTTGATATATAGAAAGGCCTTTATGCCAGCCAGCTTTGCATCTAGTTGGATAAGTTCTGCTCTGAAGCTTTTTGAGGTAAAGTTGTTAAATGTTTTTCTATTTTTATGCAGGGTAATTTATAGGTATTAAAAAGACTTGTATATTTTTAGTGAAAATGTCCATATTTGATGGTGGATCAGAAAATTAGTACTAACTTAAAAAATACTAAATATATAGCACTCTGTATCAAATTGTATCAAATTCTCTTCAGCAGTTTTTGGCAAGAGTTTATTGGCATATTTTTGAAATTTTAGTAATGGTGAAAACATCTGGTGACAGACCAGCATCACTCAGAAATAGGCAAACTTGATTAAATTCTGTTCAGAATGTTTTTCAGATTTGTTTCTAATCAATGGTTTTAAACTAACAGAAAAGAATGAAAACCAACAAGTTTTGTAAAATTAAAAATATATTTTTTTTCCTAAAATACAAAGTAAAAAGTTACAAATAATGTATAGTATGATGAATGAAATCCTAAATAGTCCTAGTAGTTCTATCACAAATCACAAAGTAATCAAGTATTCCATATGAATTGTAGTGGAAATCTGAATGAAGTTCAATCTGTTGTGCTGATGTTCCAATAGTTTTGATGTATCACAATGATATAATCCAAAATGTCTTTAAATGAATTTACAATAATTTCAAAACTGCTACTAAATCCGAAATTCTGAGAACTTTGTAATTCCATTGACTAATTGAAACACATAAACAAACAATCAAATTATCACAACTAAATTAGTCCTCTAAGACTGATGTTTATGTCAAGAACAACTAATTCTAAGGTAAACATCTCTTATATGAAAAGTAAAGACAAAATATAGAAACAGGTAAGAGTGATATTCATTTTAGATGATTTCAAGTCATAAATAAGATGTAGTACTTTAGCACAGAGCCAGTCAGGATTTAGGTCAACATTATTTTTCAAAAAATATCATTACCTGGACTAAAACATATCAACATGTTTACTTCGATACGATTACAGCTCACTGTCTTGAAACTATGGAATGTGTTTACTTTGTTATGTATATCTATATTTTTGTAATTTGTATTCATCACTGTAAATTGCAATAAATAACCATAAAGAAAGATATTAAATAGCTAATACCTCTACAAGGCTATAAATTCTATTTTAAGAAATTAATAGCATCTGCATATTGCATAGGATCTATAAATGGGTGTTTATGTAGATGTTTGTGATTATTAATAATAATATTAATAATAAACCTGTGTACTAGTTTCAGTTGTTTTCCATGGAACAGATTGATCAGATGGGTTTTTAAGAAGAATTAAGTTATTTCCCCATTTGATGTTTCAGTTAGGTGGGTTCTTTTACAGTGTGGGGTTTTTGCAAAATGTCATGTAGTGAATAGGGGAAAATTGTGTTTTAGGACTCTATTCTTGTTTTCGAGGAGGAACTGAACAATTTACTGCATTCCTATTTTGGGTTCTTGTTTCATATGTTCTTGTGTTAAAATCAGTCTGCATATGTATTTAATGTTGTGTTTAGACTATTTGAGAGGAGAGATTTTTAGGATTATTCATTGGAATTACAAAGTGCTCAATGGACTAAAATAGTTCAGACTATTGTGAATTATTCAAAGGAGTTATTGACAATGCCATTGTGATGCATCAGGATTGTTGGCAGACCAGTACATTCATGGATTAATTCATTTGGAACATTTAATTCTTGTGGACTTGAATAAGACTTTTACGATTATCTTGGACTCAATTCATAATACAGAAAGTGTTTCTTAAATTTTATTTTTTAACTTTATAATTAAAACCCTTGGTTAAGTCTGACAAAATTTATTGGTTTCACATATTTCTTTTACTTAGTTTATGACCATAGAGTTGTAGTAATTAAAATGACCTCATCTTAAAGTGCAAACCCACAATCATAAAGAAAATTAGTATTTAATGTTATTTACTAAACGACCCTTATGATCCATAATAAGGAAATTTAACACATATAAAAAAGATATAAATAGCAAGATATCTTTGAAGATTTTTAAATTTTTAGTAACAGTGACTTTATTTGATTACATATTGGCATCATTTGTAAAATAGTTTATAACAATGCCAGAATGAATTCTATTAAAGTTGGTCAAATTTAGTCCACTAGTTTTGAAATAAAGATGTTTACAGGCTATCGGTATTCTATTTTTAATAAAGTAGGCCATATTTTATGGCAGATATATAATATCTATGCAATATTTGAAATCTCTTTATGCCAGCATGCTGTTTTGAAATTTGGTCAGTTTCTGTTCACGAGTTTTGAGAAAGCCATTTGAAGATTTTTCTGTTTTTAGTAATGACAGCCATATTTAATGGTGGTTTGACATTATTTGTACTCAACTAAAAAGCATTCTTGCAAATATGCTTTTTGTAAAATTTCATAACCATGAATACAAATAATGAACATCTGACACTAGGAGACTTCATTTCCAGGAGAGTTTCCAAATGTTTGAGTCAAAATATGGGATTCTCTCTAATAGGAAGAAATCAATAGTATGGTCCTAATGTTGTATAAACAAGATAAAAGTCCAATCTGAGACCACTCTGGTGGCCTAAGTGGCTAGAGTATCCACTTCAGATGCAGGGGGTTGTGGGTTTGAATCAGGGCTGTGTCATACCAAAGACTTATAAAAATGGTACTAGCAGCTGCCATGCTTGGTGCTTAGCATTAAGAGGATAGTGTTGAGAATGTTTAGCCTGGTGTAGATGATAATGTGACTGGGTGGGGCATGATGTCTGCAGCATGATGTCCAGGTGCTAGACATCACTATAAACTGCAACAATGCAGACATCATAGCATATGACTGGAAACATTTTAAAGTTATGTTAAAAATACAAATCACACAGTCAATCTGTGTATAACAACCATACAGGAGAACCACCTGAAAAGGGTCATTATGAGTAGGTGGTACAGGACTGTATGCACATGCATAGCATGCTAAAGCAAATGAGGATCTTTGCAATTTGACTCATCTTGAGCAAATAAGGATCTTTGCAATTTGACTCATCTTGAGCAAATAAGGATCTTTGCAATTTGACTCATCTTGAGCAAATAAGGATCTTTGCAATTTGACTCATCTTGAGCAAATAAGGATCTTTGCAATTTGACTCATCTTGAGCAAATAAGGATCTTTGCAATTTGACTCATCTTGTGAGTATAATCTTTTTAGAACATATCTATTGAGCACAAGTTGTACAATACTGTATATGACTGCAAAGATTTTTTTCTCCACCCATGACTATTGATATACTGTATTTACACTGTTATAAATGAGCACCTTAGCGATGGCAGATCTGGGTCTATGCAGTTTGCAATTGGACCAGATATATAATTAAGTACAGACTATATGGGATATGTTGCAGATCATATGATATACAAGATGAATCAAGTTATATGATACAAAATGGCTGTACATTGAGCCAACTAGGACATTACAGAATTAATTGTCGTACCATCAAAGTCATTTATCCATAAAGGACTTTATTAGCTGAAAACAAATGAAAACGTTTTAACAAAAACCTTCACATAAAAATTTTCAATAACAGACTTTGACTCCAAGATTGTAAAGGTAAGGGACATGCCAGAGAATAAATTATCTTAGCTTAAATGATTCATGCTAACTGTAATGAGAATAATAACAACAATAATGAGGAATTTTATCTGCTTAATCCTTGTAAGGTTTTAGTGCTTTACAATATTGGTTTTTAAGCATATTTATATGTATATATAGACAAGATTATGACAATAAACGTGAAGTTACAAAACAAAACCACCCTGAAATAATTCAGTTGAGGAAACATTAAGACTAAGTGTGCTTTTTAAGTGAAAATAGGTGAGATTTAAAAGCATTTTTGAATGAGATTACTTTGTCATTATGTCCAAGTTCAGAAGGCAATTTGTTCCATGCAGCTCAGCCCTAGTATCCAAAAGAATGTTGTCAGTATTACTTTGTTTTGACAACTAGAATAATAAAAATATGTTGGAAGATGAGCATAAGTATCTAGATGTACATGTGGGTGAGGCCAGATAGGCATTTTGGACTGAAGGAAGTCAACAAAATGTAGCATACAGAACAGATTTTGCTCGATTCTGGAGCAAACAGGTAGCCATTGGAGGGTACAGAACAGGGGGAGGAATGTTTGATTCCTGGTACTCAAAGGATGATCTTAGCAGCTGTTTTGAACTGAGGATCTTTTTTTGTAGATACATTTACTGAGATGAACCAGACAAATGAGAATTACAATAGTCAAGTTTAGAAAGTACAAAGAAGCACACAAGTCTTTTAGCAGCATCATATGAAAGAAAATGTGATTGGACCTGAATCAATCAAGGGGTTTAAGTAATATATGCAAAATAATCTTTAACCAAAAACAAACTTGTTGCCATTGCCATCACTGCCAAAGTGACTCATTAAAGTGGGCTCAACAAAAATGAGTATATATTACTGGTCATCAAATTGCCAGTTGTATATTTATAGCTCACCGTATAACATGGGTGAGATTGGTGTTTTGTGGGATGAATAGACAAATTGTTTCTGCTACTAGCCTTTCACCAATGAATTAGTAATTAGTACTGCACCTGAAAGTTAATGCCATTTCCTTTTGCTACTATGTATAGATTATTCAATGTTATTTAAATTATTTACAGCCTGTTTCTGATTGACCTTTTCAGGCTGATACTGATATGCTGTTAATGATAGAATAACCTAGATAAAAGTCTATAAATTATGAAGTCATTAATTAAGTTACAGTGAACTTTATCAGGTTATGGGGGAAACTTGGCAAGTGTCCAAAAGACTTCTGGACTGGAGTTGGGTGTTGTCCAGAAGGATTTGTCACAGGGTCAACATTTGGTTGATCACATGACTCCAGTCCAAGTCATCCCTCTGATGCAGGCTTGTGATAAGGTTAAAAGCTAAGGAGTCATAACCTATTATGGTGGAGGTGTTTATAATTTTTAATGTAGCTTTAACAAGTTTTCAGTCATATCACTACGATTTGACAGTTTATAGTGATGTCTAGCACTAAGGCATCATGTTACAGATATGTAGCATGATGTCCCACCCAGTCACATTATCCTGGCACCAGACCAACCAGTCCTAACACTAACCTCTTAATGCTGAGCTCCATGTGAGGCATCTGTTAGTACCATTTTTGTAAGTCTTTGGTATGACTTGACTGGGGATTGAGCCCACAACCTCCCGCATATGAGGCGGACGCTCTAACCACTAGGCCATCGGAGTGGCTCATAACCTATTATGGTGTATGAAATGGTATCTTTTCTTAGTTTCATTTATACAGACCCTAATTTGCCATCTCATAATGCATCCGTAGATCTGGGTCTATGCAGTTTGTCAGGAGTAAATAGTATAACAAACAAACATGGAGCCTGATCTGCCCAGTACATTTATGGCAGATTCTGGTCTACGTTGTTTGCAGTTGGTCTTGATATATGTACCAGAATAAGTAAAAAGATATTAGAACCCAGCCTATACATTATTATAACAGTAGCAATATGAATTTCTCTCTCTAACTGATTTGCAAAGGATCAGACAAAATTAGTTCTTGCTGAATGAAATTCCAAGCATGGAAGTGGAACAGGAAATTCATGCAGTATTAAAGCAAAATGACTCCATTACTGAATCCCAGACAGCTTCCTGTCCATACTCTAATCAAGGTGGGTTTCATCAATCAATGAGTATGCAGACATGATCCTTATGTAATAATTAGGAGTCTAATAAAGGGAGACAATTAGGGTAAGCTATACTTGTCTGAACATTAATGAAAGTTAATCTTCAAAAGTATATTGTCTGCATAGCATAATCACAGTCATTTGTAAGAAAATAATTGACAATGTAGTGTAACAAACCCCCTTCCCCTACCATCTGTAAAATGCCAGAGACTGGAATTGGAATTATTGCTGGAAATTGTAAAGTTAATCCAAAAATTTTAATTGATGTGGGTTTTTTTTAATCATAATATGTTCAATTAAAAAAACACCATACAACTAGATTTGTGTTTGTAATACATGAATACCACCAATAGAGACCAAATAGTCAAAGACCATACAAGTTTTTAAAAGTTCAAAAAATTGCTGCAATAGAATGAAAATCTGATCAGGTAATCTATGTAGGCATACAAATATTCCTGGCAAAATTTCACTTGTCTACATACAGCTAATAATGTTAAACTATGCAAACAATATTTCATCAAAGTTCTCTAAATACAGTAAGTGAGTAATAAATTAAAAAGTTGCTGATAATGAACTGAAAATATAATTAGGTCATCTCCTTATATATACACATATAGCTCAAGTTTTTTTTCCTTAATTATGCTAATAAGGTTTTACTCCACAAATTACAAGTAAAAAAAGTTAACAAGAGCCCCTTGAAAGGTCTGATGCTCTACTGGGCAAAAGAATGTCGAGGAATTCAAGATATGACCATTTCTTCCTTTTAACTAACAAGTGGCCATATTGAGGGTCAATTTTAGGACATACTCTAAGACCTTTTAGGATCAAAATGTCTAACAATTTAAGAAAGACGCTTTAACAAGATTTTCAAGTTGGATATCAGATCAGCACCATTAAGGATCAACAAGACTTTGTATGAAGTGTTCTAGTGAAAACCCCATGTTGACATGACTTTCCAGTGTGGATAGGTAAGCATAACAAGATTTTCCAGAAGGCCACTGTGATGACCACCATACTGGATATGAGCTGTACACCATTTCCATTTATAGTCAACTAGACTTCATAAGAAGTATTCTTGTGAAAACACAATGTCAATAGGAAAAGGATTAATGACAAATGCAATAACAAAGTTTTACAAATAACCAATAACAAATTTTTTGTAAAGTTTCATAACAGTCCTCCAATAAGTTTAGGGAGGAGTAGTGATAACAAACTTGTTTTAACAGATGGATGAACCATGGATGGATCAATGGATGACTACACCATGATCTATTCTAGTCTATGCCAACTAAAGCTAAAAAATTGAAAAAAGAAACACTGCAATAATGGCTTAAAAATCTAATCCAGCCATTTACATATGAATGCAAATATGTCTAATAACTGTAATGCACTGTAACTTTATGTGCAAAAAATACATAAGTATTGGAGCCAAATGTGTCACTGATATGTGAATTATTATTTATACATAAGAACTAATCAATACAGAACAATAATCCCAAGTGCTACAGGATATGATCATTATTGTTTTAGAGTGGACTTGAGTGACAGCTGCTGTAACAACTCCAGGGAGTAGGACACAACAACTGTTCCAGCATAAAAATTTAATTACAGTGAATGTCCAGAATTAGGTGAATTGTGATTTATCAGGACCATGAAACAAAATTCAATACATGCCTCACTGTAAATCATAATATTTTAAGTTTTTAACATCTTAAATATTTCAAGAATTTAGTAAATTTAGCCATCATCTGCAAAACTATTTTTTGTGATTGGCTTTGTGCTAATATCTATTATGCACATTTATTTTTCTACAGATGTCCACATTTATTTGTCTTAGTTTGGAATCTTGTAATTGCACTATTAAATTTACTGATTGATTACAATCATATCAACACTGTTCCAGTGCCCTAAGTGGTTTGAGCATCTGCCTCAGATGCAGGATGTCGCAATTTCAAACTCAAGCAGAGTTATTCCAAAGACTTATTAAAATGGTTCTAGCAGCTGCCTTGCTTGGCATTCAGCAATAAGAGATTAGTGTTAGGACTAGCTATCTTGGTGTAAGACAATGTGACTTGGTAAGACATAATGCCACATGGCTACAGCATGATGCCACATGGCTACAGCATGATGCCACATGAGTACAGCATGATGCCACATGGCTACAGCATGATGCCACATGGCTACAGCATGATGCCACATGAGTACAGCATGATGCCACATGAGTACAGCATGATGCCACATGGCTACAGCATGATGCCACATGGCTACAGCATGATGCCCAGTGCTTGACATCAGTTATAAACTGCCACACTGTAGACATTGTAGCAATGTGATTAAAATTGTTAAAAGCTATTTTAAAAGTAAATCTAAATCACACACACACACACACACACACACACACACACACACACACACACACACACAATATACAGGCAACCTATTGTATGCTAAAAAATGACAATATACTCCACAAAATATTGGCCATTTATCATTGCTGAAAAATGACAATAAACTCTGCAAAATCATTCAATCAACCTCTAGATGCCAGATTGTACTTGATGAAAATCAAGGCTTTTAAGTAACCTTGGAATTACAGATAGCATTACAAACATAGTTCATGCATCAATAATTACCTTGATCACTATTACATGGGAAGCTTAGCATGAAAAGCATGTAGCATGCAATCCACTCATCTATTTCCTATAATGAAACACAACATGCAGTTAAGGGAAACATACCACAATACACAATGTTAAGTCATTAATATGAAAAGTTTGCTATTAAATAAGCTATTTATTCCTACTTGGAAATGCATTGGTAAGACCTGGTCTACAGAGTAGACTAAAATCTGACATGGATGAATCCATCTGGTCAAGCACAAATACTTAAGCATATAATCTTGGCTTGAAAAGGGTTCCTTAGTAACACAGGTGCCTCCAATATTCAAGTTACATGAAAGAAACATAAATAGAGCCCAAAATTTGAACATTAAGCAAAAAATGTTAGTGAGTCATAAAATACAGGTCATAGAGACCTATCTTGCAAAGGTTGTAGAAGTTATGAAGAAACATTCACAAACCAAAATTTGTGTGATTTTAAGTACAATAGCATGTTCATGTTGTCATGAGCTAAATGGCCCAAAAAGAAGAAAAAAGTGAAAAATAGATTATGATGAACTTTTGTTGCAAGGGTGCAGCAGTAATGCTTTTACAGGTATATCAAATTATCATGGCCCCAGGGTCGAGTTTGTTTGATCTATAAAGGTTTAAAATTGCATTTAAAGATAATCAAACTTCAACATAAATAGCTTCCCTTGTCTAAATATATAGCTTGTTCATTAAGTATCAAGTCTCATGACAAATCAAACTGACTTTAACATTAATTTATGTGATAACAAAATAGTATCTTCTAGTACTACTACTGCCCATGAGATGAAAGAGTTTAAATATATAGTAATATATTTACTCTCTCTCTCTCTCTCTCTCTCTCTCTCTCTCTCTCTCTCTCTCTCACACACACACACACACACAACCTGGATGAATTGATCCTAGAATGTATTGAGAGTGTTGAATCTCTAATGTATTTATTCTCTGTCTGTCTGTCTGTCTCTCTCTCTCATTCACACACACACACAATCACAAACACATGGATGAATTGATCCTAGAAATGTATTGAGAGTGTTGATTCTCTAGTATAAATTAACGTAATGAAATTGAGATGGTAATATTAAGAATGCCTAAAAATGAAACCCAAAAAAGAAAAATAGGCTTTAAGTATTATAATTAACAGTAGTTTTCCATGTGAATCATACACATTTTCAGTGACCATTTGTTATTTGGTATTCCATGTCACCCATTCTGTATCATGTACCCATTACACTTGATGACAAATGGTACACATTTTAAGAAAAACTCTTCATTAAATATAGTAATAACATTTTTCAAGTGGCAATTTTTCTTTACATGATCATGTCTGAAAATGATGGAGAAATCAGGCATCAATAAGTCTTGATTGTAACCTGAAAGTGACATTCAAAATTTGGGTGCAGTATTTGTTAATGGAATAGACTGCAAACTTGTCAACACACAAAATTTCATGTCAGAATGTAGAAATGAACAAAAATGAAAAAAAAATCCTTAGAAGATAAGGCACAAACATAAAAATTGTTGTTGAATGATGTCATGCTCTGTTGGACCCTTCTTATCATATTTCCTTTTTCCCTCTCACCTGTCCCAGAAATGTATGAAACCAACTTGTCAAAGAAAATAATGTCTCTTCATTTTAGTATAGAAATAGTCACCAACTAGACAAAATACACTATTTGAAATATTAATATACAATCTGCCTTTGCAAAAATTACTCAGACTCCTAATATTATTGTCAACCATGAAATCTCATTTATAACTTTAAAGCTCCTCAAAAAAGGTCTAAAGATTGGGAAATTAATCTCTCTCTCTCTCTCTCTCTCTCTCTCTCTCTCTCTCTCTCTCTCTCTCTCTCTCTCTCTCTCTCTCTCTCTCTCACTCTCTCTCTCTTTCTCTCCCTCATAAAATAAAATAACATTGGATGCTAAACATGATTATAGGTATAACTGTATGCATACAGGATGCTAAACATGATTATAGGTATAACTGTATGCATACAGGATGCTAAACATGATTATAGGTATAACTGTATGCATACAGGATGCTAAACATGATTATAGTTATAACTGTTTGCATACAGGATGCCAAACATTATAATAGATATAAATGTATGCATACAGGATGCCAAAAATGATTATAAGTATAACTATATGCATACAGGATGCTGAACACACAAGTTAAACACAGAAACTTATTAAAAAAATGCACACATTATCTCTCTCAGCCATTTCTTCAGAGTTGGTGCTATCCAATCCAAAGTCAGACGCCTAAGATTGTTATACCAAGAGAAAGAATGGTTGAAATTCAGTGTGGCTCTACATATGTATATGATTTATTATTATGAGTCATTATGATGTTGGCAGTGGTCACAGATAGTACATGACTGCATTTGTGGCTGGTTGGCTAGTTCAAGAATGATGTCACCCATAATGACAAACAAAATCTTCATCAAGGGAGATAATGCATTTGGTAATTGGACATAATTGTAATGGTTAATCTTGGACTAAATTTCACTGGTGAATGGGATCTTTAATCAAAACATGATATCATGTGAAAAGCATTTAAAATTAACATTTGCCATATTACTCTCTTATAAATTTGAAATAAACTGCTAACTATAAAAACTCAATTCTGCCGTTGTATGATGCACCAGATGATCTGGGTCTCTTTAGTTTGGAGCAACTAGTAGAATAGACAACATTGACCCTGATATGCTGATGTATCATGCAACAGCTGCTCAGGGTCTGTACTGATGGCAGTTGGACTTGACTTATAAGTAAATATATATTTTCTCTATCTGGCCTTTGAAGTTACTGAACATGCAATGCAGTAAAGGATGATGATAACAAACTTTTAAACTGAGAATAGCAAAAGACTTATTGTCAAACAAAAAGCACATTAAAGTATCAATGATCTTCAGTTTTAAAGTGGTACTATTATAATCTATTGAGGGAACAGATAACACAAGGTTATAATCAATGACCTTCAATTTTCATATCACACTATTATAATCTATCCATAAAGCACACAATACAAGGTTATAATCTATGATCCTCATGTTTCATTTGGTACTATTATAATATGTTAATGGAAGAGATAATGCAAGGTTATAATCAATGACCTACAGTTTTTATGTGGCACTATTATAATCTATCTATGGAACAAACAACACAAGGTTAGAATTAATAATCTTCAATTTTTATTTGGCACTATTGTAATCTATCAATGGACAGAAAACACAAAGATATAATCCACGACCTTCAGTTTTCATGTGACACTATTCTAATCTGTCAATGGCAGACAACATAAGGACATAATCAATGACCTTCAGTTTTCATGTGACACTATTGTCAAGGACCTAGTGCAAATGTCACATCTGTGATCCTGACACTGCCTTTGGATAATATTTTTCTTATCTCTCTTGACCATACTGTATATCAAATTTTTACATGTTTAAATCTTGTATTTCCTAATAAACAATTTACAGAGTATAAATGTTCTTGCAATAAAATAAAGATATAATTTTAAAACTGGTTAACTTAAATACGACCTTGAAAACAAGAATTTTTGTGTTGGGAAATACAAAGTAGGTAGTAGCATTCATGGACTGCTATAAATAATGATGTGGAATACTAGCAATCCAATTCCTTGGTGGTCACATCAATATATTGCAATATCCTTTATAAAGATGTAATGTTTATCAACTAAGACCATAATTCTATCCAAATAGAGTAGATAAGAAAAGATATATGAATGACCCATTTAGGTATACCAAATAATGTTCACATCAAACTGTATCCAATATATTTACTGATCAGCTGGTTACAAGAAAAAATAGCAGCAAGAAATTATCCTGTTAAAATTTGGACCTGAAAAGTTGAACTCTTAAAAGTATAAATAAATGTCTTCAATAAATCAACTACCACACAGCATCAAATCAAGCATAAGGGTTGCATGTGTGTGTGTTTTTGAATTTTTAATGTAGTTTTAAAAATTTTTCTGTCATATTGTCACATTGTCTACAGTTGGGCAGTTTATAGTGGTGTTTAGCACTAAGGAATCATGCCATAAACATGTAACATGATGTCCCACCCAGTCACATTAATCCTGACACCAGGCTGAACCAGTCCTAACACTAACTTCTTAATAGATATAAAATAAAGCTGAAGGTCATAAGATATTTGTAATAATGTGGTGTGGTGTGGTGCAGTGTAGTTGATACATGTGATGTGATGTGATATGATATAATGATACAATATGAACTGGCAGTTGTACTTACACTGTGAAATGATATATGAAGCATTTCCAACCTGTTGGTCTTTCTAGGAAGTTATAGATTTGTCCCTGAATTGTTGCTTTCACATGGACTTTAGTTTTCACTTTGTATTTCACGTCTAGGAGTTGTTTCATTTGAGAAACTTCAGCAGGTTTTCCATGCAGGAATGCTGATGTAGAATTAGTTTTTAATATATCACTTTTCTTGTTCTGGTTTGTACCCTTGTTTTGTGAGGTTCCACCAGGGTCAATATCAGTTCTTGTCATTAACTCCTTCATTTGTATGTTGGACATTTGGCATTGATCCAAGTTTTCAGTTTCTGCTCCCTCAGCTGAACACTTTTTAAATTTTCCCAATGCTGACATTATAATCACTTTGAATAATCATACACAAGTGCTGGTTTTCTTTTGCAATCCTAGAATAAACAGAAAGGTAATAAAGTTTGAATATAAATATAATTTTAGATCCATTTTAAATAGTTGTGAAATGAACTAAACATAAGTCATATCCTTTTGTTAGTACATAATTTTACTATATGTAGGTATTAGAAGGGCATAGTTTACTCTGGATATTGTTGACCAATTGGTTTCATTTATCTCAACCTTTTGTTAAGGTATGCAGTCTTAAATAATTTTTCTGTGCAGAAACCATTTCTTGTTTAATTAGACTTACCATTACCCTGACATCTGACCTTAGGATCCAATTATCTACAGACCTTAAGTGCAAGCTATCTACAAAGTTAAGCCAGTGAACTTGCTCAAGAACAAAAGCTATTTTGCAAAATTAACTTTTCTTTAACTCACAATGACCTTCACCTTTGAGTTTTTGGCTCCAGACACTGATGAAATTGGTAACTGTTTATGGTGGACAACTCAAGTTGTGCAGAAATCATTTTTTCCCTTTTAGTTGCAGTGACCTTGACCTTTCACATTTTGACACTGACATTGAAATGATTCTTCCTTACTAAAATTGCAAGCTATCTGCAATATCTGGTAACTCTGGCATTAGATAACACAAGTTACCTTGCAGGAATGAAAATTTGTAACAGAGAAATGAATGGAAGGAAGGATGGATGGATGGACATAATGGTGGGTGCATAAAAAAGTTTGTAATACTTCAAAATAAAAGGTGTAAAGCTTTTAACACTCAATTACCATTAAAAAAGTTTCAATATTTCAAAGCAAATATTGTAATTCTTCAACATAATAAATCATCTTTCTCATCCAATCAATAGAGAGAAAGTGGTAAAATAATCAGATATGCTATAAACATTCAGACTTTCAGTTATCAGTTCATATGAATAAATATGATATATAAAGACATGATTTTCCTGATTTTGCTCCCTTAAAAGTTGAGTCAGACTGCAAACAGCAAAAATCCTGATCTGTTTGGAGCAAAATGCTCCTGCAGATTAGATGCACCTGCAGATTAGGGTCTTTGTTGTTTTTCTCTACTGATTACTCCTAACCAAGATATGTCAGCACAATATGTGACTGAAAATATGTGTCTGTGTAGTTTGCAGTTGGATTTGACTTATATACATGTAACATGAATGCTAAACATTAGACCATTACACATTTATCAAATACAGTATAGCATCATTTATAGATATGATCCAATGCAGACTGCATAGAGCTAAATCTTCAATGTAGGTCTAGGCAGTTTGTTAGGAGTAATAAACAGAAAAACAGGCTATGATATGCCAGCACTTAATGTTATGGCAGATTAGTGTTTATATTGTTTGCAATTGGACACAGCTTGTACATAAATGAACATACACAATAATTCTCTAAACAATTCCAGTATTTAGACATTTTCTGAATATAATGGCATCTGACTAATCTTGCCAATTTTTTATGTTGGCCTACTATCCTTGAATCCCTTGGAAACCTATTGACTTTTATGTCAGCGTAACTGTTACAACATAAACAAAATTCTATTGCCAGCCATCTGCTTGCACCAGATGGTAGAAATTCACGTTTTAATTCAATTTGTGACAACTTTCATTTAAAGTGTGTGACACTCATTTCCATAATCTTTTCCCTGTAACTTTATCTCATGTTTGCACATTGACATAAACTATTTGTTTCTTTCATTTATTACAATTTGAATAAAGTACATGTTCTTGCTGTGAGACATTATTTCAATTGCATGTTATCATTATTTGTCATTTCTTGGTCTTAATCATAATAATTTACATTAGTAGCCGATCTTAAAAGGACACAAATTTCTATCGATGTTATCTTACAATTGTATTGGCAGGTAATTTGTTTGAAGACAGAAATCAGATGATAAACAAATTAATCAGTATGTTTCTTGCCAATCTTGATGTATCTCTATAATCATGTATCATTTCTTCCTCAAATTCCTCCTAAACTAGTGTGCTGGCTTTGGAAGAGAATAATGCACTATTTATTTCTATTTTAATTCTGTGAAGTGATAATTTTAGAACAAAACTTTAGTTGATGTACTACTGTTCATTAAACACTGAATCCTGCTGTCATAGACAGTACTCAGGAATATGCTGGTTTTCACAATTTTTGTTTTGGTAAGAAGTCTAGTAGTCAAGAGCATCCAATTGCAAATCTAATTTCAAAATAATATTGTCAGCTTCTGTCTGGAGTTGTGTTCCTAATAAGCACACTGCAGACCTGGGATAACTCATTAGAATGGTTACATTATCCAAAATGTTCCAAACAACACAATCAGAAAACTTGTACCAGTGTCTAACTCATGACAGAATGATTTGTTTTGTCTGTTGGATTTAACCACATTTTTAATGCATTACTGGGTACATAATACTGTGAGTGTCTCTGACAACATGAACATGTAGCTGGCCTCATCAAACCATTATATACATATTTGGTTGGTGTCCAACAGCAACAAGTCAGAATTATTTGTTGGGCACAATTTTATACATTATTATGGTCACCATCAAATTTAAAACCTAATGAACCACAATTCTTAAGAATATAAATACCAACTTAAATTTCATTTTTTGGGTTGCAAAACCCTAATTAATACCATGGAAAATAAGAATTCATGGTGTGACAATAAATTTGGTATAGTATCAACATTAAAATAATTTTATGTTGTTGTTGTTGTTGTTGTTGTACTTAATGCCATTTTTCAGCACATGATAGGCTATTCATGGTGGCCAGTATTAATGGTGGAGGAAGAAACTGGGAAATCACTGAAAAGAAACACCGACCCACAAGAAGCTACTGGCAAGCTTTCTCACATATCTACATTCACCAAATCCTACACTGGAACCCATGAAGACAGAGGTGAGATGGCAGTGATCCGCAACGGACAGTGCTTTAGACCACTCGGCCACTTAGGGCCCCAAAAAATAATTTTATAGCAACCTGATTATGAAATCAAATCAATTCTGTATCTTAATTGATAGGTTTTGTGTCTTGAATATGTCTAACATAGTTGCCGCGCTTACCATTGATTTAAAGTTAGTCCGATTCTTTTCTTAGGTCAATATTAACACCAGATCAATAATAATAACAGGTTAGTATCTTCATATCTCACATACCATAAAAGTATTATCTCATTGAGATATGACTTGCCAATGTTTAGTATGTCACATACAGAAGAGATCTCTACATATGAAAAGGCTGTAAATTATTTCATCTTATATGTGAAAAGAATGTAGACAATTTCCACAAAACTTGCTGGAGAAATCTGATTATGTCATACCATAAAATTTAATGACATTTCCATTTGATGTGCTGCAGGAAATACTCTACCACACATCAATGCAAACAATATTCATGTGAAAAGTTTTTTAAAAATGTAGATTAGTGGTATTTATGTATACAACTTTTCACACATGAAAATGATCTCACTAAAATATGTCTGTTCTCATATTATGCAGGATTAAATGAGATCCTTTGAATGAAGTATTTACAATGTATCTGCAAGAACTTTAAGTGTGTAAACTATTCTTGAAAACAAATGGTGTTATATCTATTTTCTGTCATATTTATTAAAACTGACTTCAATTTGCATGATTTTTGTTCTAATGTACTTTTATTTCATATTTCAATTACATGTTTTTCAATGCTGTAGATAAAGGAATATATCACATCCTAGTCACTAAACACTGAATATCTGTGCTACTTCACATCTGTCATTGGTGAAATACTTGGATACTAAAACATGTAGCACCTGTTTAACTCCTTTACTATGTCACTGTTGCAATTCAGCACAGTTAGGCAATATTAAATGAAACAAGATATTTTATTTGATCATGATATTGGACAGCATTTGACAGTTACATCATAGTATCCACTGGGCTTAACAGTAATACAGCATTCAAGAGAGATTTGCATTTTTTCTACAGTGATGTGTTATTAAGAGTTTTGTGTTTTATTGTGTTAGAAATCAGATTAACACAATTTTATATAAGGACTAACTATCATATTTAGTCTTAAAGTGAAAGCCCCATGTCAATAAAACGTTCCATTTATGATTAGCAATAACAAGATTTTCAAGATGGCTGCCATGGTTGCCATATTGGATGTCAGATTGGCACCATTTTCATTTAGTACCAACTAGACATCACAAGAAGTATTCTGATAAAAATTCCAATATCAATATCACTTCTATCAAGGAGGAGAAAAATTAAGATTTGCGACATATGTAGTGGCCATATTGGTAGACAAATCAGCATTTCATTTATGACCAGCTAGATAATAATAATAAAAAGGCTTTTAGTGAAAATATCATATGCATATGACCATTTAGTTGAAGTAATGGTAACAAATGTTTTCAGGAATTGTGGCTGTGGAGGCTATATTAGACACTGAAGAGCAGAACCATTTTTATTTAGTATCAATTAGACATCAAAGGAATTCATTTAGTGCTTATATGACCAATCCATTCATCAGGATAACAAGATTTTCAAGATGGATGTCAGAGTAAGGCAGTTCTCATTTAGGACATACCAGACCTTGGGATGAATGTGAATGTAGAGTTTAATAACATTCCTCCATATAATTCAGGCAGAGTGTGAGGAAATATAGTTAGAATATTTCCATCTTTATGGCTGAGATTTTAATTTTCTTGCTAGGGGTCTGTAAGGTTTATGACTGTCAACTAAAGATTGTGAGGGTGACCTATGTGTTTATTCAGTAATTAGATGGAGGATGGAGTCCCCTAGTAACTTCAAAGGGATTAAACTCTTTGTGTCAACTAAGAAGGCCAGATTTCCTGGCTACATTTACAAGTGAGAAGATTTGTGCCAAGCCCCACTGAACATCAAACAAGTTGTACCAGACAAATGGAATTAGAGTAATATAAAAGTCTACCAGAGGGAGGAGCTAATGTCTCAGACAGACAAGGGGACAGGGAAATATCTAGCCATACCTTTTGTAAAATTAATCAGTGTTTTCCTGACATTTGCGGAAAATGGAGGATACAAGAACTTATGTAAAGAATTCAGGGGGGAGGCCACTCAGAGAAAACGAGACTCATAAAAGGCAAAAGACATGAAGCTCCCAAGGTACACATAAGAGATGGCACTGAACTCCCAGGAAAGGGAAGGAGAAAGTACAAGAATTAGTAATAAAGGAGTGAAGAAGGAAAGAGTGTAATTAAAAGTACAGGAAGAATGCAGGAGGGAATAAGAATGGAGAACAGAAGAAGAGTAAAAACTGATGAGTACAAGGAACTACTCACTGAATGTATTCTCTCTCACATTAGGACATGGACTCTTATATGATGAAAAAAGAAAGGCACTTGTTAACAGGGCAATTAATGTATAAATTTATGAAGTGTAATTGGAAGATTTATATCCATAAAATACTTGAATAGTTTAATTGATTATACTGAATAAATTATTACATATTTTACCTTTAGTTATTCATGTATTTAGGTTTTTGGCATTGCTGTCACTGCTTGGAGTCATTCAAAATTGAAATGTCCACATTTCTGCCATATCTGTTCTAATAGAGTGGTCGTGACACAGAGTAACAATAAGAAAATTGTGATAATGGACAAAAGAATGTTGGACACTGGACAATGGGCAGCAGAGCTATGAAGCATCTTCTTTATACCAAATGTAAGCCATCACCAAACATTAATCAAGACTAACAAACAGAACATAAGTAATTTTGTAGAAATCCTTTTCCTTCTTTCAGTCCCAGTGACCTTAATCTTTGATCCCAAAATGAACAGGTGTTTTCCTTGTCTCAAATGCAAGACATTCACAAAGTCTGGTTAAGGTAAGTGATAAAGAACAACATCAGACATAAAGCATTTCACTTCAAAGAAAAGGATGATTACAGTGGCTCCTTGACCCAGCCCCACCCACTTTCCAAGTATTTTTTCTCAAAAGAAAGCCATATTCAAAGTTTGGTCAGGGTATCAGGTATAATAACTGTTTACCTTACTTCAGTCCCAGTAACACTGACCTCTGACCTTTTGAGCCCAAAGCTGACTGTTTTTTTGTCCATTGCCACAAATGAAAGCAGCTTGCAAAATTGGAAAATATTGATGTATAATTGGAAAATTATTACTCTGCATAAATAATTATGGGGACAGATGGATATAGATCACCAACATCAAAACATTATTTGCTCTGCTATGGCAAGCATGTAAAAATCAATCCATGCTTTAATATTTAATGAGTTTTTTCTGTAGTTTGCTAGCATGAATCCAAATGGTGACCTGACAGCCAATCTGTCAATACACCAACCATCCATGCTATCTAATCCCTGGGAAACATTTACCAAAAATGAAACCCAACATTTTCATGAAACCAGAAAATCAGTGATTATTGTTTTCTGATCTTCTGAGTGATGTTTTAAAGTACAAGTGACTCATGCATAAATGGCCATCTACAAAGCCAAATTATTGTCTTCCATTATATTGTAGTAGGATATCAATTTTGGATCACTCCAAGAAAAGATTTAGATACCCATCAATTATTACATTATCAAGACTAACCACCTATCAAACTACCCATCAATTATTACATTATCAAGACTAACCACCTATCAAATTATCCATCAATTATTACATTATCAAGACTAACCACCTATCAAACTAACCAATTAATTGTTACATTATCAAGACTAACCACCTATCAAACTAACCATTAATTATTACATTATCAAGACTAACTACCTATCAAACTAACCAATTAATTATTACATTATCAAGACTTTCCACCTATCAAACTAACTAATTATTTATTACATTATCAAGACTAACCACCTATCAAACTAACCATTAATTATTACATTATCAAGACTAACTACCTATCAAACTATCCATTAATTATTACATTATCAAGACTAACCTCCTATCAAACTAACCATTAATTATTACATTATCAAGACTAACTACCTATCAAACTAACCAATTAATTATTACATTATCAAGACTAACCACCTATCAAACTAACCAATTATTACATTATCAAGACTAACCAGCTATCAAACTAACCATTAATTATTACATTATCAAGACTAACTACCTATCCAACTACTCATTAATTATTACATTATCAAGACTAATCACCTATCAAACTAACCATTAATTATTACATTATCAAGACTAACTACCTATCAAACTACCCATTCATTATTACATTACCAAGACTAACCACCTATCAAACTACCCATCAATTATTACATTATCAAGACTAACCACCAATCAAACTACCCATTATTACATTATTAAGACTAAGCACCTATCAAACTACCCATTACTTATAACACTACCAATACTAATTACATGTATGTATGTATAATGTCAAGAGTCATGAAGCTGCCCAAAATTCCTTGCCACTTCATAAATGATACAGGAGACAATTATAATATAATTAACCCAAAATACACAACTTTAAAAATGTTATCAATGATCAGATTATAACAACATTACATTGATAGAATTTGAAACCTTACAAAATTGCACAATATAATTCCATTGCCTCCTGAGTGGCCGAGTGGTCTAAAGCACTCTCTGTTAAGGATCACTGCCATCTTACCTCTATCTGCATGGGTTCAAGTCTCAGATTTGGCGAATGTAGATATGTGAGAAAGCTTGCCAGTAGCTTCTCGTGGGTCAGTGGTTCTTTCCGAAGATTTCCCAGTTTCTTCCTCTGCCATTAATACTGGAGGTCATGTATAGTCTATCATGTGCTGAAAAATGGCGGCGTTAAGCCCCAGAAGAACAACAACCATTGCCAAAGTTACACAATGATACAGTGCCTGTTGTTACCATGTATTGATAGTGATGATCTGATCATCTGCAGATTTAATGATTGCATTCACAGATTGAGTATTTCATAATTGTATAATGTATTTTCATCAATTGCAATAAAATTTTCCTGCACTTCTCAACGTCTTGTGCTGACAATTCTTTTGCTCCTGGCTCACATGTCTAATAACAAAAGCCTCCCTTTGAAATCTCCTGTCTGCTTATCTAAACTTAACTGGCAGGAGGTTGATAATCAGGAGTTCCATGTACTGTAGATTGTACACCCACCCTGTATTTAATAAGTGTCAATGTAAGATCTAGTAGAAACTCATGACTGGAGATTTTTTTAGCAATGAATCTCCACCTGGCCTAGAACTTTTGGTCAATGTATGTTGTTTTAAACTGAACTTACAGTGCAAAAGGTATTATTTTCTTATTAGTCTTAAGATAGGTGTAGACCTTATAACCAAGAAACCAAATATTTATTTCATGTTTTTTTTGTTAACAGTTATATGTATTATTTTGGTCATATTTTAAAATCTAATCTGTCAGATAATCACAATATCAGACATTGCAGATTTTTAAATATTTCAACAAACACGATTATACATAAATTTAGAAGTTGTTCTTTTGATGTTTTAATCTTATTGCTGTACAATATATTATACTTCTATGTCGAGAAACTTTAGTGAATGTATCAGTTACAAGTCTTTATTTACTATCAAGACTTTTAACATGGAAAAATTTCTCTACTATAAACTATAATGGAATTATTTTTTTTTAAAAAATAAGAATTAAAGAGAATTGTTTCTTTAAAGCTCTTTGTAACTATGATATTCATTTTAACTTTCTGATTATTGATGGAACAAATTACTCATTAAATGTCTTACACAGCTTTTAAGCTTGTAACTTTGACAAATTCTGTCACTGGATAGGTGTCTTTATATTTGTACACAAGATATGTGTCTTTATATTTGTACACAAGATATGTGTCTTTATATTTGTACATAATGTATGTGTCTTTATATTTGTACACAATGTATGTGTCTTTATATTTGTACACAATGTATGTGTCTTTATATTTGTACACAAGATATGTGTCTTTATATTTGTACACAATGTATGTGTCTTTATGATATTTGTACACAATGTATGTGTCTTTATGATATGTGTACACAAGATATGTGTCTTTATATTTGTACACAATGTATGTGTCTTTATATTTGTACACAATGTATGTGTCTTTATATTTGTACACAATGTATGTGTCTTTATATTTGTACACAATGTATGTATCTTTATGATATGTGTACACAAGATGCCAATGATATTTAATGTTTTAAAATATATGTATAAATGTATTTTGAGTTACATGCATGGACCAATGCAGTCTGAAATAAAGAATTTCTATACTATCCTATGTTTTGATCAGAATATTGTCAGTAATCATGACTCCAGAGTGGTAACAATGCAAGATATTAACTCGTTAATATCATGGATTTTGCCATTTATTAAATGTGTCCAAAATATAAATGATATAAGCATCTATTCCCAGTTCAATCCAATCAGATCTGAAATAACAAACTTGGCCAATCAGAGACAATATTACTACAATATCTCACTTGTTTTCAAAATCAAACCTATATTTCAACTTTGGTCGATATCAGATAAAATAAATGGACTCCAGAGTTGCACATGAACACCAGACAATGGACAATAGAAGGATGCTGGACACAAGACCTCATCATAAGCTCACTAGGTCTTAAGATGGACACAAGGACTTACCTTAAGCTCTTTGGGGCCATATGGCAGATACTGGACACAAGGCCATGCATTAAGCTCACTGGGCCTTAAGACACTGGACAAAAGACCTTATGCCCAGATGATTTAAAAACTGAAATATAAATACTGGAAGCTAACAAAGTCTTTTGGATTCACCCAAAGTATCTAAATATTAAATTTGTCTGCTTTATAGTTTTCAGCTATGTTGTTAGCATGGTGACATACAGACAGCATAATGATTCTGTGATGTGATGTGATGTGATGTGATGTGATGTGATGTGATGTGATGTGATGTGATGTGATGTGATGTGATGTGATGTGATGTGATGTGATGTGATGTGATGTGATGTGATGTGATGTGATGTGATGTGTTGTGATGTGTTGTGATTATGATTTTTGATGTAGATTTAACAATTTTTCAGTCTTATCACTATGATGTCTGCGGTGTGGCAGTTTATAGTGATGTCTAGCATTGGGGCATCATGCCGCAGACATGTAGCATGATGTCCCACCCAGTCACATTATCCTGACACTTAGGCTGACCAGCCCTAACACTAACCTCTTAATGCTGAGTGCCAAATGAGGCAGCTGTTGGTACCGTTTTTGTAAGTCTTTGGTATGACTAATGGTTCTGTGTTAGAAATGATGCATGTGTATGCATGCCTCACAGGGAATGCTAGCCTTTGGGACACATGTTTGGTATATACTGTAATATACCAAAGTTTCTGTTTAATTTAGTACCTGAAGAAGAAGATATGCCACAAAACATTGATGGAAAAAACACTGCAATTTAAAAAGTAATTCATATGTATTCCTATTCACATGCAAGAAACATAATGAAATGAAAATCTGGATTATTGGCTGCAATATGGAAATCATATATCCATATTTTGAAACTGGACCAAAAGTTCATGTACTTTGTTTTAGAAGCTGCAAACAAGACTAGAAAATTTCCCAACAAACATTATACTCTGTTTAGTGGTTCCATGTTGGTAGTATGAATATGGTTTTGATGGTACATAGCAAAGTTTGGTATCCCTGCCAATAGATGCATACATAACAATGATAAAGGCAAAATTTGGTAATTTTCTTAAAATAGAAAATAAATGTTACTGTTTCCATTCATAACCAATTCATCATACAAGTAGACAAAATGCAGTCAATGATTTAATTGTAAATGCATATGAGTATTGGCCCCTAGTAAAGTTATCTAAAAAGTAAAAACTGGTAAAATAAAGAGAAACTGAATATACGATGTTTATATGATATAATCAAATATACAATTGATATAATTTTTTAAAATTTTTTTAACATAACATGGTCACTGTGTATTACCTAGAACAATGCTGTCAAATATCTAGATGGTCCAGATCTATACATAGGTCATCTAAATGCATCCGAATCTGATGACTGGTCTGAATCATAGAATTAAAATGACCATCATCATCCACTGATTTGTCTTCAATGACAATCATAACATGACCCAGCTTCCAGAGATAAGGCTATAACATATAACTGCCCAAGAAATTAGGTCTGCTGAAAGATGAGTTTCAGCAGTATATTATTGGTTAACATTTTTTAAATGAGGGGTGGGGATTCATGTTGATCTGCATGGTTTGCAATAGATCCTCTAGTCAAGTGGATCATTGATAATCCAAGGCAATTCTGTAATCCAACTACATGTATTATTAGAATATTGCATCAGTCTATTAGTACCATATTGCTTTTAAAAAAAAAATTTCAGCTGTTTTTGGCAGTTTTTGCCATCTGGTGGTTTCTTGGCATCCAAATAATTCTCCATGTTGACTTTGGGAATTAAAAGTAGCAGACATCATCATACATCACATAAGTACTCAAGAGTTTTTATCAAGTTTTTATCAAGTGTTATTTAGATCTATTGTACTGCACAGATTATACTTGGGTCCTTTCCATTTTCATTTCATCCAGCAGATTATATTTGGGTTATTTCCATTTTCATTTCACCCAGCAGATTATACTTGAGTTATTTCCATTTTCATTTCACCAGATGATAATACTTGAGTTATTTCCATTTTCATTTCACCAGCAGATCAGACTGATATACTTCATATTCATAAATAATTATTAATAGTAATTCTGCTTCTTATTTTTCACATTTTATATTAATTTTGTAGTTGATATACCTTTTCTATTAATTATTTTAAAATGATAAAATATAAAAATTATTGATTAAATGTAGTCAATATACCTAACATCCAACTGGTCAGACAGACTATCTTTTGCACCAGTCAGCCATGAAATTAACCAGATGCCATAAGACTGGTTGGTGGCAATTTTGCATGCTGTACCTATGTAAAAAGTGGCTATATTAATGTAAAGATTATATCCATTCAAGCTACACATTAAGTATTTTTTCCCTACAACAATACATCTTCAAAATATTTATCTTTACATGAATTTTGTATACATTTAAATGAATTGTTGCATCTTTAACTTTTATATTTTCTGTAGTGCTACATATTCATATTTATTTGGAAGGATTGATCTTCCTAAAGTACATTTGCAATTCTTTATTCTGACATTGTTATGACTTTACTATGAGTCAGCACCATAAAGCAAATTTTGCCATTAAAACACACACATAGAACTATAGGAGCAATAAGTCATAAGCAATAAGTAAAGTTACTTTTCGCTGAGGCATTTTATTCACATTATATTTAAATAATGAACATACCTGTCTCATATTAATACCCACCTTACACTGACATGCTTATTATACTTTTCATAGTCACATTAGTGATGTGATGTTCTGTGATTATGATTTATAACGTAGCTTTAAAATTTTTTTAGTCATATTGATACGATGTCTGCAGTGTGGCAGTTTGTAGTGATATCTAGCACTGGGGCATCATGCTGGAGACATGTAGCATGATGTCCCACCCAGTCACATTGTCCTGACACTAGGCTGACCAGTCCTAACACAAACCTCTTAATGCTGAGCGTCAAGCAAGGCATTTGTTAGTACCATTTTTGTAAGTCTTTGGTATGACTCAACCAGGGATAGAATCCATGACCCCCCACATCCGAGGAGGATGCTCTAACCACTAATCCACCGGAGCGGTTTATTGTCACATTTGACCAATCATCTTCCAGCTATTATTAAACTCTTCCAAAGATATGCTGTCCAAATTTAAGCTCCAAGTCATAACAGTTGACTGTAAATCTAATGAGCTTATGTTGTACAGCTATTCCTTAAAGTGTCAATTAATTGCATAGATAAAACAAATCTGACTACCAGTCAGTTCCTAAATAATGATAGATGGACAAAACAAGAATGGTACTTTGGCTTAATATAACATTAAAGTAGTCACAAATCTAGTAGATTTAAATCAGAACACCTTTAGCATAGCTTTAATCATTGTTGATGTCATGGACACTGACACCATGGCTATGGGCAAAATGATACCTACAGATTTAACATGAGAGACAAAAACATGTACTTAAATACCTGAACTTGTATGCAGTCAGTTTCCAGTTTCAGATGTTTGGCAGCTGACAGACTCTTGACAATGACCAGTTATGTATTGATAATAATGACCCAGATATTAATCAAGTCCCTTTCCAAAGATAATTACTAGTAGGCAGTATGGAGGAGAGAATACAATTAACTACTCACAATGTTATTGATCATTTTCATCAAGTCTATTGACTTGCCTGCCTACTGAAAAAATGCTGCACTTATTGGTTTATTTAGCTTGCTTGTCTATGATGCATGTAATAATGACAGTTGTACAAATTCATAAAATAATTGAAAAAGTGAAAGGTTACTGAAGGAAAAATTAAATTAGAAGTAATCAATTTTAGAGCTTAAAGGATGTAAGTTTTGACACAGTACATCAGAGAAAGAATGTTCATAACTACTTTTGTCAAAATTACTTTTATTGTTTCTTAACAAACCTAATACTAATTTCTGGTAGCCTAAGTGGTTTGAGCATCTGCCTCAGATGCAGGAAGTTGTGGGTTCAATTCCCCGCCGTGTCCTACCAAAAACTTATAAAAATGGTACTAGCAGCTGCCTAATGCTTGACCCTCAGCATTAAGAGGTTAGTGCAAGAATTAGTTGACCTGGTATAAGGATAGAGTGACTGGGTGGGACATCAGGCTTCATGCCTCAGTTCTAGACTGCTATAAACTGACACATTGCAGACATTGTAGCGATATTACTAAAAGATTGCAAAAGCTACATTAAAAATCTCACACAGACACAGACATACACACATACAAAAAATAATTTCAAGAATGCTATGTCTCAAATGCTCATCACAGCATATTCTACAGCAAATAATCGGTTTTAATTAAAGTGTACTTCAAATGATCATCTCATGACCTTTTTGATTAGTAATGACCTGCAAAGTTGAGATAGGGACTTTACTATCCCATGATTAGTTGTGGATCTAGATTAAGTTTCATCAAAATATCTCTAATTGTTTAAAAATGTGATGGCCTGTTTAAAGAAACAGTTTTTTCTATACAATTTTCAAAATCAACCATCAAAAATCTTCTTATTGGAACCAATGCTGTAATAAAAACATCCAGTGTAGTGATAACAAGATTTTCAAGATGACTACTGTGGAGGTCATACTGGATGTCATAATAATGATCTCAAATAAAACCCACATGTGGATCTGACTTTCCATTCAAGAGAAGTAGCATTAACAAAGATTTTCAAGATGGCTGGTGGCTATTTATTGGACATCATATTGGCACCATTTTCATTTAGTACCAAACAGACCTTACATGAGTATTTAAACAAGAACCCCATGTTGATATGACCGACCATTCAGAAGCTATACAAAATTTCAAGATGGACACTGGTGGCTATATTGGATGGTCATTTTTAGGCCTTGGGATGAATGTGTGTGTATGTACAGTTTCATCATATTCTTTCAAGTAATTTAGTAGGATTGATGATTACAAACTTGTGCTAAGGAGAAATTAACAATGGATGACAGATGACATGTAATACCATGAAATCATCTGATCTATGACCAGTAGAGCTTAAAAAAAGAGATTAATGAAGATTTTGTGGGTCTTATTAAATCATAGTGACCAGCAGTGATAAAAAAATAAGGGACTGGTCATTAATTTAGTGGGTACTTTTTTGTTGAAATAGCTTTAAATAAATATTCTTTTTCTGATTTATTACAAAAAAAGCCCTGTTACATCCATAATATTAGTTCCAAAAATATCTTGAGGCAAAACAAACAAGAGTCCCTCAACAGGTCTGACACTCTAATGGGTGAAAAGAATTTGATGCAATACAAGACAAGACCATTTCTGAATCCTTTTAACTGCATAGTGTGTCAGTTTTGTACCATTTCATTCAGGGCCAAGTAGAAATAATTGGAAGTCTTTTGTAAAAAACCTCAAGGCAATATAACCTTCAATTCAGGAACAGCAACAGCAATATTTTCATTGTGATATGTATTATGGGTACCATTTTTATTTAGGAACAACTAGGTATCACAAGCCTATTGGTAAAATTCCATATAGATAAAACCATCCATTTGAGCAGAGTAGAGATTTCATAATGTTTAAAATGGCTAACATGGTGGTTATATTTAAGGTCAATTTGTGTCATTTCCATTTAAAACCATCAGATATCAAAGGAACTATTCTAATGGAAATGACTTTAGGATGGCTTTCCATTTTAAAACAAGTAGCCATAATATGATTTTCAAAATGGCCACTATGCTGGCTATATTGAATAACAGATGGGCACCATTTTAATATAGAACCAACAAGACATGATATGAAATCTTCTGGTGAAAACCCAATGTTGATGTGGCTTTATGTTTTGAAGTAGTAACAATAACACAGTTTTCAAAATGGCTTCCATATCTCTATCAGATGCATGCCATTTGCATTTAAATCATTAGAGTCTCATGATGCTGATATGATTGGCATCATTATGGCCATATTGGAGATCAGATCAGGGCATAAACATTTACAACCAACTTGACATTATATGATCATTCATTAAAAAAAAATGGTGATAGCAAGAATGTCAGGAAGGCATTTGGAGTGGCCATATTTAATATCTGAGCAGCACCAAAATTCAATTAGGAACAAAATCATATGAGGTCTATTAATGAAACTTACATGCTGATAAAACCCATCCATTCAATAGGCATTGAGATTACAAGATTCTTAAGATTGCAGCAGTGGCAAACTTACTGAATATTTAATGCATATTTTTCAATTTGATCTAATTAGAAATTATAAGAGGTGTTGGGCTGAAAGTCCTATGTCAGTATTAATTTTTTGTTCAAGGCGAGTATTAATAACAAGATTTTCAAGATAGATAATGTGGCAGCAAAAACAGATCAGAACGATTTTCATTTAGGAAAGCTAGATTTCATAAGATGACTTATGGTGAATACCCCATGTCAATATGATGTTTCATACAGGAGGAGTAGGAATAACTAGATTTTCAAGATGGCTGCCATGGTGGCCATATTGGCTGTCCAAGCAGTACCAGTTGCATTTATGATCAACTAGACCATGGGAGGAATCTGTATGTACAGTTTCATGACATTTATACCTGTTGTTTAGAAGACAGAACAATAACAAATTTATGCTAAGGGATGCACAGCTTACAGCTTACAGCAGACAAACAACATCCTATGACTGGAAAGATAAAGGAAAAATCCCAGCCCCACCCCCAAAAAGGACTAAATGGTCAGTTCCTAGAAGATAAACATGCTGAATCTCTGTAAAAGTCAAATCAAATAATAAAAGTAAAACATATAAAAAGTTAATAAAACCCTTAAAATAATGGTAAAATGTAATAGAGACTACATTCACCCCCCCCATTCAATTATTATAAAATTTCTTAGCAAACTTTGCATAAAAACGGTCTCAAAGGGCAGAATACACCTAACAGGAATGTGCTCTGTAGTAACAACTAGCACTGGCAATGCATGCACCCTGGTGAAGGTATGTACAAGACAGGTATAAATTTGTCATATATGTAAAGTTTGTGAAACAATTTTAATATTTCAATTTGCTTTTACTTAATACTGACAGAAATCATTCAACAATCATTTCATTTATTTCATAACCTCAGACTAAGGGAAGACCCTCCATAGATTATAATAATATGTGTTTGCTAGGAATCATCCTTGTACAGACAAAACAAAATGGATCCATTTGCATCGAAAACAGGTCTCTGCCCATTGTACATGAATTCAAGTTCAGACAGAAATGTCATTTATTTGGTTAAAACAATATATAAAAAATAATACCCACAATAAAAACAAATTCACAGAAAACACAGTCCCTTACTGCACAGTCTGTGCAGTCCCTAACTTCACAGTCCCTCAATTCACAGCCTATTATGTGCAGCCCCTTATTCACACTATTTTGTGTGAAGTACCTTCATTTATATTAAACTATGTGGAGACCCATATTCACAGCACATGGTGTGCTGTCCCTTAATTTACAGCCTATTATGTTTAGTACCTTAATTCACAGTATTCAATGTAGTGGTCACTTAATTTATAGTTGTGCAGTCCCTTACTTTAGAGTCTCTTACTTCACAGTCAGCTATGTGCAGTCCATCAATTCTCAGCATATTTTGTACAGTCCCTTAATTCACAGTATACTGTATGCAGCCCCTTCATTTATACTAAATTACATGCAGACCCATATTCACAGTGTACTGTGTGCAGTCCCTTCATTTATAATATACTACATGCAGACCCATATTCACAGTATATGGTGTGCTGTCCCTTAATTCACAGCCTACTAAGTGTAGTACCTTCATTCACAGTATATTGTATATAAGTTTCTTAACTGCTTACTTTTTTTTACACTGCATACAAACTCAAGGACATGATACTGTGTCAGAAATACCTGCCTCCATATCCTATATGTTCAGTCTGGAAATGACATTACATGTACAAACACCCTCTACTCAGTAGCATCACTTTGAGTTGGTGTTACCCAGTGTGATAACTCATGAACTGTTTCTCCCATGGACCTCCTTCCTGCACAAAATTTTTAAACTTTTATAGACATTCATGTGCAGTAACTCATGGTGTCACCCCTATGTCCTTCCTGAACAAAATTTCAAAAATTTTATAGTCATTTTGGTGTCATCCACTCTGATGGTGTCACCTGGTGTGGTTCTCATCTCTACCACACCTCTAGTGATGCCACTGTCTCTATTTATCATGTTTTGATCACTGTTCAGGCTAGGTACTCATTGTTCAAGTACAGACAGAAATGTCATTTTTGTGAAAACAAAAATAACACCACAATAAACAACATCTTAGTATACTACATGCAGTCCCTTAATTCACAACATATTACATAAAGTCCCTACATGCAGTCCCACAAAATACAATATGCAGTCCCTTAATTCACAGTATAGTATATGCTGTCCCTTAATTCACAACATACTACATGCAGCCCCTTAATTCACAACATACAATATGCAATCCCTACATACAGTCCCACAACATACTACATGCAGTCTCTTAATTTATAACATACTATATGCAGTCCCTTAATTCACAGTATAGTATATGATGTCCCTATAATTCACAATATAAGATAAGATAAGATAAGATAAGAATTCTTTATTTCAGACTGCATAGTCCATACATCTAAATCAAAATACTGATATAGAGTAAAACATTGTAAACATAAAAGAACATATATATATATATATATATATATATATATATATATATATATATATATATATATATATCATATGTACATACATGTATATATCATATGTACAAGTATTCAGTTACATTTACAACAATTAATTGCGCCCTGCATTTTTAAAAAATGAAGTTAAGTGACACATTTAAATAGTAATTGGTTCCATCTACTAACAATCAGAGAATTTCAATGAATGTCATAGTTCCAAAGTGATTTCGATATACAGTTCTCACTATTAGATAGTCTTGTTATCATTGAATATACATACTTTCTCATTACTTCCTCAAAACTGAATACATTATAATTTACAAACAAGTTGGAGGCACTGTTCCATGTAGGAAGACCTAATAGAAAGTGAAGACTATTATTATAACTAATTACTAGTTTTCTTTTCACATTTTCACTAACATTTGTCCACAGTGGAGCACAATATATAGTGCAGCAATAAGATTTAAATATCTAATAATATACTACACACAGTCCATTAATTCACAACATATAACATGCAGTCCCTACATGCAGTCCCACAGCATACTACATGAAGTCCCTTAATTCATAACATACTATACATAGTCCCTTAATTCACAACATACTATATGCAGTCCCTTAATTCACAACATACTATATGCAGTCCCTTAATTCACAACATGCAACATGCAGTCTCTACATGCAGTTCTATACATACTAATACTTCATAACATACTACACATAGTCCCTTAATTCACAGTATATTATATGCTGTCCTTTATTTCACAGCATATTATATGCAGTCTTTTAATTCACAGCATATTATATGCAGTCCTTTAATTCACAGCATATTATATGCAGTCCTTTAATTCACAGCATATTATATGCAGTCCTTTAATTCACAGCATATTATATGCAGTCCTTTAATTCACAGTATATTATATGCAGTCCTTTAATTCACAGCATATTATATGCAGTCCTTTAATTCACAGTATATTATATGCAGTCCTTTAATTCACAGTATATTATATGCAGTCCTTTAATTCACAGTATACTATGTGCTCTCCTTATTTCACATTATACTGTGTGTAGTATCATTGCTTAGTCTTTCACACTGCATAATAACTTGATGACATGATATTGAAGCAGATTTGCCTACTTCCATATCATATTTTTAAGCCTGGAAATGATATCACAAACACCCTCTATATTTATCATGTTTTGATCACAGTACCATCAGGCCTTCAAAGAATGACAATGCTGATTAGGCAAAGTGCCTGGACAGGTTTATAATAGCATGCATGTGTACCTAGGACACAATGCACATCACTGATGACACACCAGCTACATTATGTTTAAATGCAAACTACTGAATTTAAACCTGAACATATTTATTGTTTCAATATTGTGCACATTGTTATGATAATAATTATTTCCTCAAGATCTGGATATAAATCTTGTAATCCTTCATGTCTCTAAAACAATATTCCAGCTGGAAGTTTGTCTCAATGATAAGTGACTGAATCCTGGCCCCTCCATTTGTGACACTCATGGCAAGATATGACCCATGAGCTAGCATCCACCTCTGGGCATATAAATTTTTCCTGCCATCTTGAAAATTTGTTTAAGGTCAACAGAATGTAACTAGTCTTCAAGAATCTACTTAGGCAGCTTCTTAATAAATGATGTCAACTACAATACTGAGATAATCGTGGTTTCAAACTGACATCCTTTAATAGTCACAAAATGTTGTCCCGTGGCTTTGGAAACTCAGGATCAAAGTCACCAAAACCCCAATATGGTTAAGGAAAAATCTCAAGCTAACAAGATTTGGTCAATTTGGTCTGTTTTGATTCAGTAGTTCATGACATATCCTGCTTAGTCTTGAAAAAAAAGGACCAATAATTAACAAGATGCACAAGTGGGCCTGAAATCACTCACCCAGCTACATAATGTTACAGTTGAATATTTTCTTATAATCAGGCTTATGTATAATTGTCAGTATGCAGCCTATGTAAACTATCTCTCAAACATTACATCATGTCTATTTTTACTCTATATAAATCTTTCCAAGGCATAGTATGCATATTCTCTTGTAAGATACCAAAGTCATTAAAGGTCTTCAAAATTTTAGGTTTACTGAAAAAGATAAAGCTTCCACATAAATAGAAATTATGATAATACAGTTGTTTTTATAAAGCCATGGTTACTCTTTGGCAATTACATCTACAAGTATTTCATGTGAAAAGCATATTGGTGTTTGTAAATTTAAAACCAAGAATGCAAAATATAAATTTAAGATAGGTTGTGGGTAATGTCAATAAATGAAATGCTATAAAACAATGACCAATACATGTGATAATATATAAAATGACAAATATTTCAGGAACTTTACTATGGTAATAATGTTAACTGTCAAGCTCTACTTGCTTCCACATGTTTAAAATGTAAAATGTGGCAAAGTTTCTAAAGTAAATTCTTTGCAAATAATTTTATGAACTTAAACATTGTCTTTAAAAAAAATAAGTTCTTATTAGAGCAAAATCAAAATTAGATAAAAAAAACCCCAGTTACTTCCAAAGATTTATCTATAATAATGCCAATAAATTCTGATCCTTAAATTATTAAATTCGTGTATGCTAGCCAGAAGCTGTCCAGTATTTATAACATTAATGCATCCAATTAAATTTACTTAGAAAGTTCCTTATGTTTCCATTTTACACTTTTTCAATTATAAATTAATTACAAGTTATGAATTTTATTCTTTATTGTGCATTATTTGTCTAATTTAACTGTTTAACTAAAATTAATGCATCTTGCATTCAATATTTTTTGTTTTTAATTCAGGTTTTCATTTTAGGCAAGGGAAAGAACTCTATAAACCCAAACTTGTGATTCTCAATGCTAAATACAATAGCCTACTTTCCCTTGTGTTTTTTTGTAGAGGCAAAAGCAACTTTTGAAAACAAAACAAATTGATCAAATAGTATATAAACTGAGAATTTATCTAATTGCATTAAATTAGCTAATAATAAAACCCACTGGCTATAAGCCAATTAACTAAATTTAATAAATAAAAGTCTTAGAAATAGTCACTAAAGTGCTGTCAAGCTCAGGCAATCAGGTGCAATATGAACTTATGAATGTCCTCTTGTTCTTAATTGTACCCATCTGAAACCATAATGATCAATAATTTAAGTTTATTTACAAAGTTTACTCAGAATCAGATCAGATATAAACTTGCTAGAGCGTTTAACCAGTCAGATACTGGATCACCTCATTAATATGCATGGATATTGCTAATTATTTAACTTATGTGACCAGATTAGTAATTTGGCTGCCAGAGTGGTCACATGTTCAGCCATCATATAGAAGATCACCTCCATACTGTCTACTAATAAATAGGTCTCACTCATTACCAAGATCATCTGAGACCTTGATCATATGAGCAAACATTCCAAGTTTGATCAAAATCTGATCAAAAACATGGTTTCTGGAGTTGTATAGCAAGATCACCTTATGATCATTGAACCTTGCTCATTAATGAAATCATCCAAGACCTTGATTTCATGTCTGATCCAATCAGATCATAAATCTGGTCTCCAGAATCACAACAAGAATAGCCAGATAGATGAAAGAAGAGCATCTCATTAATATTCATGGATTTACTCATTATCAATCTTTACAAAAATTTTGATGATAAAGGCAAATCTTCCAAGGTTAAAAAAATTAAGATCAGAAATACTGAATATGTTGTGGTGTTGTGGTAACAAGTTAAACAAAACAGATCATCTCATTATCAAAGTCATTCAAAAGCTTGATGATTTAAACCCATGATCCAAGTTTTTATAAAAATTGGAGCAGAGGTATTGAGTTCAGAATGGTAATAAGTAATTGTTGATTTAAGAGCAATACAGTGAATGCTGCACCTTACCATAAGGTCACTAGGCCTTAGGATGGATACTGGACACATCGCCATTGTAATAGAGTGAATTTTGAAAGATGGCAACACATCAATGAGCAAATCTTGTCATGGGTAGGGGAACACCTAACAATTAATATTTATGAATTGGCCAGGTTCACATTAAATCACTAGCCTGCAATGGATTTGATGCTCCTGCTGGGGGCAGAATTGATTTTCAATTGAGATAACAGTTAGAGACACAGATAAGGCAAGGTTAATGTAGGTTAAGTAGTAGAAAAATATATCAATGTTGAAATAATCCTGAGATAAATATGTGCCATTGGAAATAAGTGTTATAAAATGAGATTTTCCAGAAATAGTTATTAAGAAAGTGTGAAAATATGTTACTCAAAACCTGGATAGGTGTGGCTCAATTTCTTGCAGTTTGATAAAGACAATCCTGAATGGCTTAGTTAAATAAGGTGTGTTTAGTTGGTCTAAGTTTCTGCAGAAAGATAAGAAGCTGACTCAAGAAAAAAATACTAAGAATCCTTTTTCATTAAAATTGTCCAGGAGATGGGTGTCTGAAAGTTTGATGGACATGGACAAGCTGCTTATGAGAGCAAGTCTTAAAAAACACACAATTTATCTTAGTGTCTTGCATTGTTATCATATGATAATCTCATATTTGTTGAATTTATTTGTTTTAAATACATAATTCACTTTTCCTTTGATAAATTCAGATGTTAAATGTTTGCATTTATTTGTATTGAATGTTATATGACACATAAGAATGTCATATTATTTCCTTGATATGAATTTTAAGAGAATTGGTCAAAGTCTTAAATAATATGATCCATTCAGGCTTGGAATTGATATTGCTGTGTCAAGAAATGATATGCCAATGAATTGCTAGTTAGCAAACACTGTAGTTAGGATGAGAAGTGTATTCTATTAATTCATTTGTATAACTAAGATGTCAATTCTGTTAACTGAGAGTGAATGGTATTTGACATTAAGAACACCAGCCAACTGACATTTAGTGGAGTTAGTGATTTAAAGCCTCTGTAGGATTAGTACAGTTTACAGTGTTCAGATTATCAATTAAGGGTACCAAGTAGTTGCTAGGGAAAGACATTAATCCCCTTGTAAAAAGGGTTGTGTTTATCAGCTGTCAAGCTGCAAACTGACCCATATTAGCCTTTGCTTCTGTTGAATTACAATAAAATGACAACTGATGTAACAAGAGTGGGAATTGCTTGATCCCAGAAGTAAGTAACCCAGACTAATATTTTGTGTTACTTAAAATAAATATAATTAGCTACATATATGCACCACACAATGGAAAAAGATAGCAGACAACCAAGTTATGGTTTATGACCTGAAAATCACTGGAGAGAGAAGAAGAAGAAGAGGAATACAGCAAATCTGACCCATAATGGTGTAATAGGTTACCAGTCCATGCAGTTTTTATTGGTGGTTATTGTTTATTCAAGTCCAGGTTAAAATATTAACTTCCAATTAGAACAGCAAAAGTTGTTCACTGCTTGATATACCAGAAGTACAAGCATCCAGATTATATCCAAACAAATGCAAAGCAACAGAAGTGGCTATTAAATGATCTGTACAACAGAGCAAATGGAGAACAAGATGGGAATGTCTCTTTTTATGATGATATACACAAATATAGATTGAATATGCCAGCAAAGAAATGAAAAAGCACAGAATCAGCAAAAGGGCCAAATTCTAAAGACAAGAGTAACAGCAAACTTGTCAATTGTGGGTGTTGTCAATAATTTCCATTTTTACTGACAGATATGAGTGCATGTGGCTGCTGCAGTTGTTTTGCAAATGTAACAAGCATAATTTGTTTGGTTTTTTTTATTCATCTCCTCTCCCAGGACACTTGGACTTTTGTTATAGGTATGATTTTCCACTCATGAGGAAACTGCACCATTTCTTCTGTTTTGAAGAAAACACCATAATGCCTTCCAAATTTAAGTGAAGACATACAATTGGTATTGCAAAACAACGGAAATAGAGACTAGGATGTGATCAAATGTAGTGGGTTGAAATGCCATAAAAGTTGAATATAAATAACCAACAGCTAACAGGTAGTCTGTTGGAAGGCTTATTTTTTTTATCTTGTCAACAGATGAGAATGACATGGATGATAAATCTATATCTGTCTGTAATCTGCTGCAACCTGTAAGTGCATCTAATCTATAAGCATATACAAATGGCACCTTCCTATTACTGGCAGACCATCTAAAGATGAAAAGAGTATCAAGTTGATATATTTATCAATGATGTATAACATCACAGGCTTTGTATCAGAATATTATTAGTACATGACAGAGATGTATCATTTTATCACTTATCCCCTAAGAAACATGCACCCATGTCAATAGCCAGAACTTTTCTAAGATGATAGAGAATGGGACCTGGACCTATGAATTTGGGAAAATATTGACAACAGGGAATGCATTTTTAAGGGTAAATTGCTAAAACTGTGAGTTTAGCACAATTCAGAAATATTTATAAATGAGACAGGAGTTAATTATTGGCCATTAAGGTCTTCTAAGAATAATCTCTTGCATTTCCTTATCCAAATTCGCTCTTCCATATTCTGCTACATAAGAGATCTTCCCATCAAACTATTTATAATTTTAACAAATATTTTATGAAGAAAAATTATTGTTCTTAGATTTTTTAGGATCCAGTGGTTAACATGTCAAATTTACAGTTAGAAGGGAGAAAATCCAGACCAGGCTGATCATCATGGCATGTGGCAGGGGTCAAACATTCTACAAAAATTGCCATTGCATGATATTCTTTTCATAAACTAATGTGGCTTCAAACAACAATCATTTAACTACAGTATCATGAGGAAATATAAATGGTGATACTCAATCATATAATACCAAACTTTACAGTGATTTTCAATGTATGCATAAAACAAGTATTCAATCTATTACAAATCTCACCCCCAACTATTTCTTTACTATCTGTTGATCTCTATCCCCTCTCTTAATTTTCTGCAGTACTTTGGTACTCATGCCCCCTAAACAGTGGTATATGTTTTTGAACCTGTCCTTTGGGAGCTTATTTTAGGGTGATATTTCCAAGTGACTTGGAGGCTTTCAAAATGATGTTTGCTTATACCAGATTGTAATTACTGTATGCACCTGTTCAGATGACTGTTGCAGGTGTGAGTTGAATCTAGTACAATTTGCATGCTGAAATCATTTGGTGAGAGTATGTGGTCCACAAAAAATGGGTTTGTCAGCCCTCAAGTTGCTAGCTTTGTTGCTATTAGTGTACTGTGAACTGTTGCATAATCAGGGTAATATAAATTCGCTAATTTGTTCATGTAATAAGCATACATGAAAATGTATTTTGAATTACTGCTTTTCTGTTATTTCCTCTCCCTTCCTTTCTTTGACTGTGGTGTACAACTTTGCAAAATATGTGAATTTTTAATTCTTCACTGGTAAAACCACAAAATCATATGCAGGAATTATCTTGATTTGCCTTTCTTAAAACAGCTGCTTCTTAATAGTTGAAACTTATTTTTGAAGCAGTTCATTTGTTCCTTAACAATTGTTCATTAACTTGTTCCTTAACATTTTTGTTAACTTGTTCAGATAATTGGAGAGAAGGCTTGATATACAAGTTGGACTGCAAATAAATGATAACTGTATTATCCTTCTACAGGTCTCTTTTCTATTACAGATGATTTGTACAGGTCAAATTAACTCCACACCTGGTGTGTATTCATGTTCACTCATTTATTGAAACAACTGTATTGCATAGGAAAAGATAATGCATATTTTCCAACATTTTAAAACATAAGTCTAAAAAGGCTGAGAGATTCAAGTTACTGTGAAATGCATCAATGAATGGAAGAGTGTGTGATATCAAACGAAAATGCATAGTATACATTATCCTACATGTCCATCAAGCCTGCTTGTGCCTGTTGATGCTATAAAAACAGTCTAGAGATATACCTTTTTGCCTAAAATTTCAAATTCAATCTAATTTTGATATTACACACAACATTCAATAAACCAGTCTACTTACTATTACATTCCACACAAAACATCATTGGCATCTTCCTGCAACCCAAAATATATGAAAGCCAATTTGAGTTAACTCAATTCAAGCTCAATTCAATGTCTGATCATCAGTTTACACGATTAGTGGCAGATGGGATCGCATATTATTGGAAATTTACAACCAGTACAAAGTGCTTGATTACAGAGCCAGAGTATCTCATCTCAGCACAATGTCACATAGTAAATGGATTTCTGAATAAATGGATTTTTATTTGCATAGTTCCATTGCCATTGACTATTTCCTAAACTTGTTTCTAAGAAACAACTGAGTCAGTGATACTTTTAAATGGCGCATGGTGACATAAAATACTATCTTGTGTTTTCAAATTCACTGTTATAATTATGTATTTGAAAAATGTATGCTCATAATCTATTTTTAAAATCTCCTATTTCTATTTAGAGTTGCCATACATAATAACCATATCATATCAATTCTAAAGTGAAAGCAGAAAATGTTTCCATTCAAGATATTCTTAAAGGTTTTAACAGGTGAAATTTAACATATACCATATATACTTGCTTATAAGTCGAGTCAAACTACAACAACAATGAAAGATCCTGATCTGCTGCAGCACAATACACCTGCCAAACAGGGTCTATGTTGTCTGTTCTACTGATTACTTTTAACAAGCTGCACAGACCCAGATCTGCCAGTCCATTATGAACTGCAGACCTGGGTCTGTGCAGTTTGCATGTTGGACTCATGAGAAAAATATGCTACTCTTTCACAAGTTACATACAACATCAAAAAATATACACATTGATTTGCTGTCATATAATGTGCAAACAGATCAGGGTCTGTGTGGTTGTTTCTACTGAAAAGTCCTAAGAAACTGCATGGACCCACATCTGTCAACAAATTCTGCAGCAGCAGATCTGGGTCAATGCAGTTTAGAGTTGGATCTAACTTGCAGGCAAGTATATACTATATATGTAAAAAATATTTCAGTCTCCTAAAGCAGCAGGGAGGGCGAACCCTACAAAATTTTGCGACAAAATCGATTAAAGCCTCAGAATGCCAAATGGAGCCTTCCTACGAAATCTCATATTTTAACCAAAAAAAAAATAAAGACCCCATTTACAATGGAGCCTTAGCGATTTTGTCGTAAATATGTTGTCATAACCACCCTCAAATTGCTGCCATCTACGTTGCAAATATGTTGTCATCTCGCCCTCCCTGCTGCTGGTTAATACAAGTAGTAATGAGGGGAAATACGGAAAAAAATAAAAAAATAAAAAAATATTCTGCTAAAAAAAATTATTCTGCTTTAGTAGAATAAAAAAATATATTTCATTAATAGTAATTATTGAGAGTCATTTATGTGTATGAAAACTTTATTTTACGACAAAATCGCTAAGGCTCCATTGTAAATGGGGTCTTTATTTTTTTTTTTTGTTAAAATATGAGATTTCGTAGGAAGGCTCCATTTGGCATTCTGAGGCTTTAATTGATTTTGTCGAAAAATTTTGTAGGGTTTGCCCTCCCTGCTGCTCCTAAGGGAACTTTTCCATCAGTGGTTTTTTTTGCACTTATAATTTTTTCCTAAATGACTGGCCAAATCCCACTTCAAATCACCTTAGAATTTATTCCATAAAATCCAGAGTGACAAATGGGACATTCACTTACTGGTACATGTTCAATATATTATTTAACACATAATTGTAACTTTATTACATATCAATGTAGAAGCACTGTGCTATAAAAAAAAAAAAAAAACATTTATAATTGTGGTATAGCATCTGAGTTAAACATCAAAACACCCAGAAGCCAAATTTTCCCCTGGCTTTGCCTGACTTTTATCAAACATCTCAACTTGTACACTACATTCAACTCAAGTTTTATTACAAGCCCCTAACATTGGGGTAAAGTATCAAGACAGTGCAAGTTAATTACACTTTTTGAAACTGTACAAGGACACAAATTTAAATTGAATATACATGCATACACAAAATGGCTTTTGAATGCTATCATAGATTTTAACAGGCCATAATAATAATAATAATAATAATAATAATAATAATAATAATAATAATAATAATAATAATAATAATAATAATAATAATAATAATAATAATAATAATAGTAATAATAATAATAATAAAATTAATAATAATAATAATAAATTATTCTGATTTTTGAAATGTGCAAACTGGGAAACTTGACATTATCATGTGTAAACAAAACACCATCCTGTTGTTTAATTTATATATTGCAACCTCTATTCATGTGCCACCTACAAGACTAAACAAATATTGACAAAACATGGCTGATGGTTAAGATGGCCGATAATGAAAATGAAAAATTAGAATTATGAGTGAGCAGGAGATTACAAGATACCTTGGATGCCTTTGTAGCTGGAGTCAGTATGTATAGAGTATAGCAGAATGTAGTTTTTTTTTTTTAATGTAACACAGGTTAATCTACAGACTTACTTGCTGTTATGTATATTTATCTTTTTCTCTATTGTTTTTGGTATTTCTTCATGATAATATGCTATATATATATATATATATATATATATATATATATATATATATATATATATATATATATATATATATATATATATATATATATATATATATATAAGTGTGACTGACTTTGGTCAGTGATCAAATTAAGGGCTTTGTCACCTGACTATTGACATTTATTTTGTAAACAACATAATGCCAAATTAATAGTTGTCTATCATTATTGGTTTAATATTCAGATCATTATTAATGGAAGTAAACATGTTAATTTGTATTGGAGTTTAGGACATTAGTTTTTCATTTTGTCCACATTTAATCCATCCACAAATTTTGGCCCTGACATGTAATAGAGAATTATTATTACTGGTATTGTGCAAAAAACCATTTTTCATCCTTTAGTTGGAGTTATATCAAGCTTTGACCTTTTGACCCTGATATTGTTATGCTTCTTCCTTAGCCAATGTTATAAGTATCTGCAAAGTTTAGTAATTATAGATGGCAGAACACTTGAATTATCATTTAAATTAGCATGATAATAATGTATTCAAAGTACCATTTAAACTAGCATGATAATAATGTATTCTAAGTAACATTTAAATTAGCATGATAATAATGTATTTAATATATCATTTAAATTAACATGCTAATAATGTATTTAATATATCATTTAAATTAACATGATAATAATGTATTCAATATATCATTTAAATTAGCATGATAATAATGTATTCAAAATACCATTTAAATTAGCATAATAATAATTTATTCAAAGTACCATTTAAATTAGCATGCTAATAATGTATTCAATGTATCATTTAAATTAGCATGATAATAATGTATTCAAAGTACCATTTAAACTAGCATGATAATAATGTATTCAAAGTACCATTTAAACTAGCATGATAATAATGTATTCAAAGTACCATTTAAACTAGCATGATAATAATGTATTCAAAGTACCATTTAAACTAGCATGATAATAATGTATTCAAAGTACCATTTAAACTAGCATGATAATAATGTATTCAAAGTACTATTTAAACTAGCATGCTAATAATGTATTCAAAATACCATTTAAATTAGCATAATAATAATTTTATTCAAAGTACCATTTAAATTAGCATGCTAATAATGTATTCAATGTATCATTTAAATTAGCATGATAATAATGTATTCAAAGTACCATTTAAATTAGCAAAAACAAAACAATAAAAAGGAAAAGGAGGATGGACAAAATTTTCAAGAAATGTTATAAACTTCATAGAATACAGGACCCAGTGACCCAGTTCTGGTGTTTTGCACATCCCAAGATATACTATAAAGGGATGTTTGGTAGCAAATAATTCAATTTTGTTGGAAATAAATCCCAGAAAAGATTTTTAACCAACATTTATTCAGTCCTCAAAAGTAGTTTACAGTAAACCAGTTTTGATGCATAACATAGGGTTTACAAATATGCACTCATTGGGCAAGTTTGATGTTAACAGGGACTTGGATAGGAAGGAAGGATGGATACAAGTGTAAATAAGTACTTCAGTATCAGTAGGTGAAAGATTTTTTTTTCACAAATGTCAATAAAGCCTTTAAAGGTAGTGACATAAACCCAATTTTGGTGTGGAACATATTTTCTTCCCAAGATTCACCCTCAGTGCAAGTTTTATAATATATGAAAGTAATCAATAAAATTGTAATGAGCTTCTTTGCTGTAAGGGTGTAGTATCAAGCAGTACTGTTACAAGGGGGATAGCTAGACATAATGAGCTTGTCAGCTGTAAGGGTGCAGTATCAAGCAGTACTGTTACAAGGGGGATAGCTAGACATAATGAGCTTCTTTGCTGTAAGGGTGTAGTATCAAGCAGTACTGTTACAAGGGGGATAGCTAGACATAATGAGCTTCTTTGCTGTAAGGGTGTAGTATCAAGCAGTACTGTTACAAGGGGGATAGCTAGACATAATGAGCTTGTCAGCTGTAAGGGTGTAGTATCAAGCAGTACTGTTACAAGGGGGATAGCTAGACATAATGAGCTTGTCAGCTGTAACAGTGAAGTACCAAGCAGTAATTTTACAAGTGAGATAGCTAGACATTTAGACCGACAGTGTGCCTGGACAAGGGAAGATTGATAGACATACAGATTGACAAAGTACCTGGACAAGTGGGGATAGCTAGATGTACAGACTGACAAAGTGCCTGGACAAGTGGGGATAGCTAGATGTACAGACTGACAAAGTGCCTGGACAAGTGGGGATAGCTAGGTGTTCTGATTAATAAAGTGCTTGGACAAGTGGGGATAGCTAGACATACTAATTAACAAAGTGCCTGGACAAGTGGGGATAGCTAGATGTACTGATTAACAAAGTGCCTGGACAAGTGGGGATAACTAGATGTACTGATTAACAAAGTGCCTGGACAATGGGGATAGCTAGATGTACTGATTAACAAAGTGCCTGGACAAATGGGGATAGCTAGATGTGCAGATTGACAAAGTGCATGGACCATGGGATGGCTAGACATATAAACTGATCTAGTTCCTATACAACAGGGAAAAGCTGGATGTAGTACAGACTGATAAAGTGACTGTACAAGGAAGATTACATACAGAAGACAATATGAGTGGACATAGAGGAAACCTGGATATACAGATTGACAAATTGGGTGGACAAGGGGGGATAGATAGATGTACATACAGAGTGACAAAGTGCCTGGAAAACAAAGGGATATAGCTAGACAGACAAACAAAGTGGGTGGGCAAAGGAGGATTGCTAGACAATAGAGACTGATGAAGTGCCTGGACAAGGGGTATAGCAAGACTTCCAAATTGTATGGACAAATGAGAGATAGTTGGATATACAGACTGACAAAGTAAATCCTATACTACCTACTTCTCAAAGCAACTATAATTAGAGTTGAGAAAATCAGACACAAGCTGAATATAAAAGTGACCCGTGAACCTCATGCAAGGTTGCCTTGTTCTCAGAGATCAAAGACTTGCAATTAAATCTCTATGCATAAATCTAGCAGGGTCTCAGGAATCTGCCACTTAATTAGTAGAGACTTTAGAAAATCTCATTGAAGACAACACACATTTAATGCATGTCTCCACAAGGGCAACTACAATCAAATGGTCCCTGTAATGCATGTCACCACAAGGGCAACTACAATCAAATGGTCCCTGCTGTTTATCTGTATATCTATATATCTTTCCACTTATCTCTCAATCAACCAACCATCCAATGTACCTATTAAGTCTACCAACAAATGGTAGTTATAAATAACAAATTCCTTGAGAACATTCAGTTTGTTGAATTCAAATACTCAAGAATGGCAGTCATAAATGAATGAACAGACATTATGTCTAGTATAAAAAAATCCTCAACAATAATCAACCATCAATAAAATTCAATATAAAAGATCTAAATATTTAATCAATAATAGTTATAGAGATTTTAAATTAGGATAATGCAATAACATTAAAGATTTAAATAGAAAAAGAGTTGGTAAACAAACCATTGAAATAGTATCCACTTGAATGCATGAGAATTCTGATCCTATAATACACCACTCAGAATTAAAGTCCAGAACATACTCCATTTCAGATGTACTATAGAAATCTACTCTGGCAATGTGTACACAGAACATGTGTCAACACTGTATTATGGATTATTCCATTATGAAAGAGGTGTGACAGAAATACTACAGAATAGATAGAGCCTCACTAATGCTGCTGCAACATGTGTGACTTAACTGTATGTTTTTCTGCTAAAAAATATAATCAACTATTTTATAGCTCACATTTACAAAGTCTTTAGTAGTCTCCAATAGCCAGTATAAACATTATGGTAGCCTCCAGTAGCCCTTCAAAGCAAAGCAAATTATAGCTAAGTCTCCAGTAGCCAGTATAAAAATTATGGTATTCTCCAGTAGCCATTATAAAAAGTAAAGCAGTCTCCAATAACCATTAAAAACATTTATTATCATGTATAAAATAAATTCTGACTAAAATGACCATGATTATAGAATTTCGACTCCTTCTGAAACTAATTATGTTGGTTGCAATTTTTTATATTTACATTTTTTAATCATATTTAAAAAATTAAATGTACACCTATAACTGGCACTCAATTGCCAACTTTGTGCTGACAAGCCATTAAACCACTTGCATTACATACATCTATGAATATGTTCACACACACATACACACCCACACAGACACAGACACACACACACAAACAAATTTTTGGCCTTATTGCAATAAAAACAGTTGTTTGATGAGAATTTTTGGCCCAAACTAGGTTTGATTCCCTGCCCCTACAGTTGCAGTTTTATTATTTTGGTTTTATGTCATTGCCTAAAAGACATAAAATAAAAATATAAAATAAAAAAATTAAATTTAATGTAAAAGTAGAGGCATTATGTAATAAGTTCATAAAATCTTCAATAAATCTTTAATTCTCAATTTTTTTTATACAGAAAAAACAGTTCTTTAAATATACTTCAGAAAATGTAATAATTGTCCACACCAAGAGTGGAGAGGTCCTTAATTCAGTGGTTTGTGTGTTGGAAAAATGGACATAGGAATGAATCTTACCATGTCATTGCTGTGTCATAAAACACCCAACCTAGAAAGTAAATTTTATTGTGTGAAAATCACAAGGGCTCATTACAAAGAAAATTAGGAGTATCCATCAATGAATTGAGGGCTGAGGGATCTAACCTAGACCCTTCAGCCCTCAATTCATTGACAGATACTTCACATTTTCTTTTAAGGAGCCCTTGTGGTTTAGGTAACAATTTTGTAGCAAAGCCAGTAGTGCAAATATACTTCTTGCATCAATGTCTGCTATGATCAGACACTACAGATGAGGCTTCACATTACACTACAAATAAGGCTTCACATTACACTACAGATAAGGCCTCACATTAAAGCAAATGCCTCAGCACTAAATAACCTACTTATTTTGCTGGATGTCAAACCATGCCACACAGAAAAGCCAAATTTTACTGTATGAAAGACACAGGATTGGAGTAAGGTTAAAGTGACAGTAGTTCCAGCATAGTTCATGCAACAATAATTGCCTTGATTTAACCACTACAGATAAGGCCTTTCTGAAAAGCAAGCAGCATGCAATCCACTGATTTATTCACATGTATATTACACCTGTTGAGGGTAATCTATCACCAATTAAAAATTATAGTCATTAATATGTAATGTATACCATAGAATAAAGTATTTATTCCTTCTTCCAAAGACATATAGGCATGAATGGTCCTAAGAGAAGGATATGATGTATATACAGCATGGAAGAATCTATGTGGTTATGATCTAAACACAGTACTTAACCCATGTTAGTAAAAAAAACTATCTAGTTCACAGTGACCTTCTTTGGTGTATGGTGCAGTCATAATAGACATCTAACTGAAAAGTTTCATGAATGTATGATAAACTGCACCCAATAAATGAACTTGAAACACAAAAGTCACTTAAGCATGAAATACAATGTCACACAGAGATCTCTTTTTGCAATAAGTGTGTAGTATATGTAGTATGAAGATGTACTACTTCACTAGACATGTCTATGATGAGATAATATGCATATATCATGACAAAAGCTTGTGTGATCATCTGTGAATACAACATTACTTACCAAAGCTAGTAAATTATAAAATATAGGTCACAATGAGAATCTTTGCTGTACCTATAGACATATAATTATTACAATTCTAGCAATGAACATTGCTTGAGAAATGAAAGACTACATTTAATACCAGTCATTGAAGAAAAAATTAAAGCCATCTACTGAAATGAGGGATTAGTGTCCATTAATATACAATGAATATCTCCCAAGAAAGTCTGGATAGGATAATATATACATTGCCTGTAAAACCATATCAGGCCATGAGCCAATTAAAAAAACCTTTACTTTGTACTTCACTGTGATCTTTAGTTGTAATATTGCATGCAGATGCTTGCAATCATCTAGACTAATAATTCCATCATGAACAGAATTTCAGAAATAAAACTTTAAACACAAAATTTAACAAATTAGTGAAGCATGCAATATTGGATCACAATAACTTAATTTTCTGATGTTGATACACTCATCAAGCTGTAGTATGCAACCATTCATGTAACAAAGGCTCAGTAACAGTATACACTGTATATACACAGTATACACTGTATATACATAGTATATACCATATATACACAGTATACATTGTATATACACAGTATACACTGTATATACACAGTATACATTGTATATACAGGGCACAAAAGTAGACCTTCATGACTTAAATGCAAAAACTTAACGTAAGCCAGGAAAATCTGAAATGTAAATCACATAATTGTTGTTCTTGTTCTGGGGCTTAATGCCATTTTTCAACACATGCTATGTGATATATGGCAACCAGTATTAATGGTGGATGAAGAAACTGGGAACACCATGGATAGTTGTTGTTATTGTTTTAGGGCTTGACACCATTTTTCAGCACACAATAGGATATACATGGCAGCCAGTATTAATGGTGGAGGAAGAAAATGGGAAATCTGCAGAAAGAACCACCTCAGAAGCTGTTGGTAAGCTTTCTCAGATATCTACATTTGTCAAATCTTAGACTCAACCCACTAGACAGAGGTGAGATGGCAGTGATCCTAACAGATAGTAGGCTTTAGACCACTCAACCACTCAGAGCCCCTAAACTGCAGATAGAACCACTGATCCATGAGGAGCTACTGGCAACCTTTCTCACATATCCACATTTGCCAAATCTTAGACTCAACCCACACAGATGGAGGTAAATCACAGATCTTTTTGTCTTAAAGGTATGTGCTAAAAGAGATGAATGCAATCATGTAATTCTTTGATTTGAACATTAACAGACTTTTGTGAAATAAACTTCAAAGAACATTATAATTACAGTGGAGAATGAAATTATGGGCTTGAGTGACCTACCTTTCTGATAATGGATGATAATGGATCCACAATGGATTAAACCCACTAGTCAAGACTTTTGACCTTAAATTAAACTGCTAACTATAAACTTGTTGCTGAAAAACAACCAAATACTTATTTTGGTTAAAATTCATTAATATACTTAAAATGAAGTACAAAAATGCAAGCAGTGATGTTGGACATGACTCCATCATTAAGCAGATTTAGTGCTGACATTATGGTAAGATCTGCATCTGTACTATTTCCAGTGCCAGATTTACTGCTGTGCTTAGATGTACTTAAGTACAGGGCCACTGTTGGTCAGGGGTCCATCTTCTTGGCAAAAAAAAATTTACAATGAATTTTTCAAAAGTTTGTGGTTATTTTAACTACTCCTAAATTTCTTGAATATATGAAATTTAAGACGGCCACTACAGCTGCCATTGGGAATCAGTATCATTTTCATTCACAACCAGGTGGACACTTTTAGTGTCTTAGTGAAAAGTCCATGTTGATATGACCACTCATTCTGGAGAAGTAGCCATGAAAAGTTTTTAAGATGGCCACTAATGCAGCCATTTTGATGGTTGCATCAGTCTCATTTCTGTATTTTACTAACTGCATATATCATTTTTGTGAAAACTCCATGTTAATCTGAGAATCCTTTCAGATTGCCACCATTTTCACAAAGGACCATCTGCATGTCATAAGCAGCATGTTTATGAAAAGTAGGAGGAGTAGCAATAACAAGATTTTACATAATGTAATTCAACTCATGATCTGGAAATAGTGATGGTAAAATATACAGTATTTCTCCCAAAATAAGCCCAGTTGTGAGGGTGGGGTATTATTAGACAAAGTTTTCATGAATAGAAATTCCATTTTTTTTAAAAAGAGGGAATGGTTATCATGAAATACTAGCCAATATCACCAATGAGAGATAATCGTGTGTTGAGTTAAAGTCATCATTGAGGGATTGGTTATCTGTTGATCAAACATGGGCTAATATCATGAATAAGAGATGGTTATCATCAAGCATGGGCTAGTAACATGGATATGGGGTGGTTATCATCAAGCATGGGCTAGTAACATGAATATGGGGTGGTTATCATCAAGCATGGGCTAGTAACATGAATATGGGGTGGTTATCATCATTAATGGGCTAATAACATGGATATGGTTTGGTTATCATCAAGCATGGGTTAGTAACATAAATATGGGGTGGTTATCATCAAGCATGGGCTAGTAACATAAATATGGGGTGGTTATCATCAAGCATGGGCTAATAACATGGATATGGTTTGGTTATCATCAAGCATGGGCTAGTAACATCAATATAGGGTAGTTATCTTCATGCATGGGCTAACAGGATTAATGAGGGGTGGTTATCATCAAGCATGAGCTAACAGGATTAATGAAGGGTGGTTATCATCAAGCATGGGCTAGTAACATAAATATTGGGTGGTTAGCATCAAGCATGGGCTAGTAACATGAATATGGGGTGGTTATCATCAAGCATGGGCTAGTAACATGAATATTGGGTGGTTAGCATCAAGCATGGGCTAGTAACATGAATATGGGGTGGTTATCATCATGCATGGGCTAGTAACATGAATATGTGGTGGTTATCATCAAGCATGGGCTAGTAACATGAATATGGGGTGGTTATCATTATGAATGGGTAGTAACATGAATATAGAATGGTTATCATCAAGCATGGGCTAATAGCATTAATGTGGGGTGGTTATCATCAATCATGGGCTAGTAACATGAATATGGGGTGGTTATCATTATGCATGGGCTAACAGGATTAATGAGGGGTGGTTATCATCATGCATGGGCTAGTAACATGAATATTTAGGTATTTATCATCAAGCATGGGCTAGTAACATGGATATGGGGTGGTTAGCATCAAGCATGGGCTAGTAACATGGATATGGGTGGTTAACATCATGCATGGGCTAGTAACATGAATATTTGTGTATTTATCATCAAGCAAGGGCTAGTAACATGAATATGGTTGGTTATCATCATGTATGGGCTAGTAACATAAATATGTGGTGGTTATCAGCAAGCATGGGCTAGTAACATGGATATGGGGTGGTTATCATCAAGCATGGGCTAGTAATATGAATATGGGGTGGTTATCATCATGCATGGGCTAGTAACATGAATATGGTTGGTTATCATCATGTATGGGCTAATAACATGGATATGGTTTGGATATTATCAAGCATGGGCTAGTAACATAAATATGGGGTGGTTATCACCAAGCATGGACTAGTAATATGGATATGGTTTGGTTATCATCAAGCATGGGCTAGTGACATGAATATGTGGTGGTCATCATCAAGCATGGGTTAGTAACATAAATATGGGGTGGTTATCATCAAGCATGGGCTAGTAACATGAATATGGGGTAGTTATCATCAAACTTGGGCTAGTAACATAAATATGGGGTGGTTATCATCAAGCATGGACTAGTAACATGGATATGGGGTGGTTATCATCAAGCATGGGCTAGTAACATAAATATGGGGTGGTTATCATCAAGCATGGGTTAGTAACATGGATATGGGGTGGTTATCATCAAGCATGGGTTAATAATATGGATATGGGTTGGTTATTATCAAGCATGGGCTAGTAACATGGATATGGGATGGTTATCATCAAGCATGGGCTAATAGCATTAATGAGAGGTGGTTATCATCATGTATGGGCTAATAACATGGATATGGTTTGGTTATCATCAAGCATGGGCTAGTAACATGAATATGGAGTGGTTATCATCAAGCATGGGCTAGTAACATGAATATGTGGTGGTTATCATCAAGCATGGGTTAGTAACATAAATATGGGGTGGTTATCATCAAGCATGGGCTAGTAACATGAATATGGGGTGGTTATCATCAAGCATGGGCTAGTAACATAAATATGGGGTGGTTATCATCAAACATTGACTAGTAACATGGATATGGGGTGGTTATCATCAAGCATGGGTTAGTAACATGGATATGGGGTGGTTATCATCAAGCATGGGCTAGTAACATGGATATGGGGTGGTTATCATCAATCATTGACTAGTAACATGGATATGGGGTGGTTATCATCAAGCATGGGCTAGTAACATGGATATGGGGTGGTTATCATCAAGCATGGGCTAGTAACATGAATATGGGGTAGTTATCATCAAACTTGGGCTAGTAACATAAATATGGGGTGGTTATCATCAAGCATGGACTAGTAATATGGATATGGTTTGGTTATCATCAAGCATGGGCTAGTAACATAAATATGGGGTGGTTATCATCAAGCATGGGTTAATAACATGGATATGGGTTGGTTATCATCAAGCATGGGCTAGTAACATGGATATGGGGTGGTTATCATCAAGCATGGGCTAATAGCATTAATGAGAGGTGGTTATCATCAAGCTTGGGTTAATTTTATGAATGAGGGGTCATATTAAGTCAGGTGACTTAGTTGAAGATGGCTAAAATAAAGGAGATTTAATTATCATGCCATGAAGTCATCCAAAATTGCCCTACTCAACAGAATCAAGAAATATTTATTTTTATGGAAATGTGCAATCTATACTACAAGCAATTTATCCTTTCAACAATGGATTATTGTTCAAATGTATGGGAAAACTGTGCTAAATCTGAGCTTGATAGGATTATCAAACTTCAGAAGTGAGCAGCATGGGTAATTTTAGATGCATCTATTGATCATCCCTCAAAAGCATTGTTTACAGAACTTGAATAGTCCACAATATATGACAGGATAGATTTTCACAAGGCAGTTCATTTATATAAATGTCTACATGGAACTTCACCAGAGTATCTTCAGGACTTATTTAGGTCTCTTTCAACACAATACCAGTTGAGATCAATATTACATGGAAACCTTCTAGAACTAAAACCAAAACAGATCAATTTAAAAAGAGCTCCCAATACTCTGATAAGTTCTGCTGAACAAGCTTCCACTACATGTAAAATCTGCTGAAAATATTAGAGTATTTAATCATGTATCTAATATATAATTGAGTTTAGTATTTTACTACTAAACATGTTAAATAAACAGTTCTTCTTTCAGTCACAGACTTTTAAACTTGTAACTCCAAAATCCATATGCCTTGTCCATACTCTAAATACAAAGTTTGGCTAGTAGTAGACAGTGGGAAAATAGAGTTATTGTGCAGAACAGACAGACTGATGGGCATACAAAGAGATGTTGTCATGTTGTGGCATGTAACAAATGCAGCTGTCAGAAGCTGTCCTGCATATATAATTTATCCAGACAAAAGAGGTTAATAGATGATGATGTTAGATTTTTAAAAATGTAAGCAGCTTTTATTAAAAACACATTCTTGACTATAACATGCCCCCCAAAAATTGGAACTAACGGCTATTCCCATGGATAAACCAACACAGTCAACCTGGGCTAGCCACAATGTGTATCAAACCCACACTTATTTATTATTTGTTCGATTCTCTGCCTACTGTAAAGAAGTGGTTCACAACACTACCTTAGTATAGTGGTTATTAAAACTTTTTAGGACATAAAAGTTCATAACATTTCAATGCACAATAAATTTATTACCCAAAATTAGATGATCAAACGTATGAAGAATTTGCCTGAGCAGTATAGAACCCTCAATGCTTAGATCATGAATCAGCTGTTCTTTCATTGAGTGACTGCGAAGTATAAAACTGACCTATCTAAGTCAGAATAAATTTGAGAAAACTCTGCCCATCGGGAGAAAAGGAATAATCAAGAGTAAACGTTTGACTTGTTTTTGATGACAATACTTTGTAGACTTTTATATAGTAGTGGGCTTTAAGGGAGATTATCTGGGATGAAATCAATTTGTTTTCGGTTTAATAATATTGTACAGCACATGATATGCTATACATATGTCCAGAATATTTGTTGGCACCACCTAAGACCCTGGAAAGTACCACTGACATTTAGAAAGCTACTGGCAAGCTATCTCGATTACCCATATTAGGCAACCCACATGGAGATGTGAGTGATGTGTTACAGGGAGCTTCAAAGGGCCCCTAACTCAAATAACCAAATTATCCCCCTGTAAAAAATACATTATTATTCTTGTGCTTCTGCATAATTATTTTATAGGCTAATTTTAAAAATTTAATATCTATTTGAGATATGTTCATTTATTCCTGCTTAAAAATGACAACCTCATGTATTTTATTTTTCTCCTTGAGTTTTACAAGCACATTAAAAAGAATCCCAACTCTGGGAAAAACATAAATATTTAATGTGGACCACAGAATTAATCAAATAGAAGAATTGACTGACAAAAAACACAATCAGCTACATTTAATAGTCATTGCACATGAAATGGGACTAATTTTATAATCATTAGTCATTTTTACATTAAAAACAAAGCAATAAATTTGTGTACATAACATTCTTAAAAAGAAAAAATAAATAACTTTAATCAAAACAAACAAATCTGAAACACAGATGGAAGCTATCACAAACATCCAAACTTATTTCAGAGACCACATCCAAGGTCAAAATGTCAAAAGAACAAGTGCACATGTACAGAATGTATTATTTAATTTCCTTATTAATCATTCCAATTAAAATTAAATCTAGTTGCCAAAGTGTAGATAGGAATATCAGAATCTTGGCTAGTGAAGATGTAACTTTGTGAAAAATTATAAAATTATACCCATCATGAAAGTCATTAAGTTACAAAGCAAAATTGGTTCAAATAAAATAAATGTGAACAATGAGCATTCACATTCCATTTGGATGCATACTAAAGTTCATCAATGACCATTGTATAGGCTGGCTGGTTTTAAATGGTACTGCAACATATGATTGGTTATACCATGCTGTTAAGTCCCTTCTCCAAGAGTGCATAAAGGTAGATTACCAAAGTTGACATGGACGGTTATTTAACCCATGACATTTAGATTACAAGTCTCATGCTCTACAAACTGAACTAACATGGCTCCCTGCCATAAGTCTGTAGGTCATGTCCATACTCTGATAATCATCAAAGCCAAGACCTTATAAACTTGCATATCAAATTAGGTTCAAATCATCTAACTCATTCTACACCTGTTGTGCATCAACAAGGTTCATGCCAAGTTGATCAAGTGTCAACTTAAAGAAATATAAGCACAATGAGCTTATCATTGAACCTGTCTGAGCCTCTACTGACATAAAGCTTCAAAGCCAATTTGGTTGTAATCTTATAATAAACGATGGCATTAGAGTGTTCTCAAGGGTGTGAATTAGTGAGGCCAGTGCTATGATGATCAAGGACCAGGATTTAAAGAATTATTTACAGAACATTCTCATCAATTCACTCAAACTCATGTCAACACTAGAATGTCCATAATGGTGCAACACCAAACTGGTAGATCAAGGGCCATAACTCAAAGAAATATGCTGATCATCATCAATCTCATCTGAGTTCTTATTGAGATAACTCTTTACAGTAAATTTTGTTAAAATTTAATAATAAATGTAGAAAATAGAGTGTTCACATGGTAGTGCATTAGCAATGCCTATGCTAAGATAATTAAGTGCCAAAACTCTTAAGACAAATATGAACAATGTGCTCATCAAAAATCATCTGAGCTCTTGGTGAGAAAAGGTTCATAGCAAAGTTTGGTTAAAAGCTTACATGTTGAAGCTAGGGTGTTCCCAATGTGATGGATTTGCAAAGTTTGTACTAGGAAGAGCAAGGGCTAAAGATCAAGGAAATATGTACAAAATTTGTTTGTCATCAAAGTTGCATGAGCCTTCTTTAAAATGAAATTTCAAGGAAACTTTGACTGAAATTTAAAAACAAAAATGAAACTAGTGTTTGTACATTAGCAATGACGTACAAAGACAATCCAGTGCCATTTCAAGAAGAATTATATACAGAATTTACTTTTTATCAATCTCATCAATCTCATCTCAGCTCTTGTAAACATGTAGTGTTGCAGCAAATGTGTTTCAAACATTAAATGTGAAAGCATATCCAAGGCATATAAAGAGACAGTAGCATGGCTGGATATCAGTCCTATACCTCTTACCATAGCATCACGAGATGGAATGTGTATTAACAAGTCATTTAAATATGACGTTATATTCTTGTTATGTTAAGTTATTTTGCTAAAACCGATTTTCTTTCTCTTTACAACCCTGACCTTTGACCTGTTTATCAAAAAATTTATAGGTGTAAGCCATCCAAAAAGTAAGATCACTGTTTGTGACATAGGACACTCAAGTTATTTTTTTTGAAACCATTTTCTTTCTTGGAGTCCTTCTGAGCTTGACCTTTGACCTTTTAACCACAAAATCATTGAGTTTCTAACTTGTCTCAAATGCAAGCCATTCATAATGGTTGGTCAAAGTGGTCAAAATACAGAATTCAACCTATCATTCAGAAGCTATTTTATTTTCTTAGAATCACTGTGACCTTGACCATTTATATTTAGACACTAAAATATACATCTGTTTTCATTATCTTAAATGCAAGATATTTACAAAAGTTTGGTCAAGTATTTGTAATATAAGTAAAGTTAGTGTGTGGAAACAGCTTTCACTCTTTCATTCCTTAGGATCATCACCTTTGACGTTTTGAGCCAAATAATGATAGGTTTCTTTCTTGTGCCATGTGGAAGCTACTTTCAAAGTTTGATATTGGTTGATGGTGGAGAACTCCAAATGTTGTGTAGAAGCAAAATATAGAATTGATAGATGGATGACATAATAATCATGTTTTATGACAGGCATATACAAGACTGACAATACAGTATTAACAGAGACTTGTTATATCTGGAATCATCGGTCAAACTGGATATACAAACGTTGGATTGATGAGACATGACTGTGGTTCCAGTTATATCAATGAGACTATACTCTAGTTAAATCAAAACACTGCAAGACATTTTAATCCACACTATACCATGGACTTATTGCAGTCAGGTATATGTAAATACAACTGTACATGTGCCAATCAATACATTTTTGTCACCCACCCACACTCACACAGAAACAGAATTCATGTTTCTTTTTGACAGGTGTATCAGTTATCAACTGGCAACAGCTGGTTTCAGCATCATGCAGATTATTTATCAATAAGCTTTTCCATATTGCCACTAAACCAATATTTATATATTGCCACTAAACCAATATTTATATATTGCCACTAAACCAATATTTATATATTGCCACTAAACCAAAATTTATATATTGCCACTAAACCAATATTTTATTCTGGGTAATATATTACCAAGTGCTATATTTAAAAAAAAATGGGTCTATGTGATCAACATTTTTTGGGTGTCATATATTTTAAATGATGCCAGAACTATATTTCAAAAGGTTTTTTTTTATTTCCTTCAGACTTGCAAGTTTATTCAGTATTAATAACTTAAAAACCTTTCACTGTTTTCAATAAATTTATCTACATCACTTAAAACTTCATTGTGGGTGTATAATTATCCTGCTTATACAAAATTGAGTTGTATGCATTAATTGCACTGTCACTTAAAACTGCAATGTGGGTGTATCATTTTGCAGGCTATACAAAACTGGGTTGTATGCATTTGTTCTCTTGTCCCTTGAAAACTGCAATGTGGGTGTATCATTTTGCAGATTATACAAAACTGGGTTGTATGCATTTGTTCTCTTGTCCCTTGAAAACTGCAATGTGGGTGTATCATTTTGCAGGCTATACAAAACTGGGTTGTATGCATTTGTTCTCTTGTCCCTTGAAAACTGCAATGTGGGTGTATCATTTTGCAGGCTATACAAAACTGGGTTGTATGCATTTGTTCTCTTGTCCCTTGAAAACTGCAATGTGGGTGTATCATTTTGCAGGCTATACAAAACTGGGTTGTATGCATTTGTTTTCTTGTCCCTTGAAAACTGCAATGTGGGTGTATCATTTTGCAGGCTATACAAAACTGGGTTGTATGCATTTGTTCTCTTGTCCCTTGAAAACTGCAATGTGGGTGTATCATTTTGCAGGCTATACAAAACTGGGTTGTATGCATTTGTTCTCTTGTCCCTTGAAAACTGCAATGTGGGTGTATCATTTTGCAGGCTATACAAAACTGGGTTGTATGCATTTGTTTTCTTGTCCCTTGAAAACTGCAATGTGGGTGTATCATTTTGCAGGCTATACAAAACTGGGTTGTATGCATTTGTTCTCTTGTCCCTTGAAAACTGCAATGTGGGTGTATCATTTTGCAGGCTATACAAAACTGGGTTGTATGCATTTGTTCTCTTGTCCCTTGAAAACTGCAATGTGGGTGTATCATTTTGCAGGCCATGCAAAACTGGCATGCATGAGAAAGTTATTTTTAAAAATCCATAACACACACACACACATACACACACACACACACACATTGGTTGATGAGTGAGCTAAAGATACAATTGTACAAGTCTTATCAACTAAGTGATTTATTCTGATAAATGGTTAGATCAGTGAGTTAAAATTGCATCATTGTAATATTCTGTTAAAGAATATTTTTATAAATTTTTAATTTTGTTTAGATTGGAGAGATAATTAAAGACAAATATGCTACTTATAATTTTAAAGAGCAAAAATTTACAAAGTCTTAAGAAGAAAAATCTTCCTAATGAAAGCTATGCGGACAAAATATAGTTCTGATTTTATGGATTGAGGATTTATACAGTTTTAATGGCATGGAAAATTAATCCATGTAGCAGGTATATAATATCATTTCAGTAATGTCATCTCAAGTGGTGGACTTTAACTGTGTGATTGAATGGTCAATCAATTGTATCTAAACCCCATGCTATTTATTGCAATTAATATTATCTCAATCCATCTCTTTACCATTCAGTCATACAATAATAGTGAGGTTAAATGTCATTTGGATAGCCTACATTTTAGATTAAGGTATTTCATTACAATTTTTCACATTGAATAGTTAGACAATTTATTCACTGACCAGTTGCCATGTGGATCATATTGCCACATGGCCAATGAAACAATTTGCAACAATTTTCTTAGCTGCAGAGAAAACTATAATTATGTATAAATTGTTCCATCTGCCAGTAAAATATGCCCAAACAAAGTTAAGGCTAAATAATGATAATGCACAGGCCTAGAATTGAACATAAATTTCTTTGAGTCCAGAAGGACTTGCAGAGTGAGAAATTTACTAGTCCTGCTGAATATGCACTAGTCCTTCCCACAAATGCTGACTGGAGGCAAGTGAAACTTAACTTGTTATCTATTAACCTTATGGAAACTACCTGTACTAGTCTCACTGAAATTTTACTAGCCTTGGGGTAATGGACTACTGCTAATTTTGAGCCCTAATGTAGAAACATCTTCTTCAAGTATTTTGTGCAGTACTTCAACATGTACTAGTTTCATGGAATATTATAAATTATCCATAACTAAATATCAATTTGAAAAATAGGAGTCAAACTTTTTGTAAGCCACAGACAATGCCAATTTTTATTTACTAGTAACAATCCATCCCTCCAAAGAATATATAACCAGTCCTCACATAGTTAACAAGAGTCCCTCCAAGGGGACATAACTCTACTGTCCACCATACTGGCCATATGGCAGGCAACATTTTTATTTGGGATAAACCAGACCCTGATATGATTTCTTGATTAAGAATATCAATAATAAGATGGCTGCAGTGTGACCATATTGAACATTAGATCAGTACCATTGTCATTTGGGCCAATCAGAGCTGTCATAAATTTAAAAGGCAAACCTGCCGCTAGATGACCAAACTTAGATTCAGACATGGTAGCAGAACAATAATAATAAATCTGTACAAGAATTGATTCCAATACTTATTTGTATTTTATTTATATTACAGAAACAAACTACTCTTGTATTATGGCTTGAGGAATTTTAAATAACTAATGCAAACAGTTCATTTATAATTCAGCAGGCCAAAATAAGATTGCAGAGCTTGCTTAACTAATATAAAACACAACCATGTATAAGTATGATGATTTAACACTTCATCTTTCTACAATCTATTTATGTTATTTACCACGTTTTTAATATTACATTCAATTTGCATTTCTTCCATAATCCATCTTATATTGAGATAATGAATGCCGTCTTTACTTGCTTATAAGGCGAGTCAAACTGCACACAACAAAGATCTTGATCTGCCATAGTATAATGCACCTGAAAATCAGGGTCAATGCTATTTATTCTACTAAATGCTGCTAATAAAGTGTACAGGCCCAGATCTGCTTGTGAATTATGCAATGGCAGATCTGGGTCTATGCAGTTGGACTCCTAAGTAAGTACACACATATGAGTACTGCTATATAACTTATCTGATTACAAAGACAAAATTGACATCCTCACAAAATTAAAACTATTAGAGGTGAGAATATTACAAATGGGTCCAGCTCATAACAAACTGCTTGATGGGGCCTTTAAGGGAGCAATCATTATATCATAAAGAGGCCCAGCACAAGACAATTTGCTTGACAGGGTCTTCAAGGACATGATGGCTTTGACAATGAAATTAAAACTACTCATCTCAAAGCTGATCCTATCACTGTTAAAGATGGATGGATGAAAGATTCTGCTAATGCAATGTCTGTTATTTAAAAAGCTCAGTTGAAGAACCCCAATAATTAAGGTAGCAGTTTGCAGAATAGGTGCATAAGTTTTAAGCATATGTAGTTTTAACAAAAAATTTCAAGCAAAAAGATATAGCAGATGCCATAGAGATAGATGGATGGATACATGGACTTGATAATTGGAGGGGTTTGTCAAAAAAGGTTCTTATTATCAGGATACAACCTTTAGACTGCATTGAGCATTTTAGATGAATACAGCAGTTTATGTTAGAAAATACTTCTCCACATAACCTTGACATTTACAATGCCATTGTATGAACTTTATGGAAATCAACCCCAATTATCTAATTCAATCCCTTTAGTTTTCATGTTGGAGGTTAAAATTAGTATTATTAGGTTGGTGTGAAAATGAGGTACAATTTTATATTAGTTTCCAGATTGTTTCACATGCACATAACAGGCATAGCAAGAAAAATCATTTTATACACCTTTAGTTTTGTTTGTAGACATGCTTCTGCACTCACACACATTTACATATAGTCTGCCAAAGGCTAGCATGCTTTTGTAATTCTGGCATTGATTTCATCATCAATATGGAAAAGTATGTCAAGTGTACTACCAAGATAGGTAACTTGTCTGCTGCCAGGAAGGTTTGGCCATTTACCAGGATGATAAGGTCTACATAAGGTTTTCCAGGTGCAGGATGGTGCATTCCTTCTTGATACTGATTGTCAGATTGTCACAAGCTGAAAAGAAATGGTAAACACTATGTTGCATATCAGACTCACATTTGGCATTTAGCACCCAGACTTTCTCCTTTCACTGGAATTCAAAAATCTGAACACCTATGTATAGTACACACCTGGATTTCTTGGATTTGCATGTGAAGATACTTGAGATTGCCAGCACTTAATCAGTGCATAATTGATCAAAGTCAGCACTATAGCTTACATAACATTCTTAAAAATCATTTTGATGATTTTTATGGTGGACAGAACAGTATCGTTATTTATTACTAAAATATAGCTACGGGAAATTGGTTAAAGTTACGCAGTAATAGTATTGCAATCATCGCTAATGGTAGCATGTGATTATATTAAAATAATTTAACTGCACATGATGAGTTGGAAGAACACGCCTCATCACTACACAGCAGTTGAAGATCATTATCTTTGCTGAAGAGCATGACAATCAAGAAGCATGCAGAAAATTTTCATTATATGGTGCCCTTCAATACAATTTCAATAAAGTTACATCTAGGTATAATATCAACCCCAAGTTTATAAAGAACATTTTTGTTAAAAATACTGCATTTTATATCCAAGATTTTATGGTAGTCATCAATAAACACAAGAACAGCCACTTCTTCTAACTTTATCTTCACCTGTAGTTTAATCAGATTGAACAGTTTTGTTAAAAATACTGCATTTTATATCCAAGATTTTATGGTAGTCATCAATAAACACAAGAACAGCCACTTCTTCTAACTTTATCTTCACCTGTAGTCTAATCAGATTGAACAGTTTGCAATCAATCCAGTATATGATGTGAATACAAGTGTCATGGTCATGTAAGGCATTATTAGACATTGCAGAGAACATAATACTGAAGAGGGTTGGAGCCAACACACAGCCTTGCTTGACTCAACTGGTGACTTAAAATGGCTCAGATGACTTGGAATTATCCACAATACAAGAGAGGATGCCATTCAGGAATTGCTGAAACAACTCAATGAATTTTTATGGGCAACCAAATATAGCTCTGAATGTGTCAAAGGTTTTTCATGGTTAATGAATGTTGTTTACAGGTTGGAGTTATGTTACTAGCATTTCTTTTGGTGTTGACAAGCTAGAAACACCATGTCTGTGATACCTCATCCTTTCTTGATGCCACATTGCAGAATTCTGGCAAGGATTTTGTCAGATATACATGTAGTCTGCTGACATTCTGCTTATATAAAAGTATGTATTGTACTCCTGTGGTATTGTTCCTAGAGTCCATATTGACTGGAACAGTTCAGTCAATTTGTATGCCATACAAGTTGCTGACATTTTAGACTTCTGTTGATACAGCATCTGCTCCAGGCGCTTTGTCCTTTGACATCAGGTGGATTAATCTCTCAGCTTCAGTCAGCATTGGAGGATCAACAGGGATATGTTGATTTCCACTTAGGAGAGTCAATCAGGTGCTTCTCCACTGATAGCTGACTGTTGCTCATTGATGTTATGAAGTGTTCTGCCCATCTTTGCAGTATCTTTTCTTTGTCAGCGAGTAGTGTGGTGCTGTCAGCACTCAGTGTTGGTGATGACTGTGGCAAATAGTTTGTCTTCAAATCACCATAGAAGTTCTGTGTTATTCCTGTCAACATAGGATTGAATCTCATTGGCCTTATTGCTTAGCCATGTCACAGTCATGTAACTTTTTGAGTAAGCATTGGATAGTCCTATTGATGTTGTTGATGTTTTTTGTATGGCAGCATTGTTCTCATCTCTTGATATTTAAATATGGTGGGACAGATGGTTTTGTATGCAGTTATCTACACATTCTCACAGTTTGTGTTGACAAGTGTTGCTCAAACTGCTATCTGCATATGCTGTTCCTTAAAGCAAGGAAACCATAAGGAAGTGACTAGGAAAGATATCCTAAACATTGCCTGTTACACCTTAACCCTGGTTATTTTACCATTGCAGATGTGGATCCGACTTTAGTACTTGAAGATGTAACAAGAAGACAAAGGTAATGCAACTCACCATCATCGCCTGGAATGTTCACACTGATGGACAGAAGTACATCATCTGATAGACAAGACAGAAGAACAGCTCAAGTTGGTTGAAAGTGGCCAGATTTCACATCCAAATTAACAGCTTCTCTCCCAAGTGAATGTGAAATGCTTGCCATTCAGTCAATTAGCTTATGAGAGGAGTGTGAAAACAACGTATTGGAAATCATCAGTTTATCTATATGCTAACATGTTTATGGTGAAAATGTCCCTCCACCTCACCTGTCTCTCTCCCCCTTCCCATTCATGACTATTGAGTGTTGTCTAATTTCTCGATATATATTTTTTCCTCTTGTTTAAAAAATGTTTATGAAGAGAACCACATTTTACTAAGAGAATCATATTTTGTTTTCACAAATTAAAACAAAGAGCTGCATTTGAAACTTATATATCTAATGTACAGTATTTTTTATATTAATTTTTTTAGGCATGGGGGAATCATATGTACTGCAAAAGGATGGGTATGTATTTACATGCCGTCAGTAGGCGTGACCACATTATTACATGAGGCAGGTTTATTCAGTCTGTATATTTAAGCAAAATGTTAAAAAAAATTCTTAATGCATGGTGCCATGTAAGCAGGATTGTAATGTACTAAAAATCAGCCTTCAGCATTTAATGAACAGGACTGTAATGTACTAAAAATCAGCCTTCAGCATTCAATGAACAAGACTATAATGTACTAAAAATCAGCCTTCAGCATTTAATGAGCAGGACTGTAATGTACTAAAAATTAGCCTTCAGCATTTAATGAACAGGACTATAATGTACTAAAAATCAGCCTTCAGCATTTAATGAGCATGATTATAATGTAATCAAAATTAGCCTCTATTATTTAATGAACAGGACTGTAATGTACTAAAAATCAGCCTTCAGCATTTAATGAGCAGGATTATAATATAATCAAAATTAGCCTCTATTATTTAATGAACAGGACTGTAATGTACTAAAAATCAACCTCCAGTATTTAATACCAGCCAATGAACAGGACTATGCATGCTGTCCTCAAAATCAACCTCCAGTATTTAATATGAATACTACCTTTTTGTATTAATTTTACATCATCTACCCAACCTCAAAACAGCAAAAAAAAATCCCAGACAAAATCAGCTTTAAATCAATGTTGACTCAACTGCTAAATAATATTATTTCCTTATACTTTTGATTTTGCATTGTAAGCAAAAAGTCTTGTAAATATTGCAATTTTAACATGACATTATAGCAATATTGCAAACAGTACATCATCTGTTTAAGACATTTATTTGGGACTTTGCAAAAAAATGCCATAAAAGGTGTATTTTGTTAAGTTCTCAAAAGATAGCTATGCTTAAAAAAATTAACAGATCCAGGATACCAAATAGGAAGAGCTACAAAAATCTTGGACATACAGACAGACAAACAAGGACATATATAAAAAGAAAGATTGATGTAAATGTATAAATTATGTACTTACAAATCCCTGTCCACATTCTGGATATACTATATTTTGAGTATGTGAACTGACCAGGCATAACCTTTTATGAGTACGAATAGTTCATTTTGTGATGCACACAATATTGCTGTGTCATATCCTACTACACAGTACCACATTAGCATGCAGTGCAAAGATTTGCTGAAAAATAACCCATTTAGGGTTTGATCAAATTAGCCTGTTTCAAAAGCCCATTCAGAGATGTAAAGATTTTTCTGTTTTCAATAGACATAATTTTTAGTGCTATTAACTATTGAATTCAAGCACAGTTTATTCAAAACTAATTTGTACTATAATCTACCAGTCTTCTCTTTTTATGGTTCATGCATCATGCCAACTGAATTAAACCTATAACGCTCATGATGAATAGAAGGCAGCTTTTACTAACACAGCTCCTCTTATAAGAATGGTACCAGGATAGTTAATATAATTAAGGTCTCATTTTACCGGCAGTTGTTGTATTTAAGATTTTTATAAAAACTATTTCATTTCACTGGAAATTAACTAATTATATTACATTATAATTTTTTTAGCTAATTATATACCATCATCTAACTTAACATAATTTACCTTATTACAATGTGGTTTTGAATAAAAACACAGCCTGGAGTATTACAATTTTGCTTGCAATGTACCCAAATAGAATACAATGTCACAGATAACACAGTACACTTGTGTAATCCTTAAAAGCCTTATTTAATGCACACCAAAAGAAGGCTTCCTCACCTAAAACACAATACACTTTTATGACTCCCAAAAAAAGCCTTTTTTTAATGCACACCAAAAGAAGGCTTCCTCACCTAAAACACAATACACTTTTATGACTCCCAAAAAAAACCTTATTTAATGCACACCAAAAGAAGGCTTCCTCACCTAAAACACAATACACTTTTATGACTTCCAAAAAAAGCCTTATTTAATGCACACCAAAAGAAGGCTTCCTCACCTAAAACACAATACACTTTTATGGCTCCCAAAAATAGTCTAATGTACCCAGGTAGAAGACCGCCTCACCAATAACAGCACAATTTTATGGCTCCTCTAAATTTACCCAGTAAGGCCACACAGACAATCACAAAACCCTTTTATATCTTCCTTCAAGAACTTTATGCAATGTACTCAGTATAAGACCTCACACAACCCCAAAACACTTTTGTATCAGCCTTCAATAGCTTCATGTAATGTACCTAGTATAAAACAGCCTCATCTATCACACAGTAAAATTTTATGGCTCCCCATAACATCTTTATGTAATTTACCCAGCATAAGGCTCACATACAACCACAAAACACTTTTATATCTCCCTCAATAGCCTTATGTAATGTACCCAGTATAAGGCCTCTCACACACAACCATATAACACTTTATATCTCCCTCCAACAGTCTTATATAATGTACCCAGTAAAAGGCCTCTCACACACAACCATAAAACACATTTATATCTCCCTCAAACAGCCTTATATAATGTACCCAGTATAAGGCCTCTCACACACAACCATAAAACACATCTATATCTCCCTCAAACAGCCTTATATAATGTACCCAGTATAAGGCCTCTCACACACAACCATAAAACACATTTATATCTCCCTCAAACAGCCTGATGCAATGTACCCAGTATAAGGCCTCACACACAACCACATAATACTTTTATATTTCCCTGAAACAGCCTTATGTAATGTACTCAGTAAAATACAACAAGAAGTCTATGACTCCAATATGGAAAGCATAAAGTATCCTTTTATAAGCCTTCTGTAAAATACTACAGAAAAAGACAGCTTTGCCTATAACAATAGACTTTTTTCTCAACTAAAAAGCCTTTGTAATGTACCCAGTATAACAATAGACATTTTTGACTCCTCTAAATAGCCTTTGTAATGTACCCAGTATAACAATAGACTTTTTGACTTCCCTAAATAGCCTTTGTAATGTACCCAGTAAAAGACAGCCCTCCCATAACACAGAACACTTTTTTGGACTCCCTAAATAGCCTTATGTAATGAACTCCCTTTGTAAGACAGCCACACCTATGTACAGTATTATGGCTCCACAGAATAAGACAACCTCATCTGTTAACAAGACACATTAATGGCTTCCCTAAACAGCTTATGTTATTGCTAGAGTGCAAAATTTGTGTAGATGCTCTTGCAACATATTTTGTCATGATCCTAGAGACATTTAACTTTGATGTAAGGGCTAGGCCACAATAAATCACCAGCCTAGTGCAAAGATTAAACTTCCTTGACTGAATTTTAATTAGGACCCCCAAGTAAATGTTCTGACATATGTGTTAAGTAGAGGAAACTGAGAAAGCTGGGACAAGTCTGAGACAATTTTGGGCCATTTGAAATAAGTAGCATAAAATGAGTTTATCCAGACTAGTTATTAATCTAGGTGGAAAATTATTTTAACTTTGATGGGAGTGTAAAATATTTGGTAGTTAGATTAAAAGTTAATTCTGATTCAAGGTCTAATCTAAATGAGGGTGTAGGTAGATAAAGTTAATCTTGATTTGATATCCGAGCTAAATGAGGTTTCCAGACAAAATTCAAGATTTTAAGTATTCTCTCTTGCCAAATTTGTCAGTCCAAGTTTTTGATGGTAGGGGAAGTTCAGCTCCAAGATCAGTAAAAAATACTTTTCCTGTTAAATTGTCCAAAAGGCAGGTGTCTGTAAAGTTGAGGGACATGGAAGAGATTGGGTTTCATAGAAGAGGGAGTGAAAAGACAGTCTCATCTATAGCACAACACACTTTAATGACTCTCCTAAAATGTAGCCTTTGGTGCAGAGGAGGTGGGTGAGAGTAAAAAATCTAATTTTAATGATGTAATACTTACCTGTTACACTTTTCCAGACAGAAAACACCCTCAACCATATGATAAGAAGTAATAATAATAATAATAATAATAATAATAATAATAATAATAATAATAATAATAATAATAATAATAATAATAATAATAATAATAATAATAATAATAATAATAATAATAATAATAATAAAACAGAACTGTTGGAAACATGGTGAATAACAAATTTTCCTTGATACAGTGCAAACAAAAAGATTAAAAATATTTGACAGTGACTTTGTTGCCTTGGTCAATTTGCCAGTTTGGAGGAAAGCTGGTAGCTTCAGTAGACTGGTATAAATATAGTATAGTCACTGTTACAGCAGGGGTGTTCATTACTGTAAGATGGCAGCAGGGGTTAATTTTCATTACTGTAAGATGGCAGCAGTGGTTACAATTCATTACTGTAAGATGGCAGCAGGGGTTATTATGCAAAAGTCCCTTGATAGGGTTGATGTTCTACTGGGTGAAAGTATCTCTCAGACTTCAAGATTGGCACCATGTTTTATTTAAGAGCAAATGGTTATCATTAGAAGTCTTTGAAAACCCTATATCAATATAACTTTCTGTTCAGGAGGAGTTGTCAAGATTGCCACCTTGGCAGCCATATTAGACTTCAGATTGGCACTATTTTTATTTAGGCCTAACTGTTCATGATAAGAACCTTTTAAGTATAAACCTCATGTTAATAATCATCTGTTCATATCCATTGTCATTTACAACCAGTGAGACATCATAAAAAGTCTTAGTGAAAACTCCATTATGATATAAGAAGCCTTTCAATGAAAACCTGTTGTTGATATAATCATTCATTCAAAAGCAATAACATTTTCAAGATGGTTTATATGATGGTTGTATTAAATTTTAGAGTGGTATCATTTTCATTCATGACCCTCGAGACATTATAAGAAGTCTTTTAGTGAAAATCTCATGCTGATAGTTACCATCTATTCAGGATGTAACAATGCATACAAGATGGCCAATGTGGGAACCATTTTCATCTAGGATTGACCCAGCCATGGGATGAATGTTTGTGAACAGTTGCATGGCAATCATACAAGTAATTTAATTTATGAGGAGTAGAAATAACAAACTTGTGCTAATGAATAGGTCAATAACAGACAAATGACCACCCCACAACCTCTTTTGGTCTATGACCATGGAGCTAAATATGCCTTTGCTTTGGTGCACCAAAGACCAAAGGCAAAAGGAGGAGATAGTAGTGTGTGACCACTAAAATGTGGCTCTCATAAAATCACCCATCAATGAATGATTTAAATGGGTCTGTGAAGCAGAAATATTCCAGACTTATTGGGCTTTAATCTCCACATACAAAAGGTTCTTTAGTGAGAGGGACTGTTATTGACAGTGAGGACATTTACCTGGAAATAGTCAATGCCTAGATCATCCCCAGCACAAATAGGACTAAGACTGGAGATTTCTAAGGGGACTTGGGTTACTGAAGGAAGCTGGTTTATTATTGCCAAAATACCAGGTTGCTAAAGGATAGAAAGATACGCATAATTGTCCTTGAGGTGTAAACAGCCTGTTTCTATAGACATGAAACTCACTTCTTTTTCTTGGAGAGAGGAAAAACAGTTTTGGGAGATTCATTCTTGGAAGAAATTTCTCTCAGTGAAGGTGGTTTTGACAAAATCAACAACACACATGAGATTCCATCTAGAAAAAAAATCATGAAATTCCATCTCGACAAAACACACAAGAGATTATATCTAGACAAAACACACATGAGTTTCCATCTAGACAAAACACATGAGAGATTCTATCTAGACATTAGTGATCTTGATATCAGACTTTGCAGCTCAAAACAATTGCCATGATTAGAAAGATGAGAGTCTGAACCAGGAGCTGTTTTCTTTGAGAACTTAAACATGTTAACTTTGGTAAGTCTACTCTATATTCCTAAACAGCTGCAACCTAACAATCTCTTTGAAGAGAAGAAAATTTGCCACTGCTCTCATAGAGGGAAAAATAGAACTAATGTGTCTTCTACTGCTCCAATCAGAAAAGATTCTCCATTGCAGACTTTATAGCACATCTCCTGGCCTCAAAAACGCTTTGGCAATCATGCTCAAAAACTTATCCTGGCATCCCTACTTAAGATTCCCCATGATGCATTGGTTGGTTGTTTGGTGGGGCTTAGTATGTAAGAGTCAATCATATAGCTAGATACTGAAACCTGGCAGCAGATAGGTTACAGAGATGAAGGGAAACATACCACATCCTTGTGAATTCCTGACCGTTCAAAAGCCTTTTGAGAAAATTCTCTTACTGCAGTCAAATGAGGAGTAAAAGGAGATCCTCCACACATGAAGGCTTGAGAGACAAATTTGGGGAGGGTAGAAGGCAGTACCTGTAAACTTTATTTGCCAAGTTCAACTTATCAAATGACTTGATGTCTTCCTCTTCTGCCACCTGAACCAACAGTGGAAGTAGGAAGGGGATCCATGGGGAGGAGAAGTTGTCTTTGCTGGATAATCAGTAAGCTCACAGCAAAACCAAAAGGACATTACTCCTGGAGTAGGGAGACAGGACTTTCTGAAGTAGTGCCCCTTCAATGATGCAATGGGAGAAGGGGTATGTTCTTTCAGCAACTCCTCCTGGGGAGTGGTGAGACTGCTTGGGCTAGCACACTCTCTAGGTGGATAGGAAACACTTTTGTCCCACTTCTATGGTGAATTCCACACAACTTAGTGATACAAGTTTGGTTTTATGGATTTAACACCATTTTCTGCATATAATAGACTATACATGCCAGACAGTACATTTTGTTGAGGAAGAATCTGAAAGCCCCTGGAACAACCACTGACCCATGGGAAACTACTTGCAAGCTTTCTCATTCTTTACAGACATTGGTCAAACTGAGATTCAGACCCATCTGGACCAAGGTGAGATATCAAGGTTAGTGCATTAGATCACTTGGCAACCTGAGGCCCCATGTCATACAAGTGTCAAGGAAGAAAGTATATCCAAGATAAGCCAATGATATGAGGGTCAGACTGGTTCTGGATTCTCTCAGTTCTATATTCTATATAATGGGAGATTGGAATTGTGGGCTTTGTCAAGGTGACTGGAAGAGGTAAGTAGAGCAAAAGTGACATATGGAAGGGCACAATTCACTTGTAACATAAATGTTTTTTCCCTTTCCTCAATGGATCTGACTGAGTCAGATTAACCACAAGGAATTCTATAATCCTATAAGTCTTGAAGGAGAAAAATTCCACAATCTTTTAGTATTGAAAAGCATGCTTCATATGAGACCCAAGGGACACAGAGAATGATCTCATATCTCAGCTGGAGTATTTCCCTCCTTTGAGGAAAAACTAGAACAAACCCTCATAGGCACTGACCATTAGTCAGGTCAACAACTGGGGATACTATGGCTTTTCAATTCTGGGAGGAGAAAGATCTGATGCACTCTTTGGATCAAGGAGATGAAGAAGAAGATGGACCTTGTTCCTTTTCTGAAATGTGCACCTACTTTAAGCAAGGTCTCAAATCTCATTAGTTTGAATGCAGCAGAAAGGACATCCATCCTTGTGGTCAGAATATCACTGTGAAAGACAGGAGGGTATCATCTTTACTAGCTAAAGTTCTGATATGATAATCCTATCTACACCTTGGTGGACTGAACAGATATATTGGTGCTCTATCATAGCGACATCTATTGGATTTCATAAGTTGCCTCTCTTAGTGTGTAATGCCAATTAACCAATATGGTGGTGCATTGTACATTGTCCTAAACTGGTGGGGGCAATTGACCTAAAAAGGACCGTGGAAGTTTAACATCAAAAGTATGACTATGTACCAGGGAAAAGCAATTACAGGTCTATTTCAGTGAAAGCTATTTGTGCAAACACAGACCACCAGTTAAAATTGTGTATTTACCAGTCCTGTGTACTCTTCTGGTTTTGATCCTGTAGGAATAGTGTTCAAATTTGAACTACTTAATTTTGATGGGATGCAGTGCCACATCCAATGAAATTTACATATCTGAAGCACAACAATGTCTGCTTGATATGCCATGGTGTAGATAGGGCTATCACATTGGAAACCTTGGCTAGCTGAGATGGGAGGGTATGTGTTTCATGGGGGACTTCTTATGTCCATCCCCCTCCCCACACTTTGCACTAGTTTTATGCAGTACCTGCAAAGATAAATTCTGAATGGAGGCTAGAGAATCCTAAGAATATTCTGGCTCCAGTCAGATTGACTCCTAGATTGTGCCATATTCACGCCATCATGAATCCATTATCTCAACTTGATACAGGACCTTTGCACCCTGTGAGACAGAAGATTTCTGATGTGAATTCTATTAAGAACTTTTGGATGATTTACAAGAGAAAATCCAGAATATTTTTTAAGGGAATTCGGTTTTTAAAAGACCAAAATTGTTTCTTTTTTAAATTTCTTTATCCATAATTTTTTAGTAATGCCATTTAATTGGTACAACAGAACCTGTATTGTGCTGATATTTCTTCAAACCCTATACATGCAAGTACACATTTATATAGTGATCCTGAACAGCAAATACAAATTTAACTTAATTCTGCATTGAGGGAGTAGCAGTCCTCAAGATGCCTCTCCTCAATAGGTTTGAACCTAAATAGCATGTGCACAGCATGCAAAACCCTATATAGTCATAAGCTAAATTTCAAAACCTAACCTAAACCAGTAAAATATGAAATGTAGGTTATAGTAACCTTTCTTTTAGCATAAGTGTGAGACTAATATATATGTGTATAGTAATTTTGTTCATGATTCAAACATAGTGAAAGATATTTCACACATGTGAGAAAAGAAGAAAACAGCTGACTGCATGTACAATTGCTAGCCATGAGGTGTAACATACAATCATTTTCCTATGGTTAAATTACACATAGTGACATTTTCTGCTGAACCAATTTAACCAGTCTGACACAAATTTGATTCTAATAATGGACTTTCTCACTAGGAAGCATCAAAATCAATCAGGGAAGTACATTTTATGGTGTGTAAAATGTGCCGCTTTACTTCCAATAGCATGGAATAAGAGTTGTTATGCTACATGTGCCAATATAAAAATCTAGTCCAATTTTATATATATATATATATATATATATATATATATATATATATATATATATATATATATATATATATATATATATATATATATACACAGAATGACCAACAAATAGATATAGACATACATGTAGTGTGTGTGTGTGTGTGATATTTTACCTATATATCTTCCAACTCAGTACAAACATAAATAGTCTGCATGCTTGGGACAGATGGTTAAGGGCAGATAAATGGTCAATAGCAGATAGATTGTCAAGGGCAGGTGGATCATCAAAGGCAGGTGGAAGGTCAAGGACAGATAGATTGTCAAGGGCAGGTGGATCATCAAAGGCAGGTGGAAGGTCAAGGGCAGATAGATTGTCAAGGGCAGGTGTTTCATCAAAGGCAGATGGATGGTCAAAGCATAAATTTGATGATCTGCTTGTTGTTACAAATATTGGCTTGTTCAAAGTAACAAAGAAAACTGTGACAGCAACAAGCTTTGCAAATTTTAACAAAAATAATTTATTTTCCTAGAAAACACAATAAAATATGAAAAATTACTTACAGTTTGTGAATATAATCCAAAAAGTAATCCTGGAATCTAAAAATATAAGTCCTATCACTGAAATGTCCTAAATGAATCCAAGTTCGAATCTTGGCAAAGTTCAAAGATGGCAGATGATGACATTAAATGAATGCAGTATTGATGTGTTGAAAGTTCCACATTGGATTTATGAATTGGGAATAATATTCTGGCTGTAGAATTTCAAAGAATTTCCACTCAATGTCCTTGTTCAAAATTTTTTATAAATATGAATTACTTATGTAGTTTTCTAGAGATATAATTATTAATTTTAAAGGACAGAAAAAACTAAAAAACAAACTCATCTAACAACAACAAAAATACCTCTGAACTGTTATTTTATGACTAATTCAAAATCACTATAAAGGTTAGTCTTAAACATAATTTTAGATCATAAAATAGGTCACTTGGTCACTTACTGCAAGACATTTATCACATAACCCAATGAAGAACCAATAAAAAAAACAAAAAACGTTTCCACTTGGGTAACACCTGGACTGACATTACCTTGGAAATAACCTATCATTATCAGTCAATGTTTACAAACTCCATGAACCAGAGTGAGCTGAAAAAAATGCTTCTGTAATAGGTTTTATGTTATAAATAAACAGAATTTACTTGAAAAATATTGAATCTCTTGAAAATAATCATTGCAACAAAAATGTAATGAAACAAAAATTGGAAAAAAAAAACAATTTAAAACTAACACACAAGCAATTTTTAATTACATGTATAAAAGCATTCCTCCCATAAAGAAAAATAAAGATATATGTAATAAAGCTTTCTTTTTACAATATGTAAATTATACATGAGGTAAAACAAAATTATATAACAAAATTCTTATGTATTATATATAAATTATACATGAAATAATATTTCTATACATGGGAAAGTACATCTGAAATCAAATTGTCTTTTCATTTAATGTGCTTGATATTAAGATTATATTCTTGCAAAAAGCAAAATTCACCTTAATAATCTTTGATTTTTATTTTTAATCTTGCCAATGAAAGTAAGGGCATCAGTGTACGTGTCTCTTACTACACCAAAACACTCAGTAAAAAGGGTACCCCCGTGTCTAAGCATTTTAACTAACCTGACCACAATACTAATTATATTTATAATCAGATAATAGAAATCATTCACCCAGAGCTCAATAGTATCAACATTAAATAAAAAAGACAGAAAACTTTACTGGATTCACCAATTACATACTCCCTGGATTCACCAATTACATACCCTCTGGATTCATCAATTACATACCCCTTTAATTCACCAATTACATACTGCCTGGATTCACCATTTACATACTCTCTGGATTCATCAATTACATACCCCTTGGATTTACCAATTACAAACCCCTTTGATACACCAATTACATACCCCCTGGATTCACCAATTACATGCTCCCTGGATTCACCAATTATGAACACCCTGAATTCACCAATTACATACTCCCTAAATTCACCAATTACATACCCCCTGGATTCACCAATTATATACTGCCTGAATTCACCAATTACATACTGCCTGGATTCACCATTTACATACTCCCTGGATTCACCAATTACTAACTCACTGGATCCACCAATTACATACCCCCTGGATTTACCAATTACATACTTCCTGGATTCACCAATTATGCACTCCATGGATTCACCAATTACATACTCCTTGGATTCACCAATTACATATTCCCTGGATTTACCTATTACATATTCCCTGGATTCATCAATTACATACTCCCTGGATTCACCAATTACATACTCCCTGGATTAACTAATTAATACTCCTTTAATTCACCAATTTCATACTTTCTGGATTAACCAATTGCATACTACCTGTATTCATCAATTACATACTCCCTGGATTCACTAATTACATACTCCTTTAATTCATCAATTACATACTTCCTGGATTCACCAATTACATACTTTCTGGATTCACCAATTACCTATTCTACAAAAAGTTTATGTCTGTTAAAATGGGAGTCTGGTCATTTCTGACTTTATGAGGTAATACATTCATTATATGTTAGTTTACCATGGGTGTACAGGATGCTATGATTGTCTTAAACATCATACAGTGAAAGGGTGTACCAGGTGTTTGAGATAGTCATAACATTCCATATATCCCTAATATATAACTAATATTATCAAGTCTATGCAATATTTACAACTTTTTCTATGATGACTACATATGATGAAAAAGTCAAAATTAATTTGAATGTTACAAGACAAACTTTTTAGTTAAACCAAGATACTCAGCCAAATTTCAAGATATGAAATACAAATTAACACATTAGAGCCTTCAACAAATATTTCTATTGTTACAACTTGACCAGACATTAAAATGGCTGTAAATTTAGACTTAATTTTATAAAAATATTTTGAACAGGATGTTTTCTTCATGTCAAAGGATACTAAGACATCGAATGGCAATCCCCTCAATTAAATTTGACACTTGTGAAATAGTTTCAATGAGGATCCCTTGAAGTTCCTATGGTGACCATGCACAGAAGCTAATTGCAATATTTGTGATCAGCCAATACTGCATTCAACACTAACACTGACTTGTATTCCATCACATGACATGAATCATCAGCTTAATCTGGTCTTACACCGAATGGCATTCTCTTGATGGAATGAATTTCAACCCTGGAAACCTTTGTAGCTCGTCATCTAATAGAATTTACTATCAAGTCTAACTGCAAAAAAATTCCTACAATCCTGATCAGTGGCATAGCATAATGGGCATGTAGATCAGATCTATGTTGTTTTTTTTCTACTGATTATTCCTATCAAACTGAACAGACCCAGATCTGCCAGCACATTATTCAATGGCAGGTCTGGGTCTGTGCAGATTGCAGCTGGACTTGACTTCCAAGTGAGTACATGCAGTACTTGTTTCTTCACACATTCCTGTATCAGCTATGTAACTGGATGAAATGGTTTAAAGACCTTGTAAAGCAACTATTATACTACACAGCCTGTGATAGGAATACTAACAGGCTTATGATGATATGGTAGAATATCTTAGCTACTGTAAAATTTATCAAGTATAATCTTGTCTTAATGAAACTGCAACAATGCAAGATTAGTTACTGTATAAGAATATTCCAAGCGGTTGACATTTATATCCTAAATCTTTGATAACAAAATTGGAAGCCCATAAATATTGACACTAGCCATCAGTGAGTACATAAATACATATAAAATTTCATTTTATATTGAAAAATACTTCAGTAAAGAAAATGAACAAGCAAAGAAATATGTGTTCTTTTATCTAGTGTACCATAAAATGGGTCAACTATGCAATTGTCCACTCTGAACCAGGCTACTATAGATCTTTAATCAAGCAGAGCCTATTACCAGTTAATATTTTCACTTACATCTCCCAGTCTGTCTTTTGTATTTTCCAGCTAAAGAAAGTCTGATTTATTGCTATATCATACATTTTTATATGTTCCTTTTCTAAGAAATTTAGATCCCTTTATCATTTATTCAATAATGAAAATACATGATAAACCTGCACTTCAGTGGTCTCAAGGAATATTAACTAACAGCATAAACCATTTGTTGTGTATCCAAAAATATGTTACTTTTATTTGAAATGAATTGACATCTGAAAATTGTAATACCTAGCAATTACTAACATCAGCATAGCAATAAGTGACAAAAATATATACAAGATAGGTGGCAGCACAGGTGCACAATATGCACACATATTTAGCTCCATTTCAGGGCTCAAAACATTTTCAATTGGTTATTTGTACTACAAGGCATGTGACAAAGAATTTTTACTTGTCCTGCATCAATTGTACTCTACACTATTCATAATAATGACTCATTATAGTATGTCACTATTCAAACTGGTCATTACATTTTGCAAAAAGTGACCCACTCTTACTTGGTCATGAGTCATGAATACAAAAAGATGACTGGGATATTCAATCCCCGCCTTTGACATAAATGGGAAAACTGCTTTCACACAATGTTTTGTATAATACATATCAAGTACTATACATAATCTAAAGAGGATGTACCAAATCATATTCAAGGGAATGGCAAAAAGGTCAAGGGCAATGTAAATAATTCTGGATCTTTCTGTGTCTTCTTCATTACTTCTGATTTGAGAAGATATTTTGATATCATTGTTACTAAGATACCAACTCTAAACATTGTTCTATCAATGTACATGTTCATTTTACCACTTCAGGGTCAAGATTTCAAGTTGCCTGTTCACATTTTCACTAGTGTGTTTGTTTTTTTGGTGGTGGTGGTGGGTTTACTACCAAAAATAGAATAAGTATGTGATGTGTGTGTCACAGTAAGGTGCATGGATCAAAGGTCAAGGTGACATACGAATGTTGCAAGCTGAAGATTTTTAAGTTTGTATTATTACAATTAGGAAATAACTTGATCACCAATTATTTGAGTGTAATATCTCTTCACATAGAATTGATTTTACATTACAAATGTTTTCAATGATTTTTTTTTACCAACATTACCACAAAGTTAAAAGAACCAGTGACAGAAAACAACTTTAATGAATTAAAAATGTTATGCAGCAGCAAAATCCTTAAGGAGATGTATTTTTCTATCCCACCAGTGTAAAAAAAAACTTTGTTGAGAAATGTCTCATTGAACTTGATACTAAGAAAGCTACAGGACTTGATCAGATTGATCTTTGACTTATTAAAATGTATGCCTCAGCTATTTTGGATATATGAACATTAATAATAAATTTAAGTATTGCAACCTTATTTGTCCCCAAAATATGAAAAACTGCAAAAGTAATACATATTCACAAACCTGGTTCTAAGGATGATGCTAATAAGTACCTGCCAATCTCAATACTACCAAACTTGACAAAATTGATTGAAAAAATGTCCCTGACTTGCTCATGCAATATTTAACCAAATCCTTGATAGTACATCCTAATCAATCAGGCATTAGACAAAAACATTCATGAAAAACTGCCTTGATCTCTCTAATTGATATGTACATAGTAGTCATATAGGAAGTACATATGTACATAGTAGTCATATAGGAAGTTCATATGTACATAGTACAGTAGTCATATAGGAAGTTCATAGGTACATAGTAGTCATATAGGAAGTTCATATGCACATAGTAGTCATATAGAATGTTCATATGTACATAGTAGTCATATAGGAAGTTCATATGTACATATTAGTCATATAGGAAGTTCATATGTACATAGTAGTCATATAGGAAGTTCATATGTACATAGTAGTCATATGGGAAGTTCATATGTACATAGTAGTCATATGGGAAGTTCATATGCACATAGTAGTCATATAGGAAGTTCATATGTACATAGTAGTCATATAGGAAGTTCATATGCACATAGTAGTCATATGGGAAGTTCATATGTACATAGTAGTCATATAGGAAGTTCATATGCACATAGTAGTCATATAGGAAGTTCATATGTACATAGTAGTCATATAGGAAGTTCATATGCACATAGTAGTCATATAGAAAGTTCATATGTACATAGTAGTCATATAGGAAGTTCATATGTACATAGTAGTCATATAGGAAGTTCATATGTATATAGTAGTCATATAGGAAGTTCATAGGTACATAGTAGTCATATAGGAAGTTCATATGTACATAGTACAGTAGTCATATATGAAGTTCATAGGTACATAGTAGTCATATAGGAAGTTCATATGTACATAGTAGTCATATAGGAAGTTCATATGTATATAGTAGTCATATGGGAAGTTCATATGTACATAGTAGTCATATAGGAAGTTCATATGTACATAGTCATATGGGAAGTTCATATGTACATAGTAGTCATATAGGAAGTTCATATGTACATAGTAGTCATATAGGAAGTTCATATGTACATAGTAGTCATTTAGGAAGTTCATATGTACAAAAGCATAGTGGAAAGTGATAGGTATGATGAGTTATGTTCAAAACAATGAATAGTGGATAGACTCACAGATGGACAGACAAAAATACAGTCACTCAACAATTGTGAATAGCAAATGGCACATCAATATTAGTAATGTGTGTACTAAAAACATATGTATGGATAATAAATGAGTGGATGGATGGACAAATGGACAAAAACATTAATAATACTGAAACTGAATAATTGTGAAAAGCAAAAGGGACACCTGGACCACTTGTTTAATATATGAATATGGATATCTGAACTGCTGTCTAATATATGGAGATGGACATCTGGACCACTTGTCTATTATATGGAGAATACCTGTAAGATTCACTGAGGTATAAAAACTAAGGCAGTTACTGGTTTGGAGCTGTGCTGCTGAAACAAAAGTATAAATCATGGGTAGATGAATGAACAGAAAAATGGATGTAAATTCTTGGATCAAGACTTGAAAATACTGTAGCAAAAGGCACATGTGCACCACTAGTCTAATATGCGTAACAAATTTCACAGTGATATCTGCAAGACTAGTTCATCCATCCATCCATCCATCCATCCATCCATCCATCCAAACATTCAAAAAAGTAGATAATTACTACAATCAGGGTCTCTAACTCCAATAAAAGACAGTGATGCAATCTGAACATGTTTATAAGCAACACTGAAAATCAAAATCATCTGAAATCTTTGTGGCAAAGTGGTCTGTGACACTAATCTTACTACAACTGAGGGGCCCTGGGTGGCAAAGAGGTCTGTGACACTTGCCTTACTACAACTGAGGGGCCCTGGATGGCAAAGTTGTCTATCATGCTTGTCTTACTACAATTGAGGAGCCCTGGGTGGCAAAGAGATCCATAAAGCTTGTCTAAAACTACAAATGAGGGGCCCTGGGTGACAAAGTGGTCTATGATGCATGTCTTTACAGATCACATAGTCTTATCTCTGTCAGTGTGAAGTCAATTCTTGACTTTGCCAAAGTGGGCATGTAAAAAAATCTTGCTAGTAGCTATCCATGGGTCAGTTGTCCATTCATGTGAACCTCCTGGATTGGAGGGTTTTCCTCCTGAGATGATTGGTGTCTCCCACCCCTCCCATCACTCATTGAAATCTCCAATGCAGACAAAATTATTATGATTGAAAATTTGTTCATATCTTGCTTTCAGTGTAGTGACATGACAATAATACTGCCTGTGACAACATGACCATGAATAGACTTCAGTGTAGTGACATGACAATAATACTGCCTGTGACAACATGACCTCAAATAGACTTCAGTATAGTGACATGACAATAATACTGCCTCTGACAACATGACCTTAAATAGACTTCATTGTAGTGACATGATAATAATACTGCCTATGACAACATGACCATGAATAGACTTCAGTGTAGTGACATGACAATAATACTGCCTGTGACAACATGACCGCAAATAGACTTCAGTATAGTGACATGACAATAATACTGCCTGTGACAACATGACCTCAAATAGACTTCAGTATAGTGACATGACAATAATACTGCCTCTGACAACATGACCTTAAATAGACTTCATTGTAGTGACATGATAATAATACTGCCTATGACAACATGACCATGAATAGACTTCAGTGTAGTGACATGACAATAATACTGCCTGTGACAACATGACTGCAAATAGACTTCAGTATAGTGACATGACAATAATACTGCCTGTGACAACATGACCGCAAATAGACTTCAGTATAGTGACATGACAATAATGCTGCCTGTGAAAACATGACCTTAAATAAACTTAAGTGTAGTGACTTGACAATAATACATCCTGTGGCAACATGACCTTGACTAAACTTCAGTGCAGTGACATGACAATAATGCTGCCTGTGACAACATGACCTTAAATAGACTTCAGTGTATTGACATGACAATAATACTACCTGTGACAACATGACCTTGAATACACTTCACTTCAGCATGGCATGATAATTAAACTGCTAATTTCAAACAGCATAAAATATTTAATGTCCCTCTCTGTTGGCAGGGTTGGTTGGCTACAGACTGTTTGAAGTTTGGATTATATGGATTATACCGAGAAGTAATACCAAAAGGATTAATGAGATTAATTGACTATAATTTGATTATGAAAGAGATCAATCAGCTTAAAACAGAGTCAGTTAGTCTTTCATGTTTAAAGTTTGTCAAGATCTCTTGGTGTGCCAATCTCCCAATGCTAATCTGCCTTTCCCGTTAATTTGATTTTAAAATCTTTTATGATGATGGCAAGAATGACATTATTATGTCATGTAGCATTATAAACGTACCATTTTTATTGAAAATCTGTAAGCCATCAGCAAAATCTGGGTCAGTTCAATGATGTAGAACATGTGTTATTGTGTGGAAAACTTTCAGTCACCTTGACCTGTTAGACCTAAAAATCAGTTATAGACATCTTCAGCTTCTAATCCTGATCCAATTTGTACTAAAGTTGAAAAACTCAAGTTATAGTGCTCCATTTTAATCACACTGACTTTTACATGTACCGTTTCCTAAAAAGACAATAAGGTTCTTTCATACCCCAAATGCAAGCCATCCACAAAAGTTTTGTAATTGCAGGTGGTTGACAACTTAAGTTGTTGTGCAGAAACAAAATTGGTAACAGACAGAAAAACAGCAACATAACATAATATGCTCTGCCAAATTGCAGGCAATACAAACTTCTGGTAGAAAGCATGAGTCTTAGATTAACAAAGCCAACAATATAATTGAAAACAACATCCTTTTCAGAAAAAGAGAAAAACTGATCTGCCATCAATCAGCACACACAATTTTTTTTCATTGATTTGAAAATTCACTCCACTAATGATAATTTTTACTCACTGTTAAGAATAATGCAAATGAATATTCAGCTCCTGAGTAAATAGATCTAACAATCAGGGGCAATAACTGAGATAAATGATGATGTGAAGCCTTAGAATAAAACTCAACCATGATTTCATTCATGTCAAGCTGAGTATTAAATTTGGATGAAACTGCAGTAGCTAAAGTGGGTGGATCTGATTATCAGAGGCCTTAGCTCCACTAAATGGAATCAGAAAGTCACAAAGCTCCACTAAATGAAATCAGAGAAAGCTAAACTTTCAACCCAACCATTGCCTCATCAATATCAAACTGTATGTAAACTACTGTTTGTTGTTGTTTGTTTGTGTTTAGTATTTTGGTGTCACATAATCAGTACAGTGGTGTCCAATGCCCATATACATGTTATTCTGTGGTACACATGGTGGATGAGTATATTGTGAGTTGCTTGCATTGCATGCATCTAACATGCAACCACCGATTACATTAACAAGTCTCCAATGACACTGCAGGACTCAACTTCAACATCTGAGTGCAAATGTTATTTAATATGTTGCAAATTGTATGAAAGAAAATGACTATTGCAGATCAAAATACTGTATGGTGCTGGGTAAGTTTTTAATTACATAGTATTAGTTTTATAATAATTATATGCCTTATAGCAGCAGGGAGGGTGAACCCTACAAAGATTTGATTGAGCCCTTTACCTAAAAAAAGGTTTCTACAACTGGCTGAAACAAAAAAAGGTCAATAACATTAATCCAAAGTCTCTAACGGAGTTTATATTCATACGGTCAAAAACAGGTAATATAATTCGTATTAGTTATCTCAGTTTTTATTTCGCAAATTTTTTTTACTTACAAAGCGGCACTCAATTTTTATCAGTCAACCTCTCTGCTGCTATGAATTAACCAAAGATTTTATCCAGACCAGCTCAGTTTTCTTACTCAAAATATATTGTCATAATAAATAAATAAATTTAAATAATCTTTACTTTTTTCTCCTAATTATAATATTTACTCTACGTGCGTATGTACAAATTTATATATAACATCTCCTCTCTATAATCCACAATATTGCCATCCTGATTCGTGAGTTTGAAATTCATTCTTGACAATAGTGGATTATATACATGCAGATAGATTTAATTGGCTCAGATACAATGAGCCATATGGGTGATGCTTGAAAACTGGATGAATATAATATATATCCTTGCTGGGCCTGATTAGACTTTGAAAGATCTACGTGGTAACTACTATCAATTATATGCATACAGATTCACTGCGATTGTCGATGTAATATTAACAATATTAGATGAAATATGACGACCTGTTCCAAATGGGTCATTATTAAATCTGAAAACCGTTTTTAGCGGGGCTAATTTTCTCCATTAATCAAGTATTTTTGGAAAATATTCTTCAAATTTAATAAAATCATGAATATTTACTTCAGATACAAGATTATTTAATATTGTTTCTTTGGCCTCATCGTGAAGAACAGCTACAGATCTAAGATGATAACATACGTTCCTGGCTCAAAGATGCTTAAGATAATGAAAATCATACAATATTTAATTTAAATGTCGAATTGCCTCAAGGATAATTTCTTTTATGTCATTGCTGTAATGTTGCATTATGTTCGTGATATGATTTTAATAACATTGAAGGAATGATTAAATTCATCATTCATCGCTCTAATTACAGCACTGATAGGTATTTTACTAAAACCCAATTCTGGAGGCTCTTTTATGTAAATTTACTTTAGATTAGGAATACTTTCGGTTTTGTCAACAAAAAATTTATTGACGGTCCATGGATACATCTTTTTTTGTAATTAGGACATCCTTAAATGTTCTTTTATCTGTTTGAAACTCCTCGATTTTTGCCTCTGGCGGACCCTGATAAGCTGGTGCAACTTCAGGCCAACATAGTACTGATCTAATAGAAATTTGACAAATATACTACAGCATAATAAGGAAAATTTATTTCAGTCACGGATGATAATGTTGGTTTGTAAACAGTAATTGCTGTTTTTGGTTCTTTTTCTGCAATAGATTTAATTCTGCACTGCAATTCTTTATAGATTTGCTCTATTTGATAACTGCCGGTTGGAATACTAACTACTTGCGAATCGGGAGTTCCATCAGATTTATTCTTATTTGTAGATGCTAATTAATTAGTTGGTTTTAGTCAACCAAATAGTTTTGATCTAATATTAGGTCAGCTATAATAAATCCGCAATTGTGCTAATGCTATCTCTTTTACTGGAATTGCGGTTGGAAAATTAACGCTAAATTCAGGATTGGTGGAACTTATCGATATCATCGTAATTTTTGAAGGAGTTTTATTAGTGACGATCTAATGTAATAACTCTCTCGACTCAATCACTGATCGATGTTCAGACGCTGACATTATTATTATTGTTATTGTTTAATTCTCCTTTTTTTACTTTGGTTATTGTCACCATAATTACTAATAATTCTGAATGCTTCATCATAAGTTTTCATTATCATTGCGAACTCCTCCTAATATATTTTGCCATCACTGAGATACATGGAAATATATCCAGATAATTTAGAATAGGTTACTGTTGCTGTGTATAATTTTATCATGTACTCACACTATTTATCATTTGCACATGCAGCTATCTTTTAGCAACAATACTGAGAATACCCGCTATAGTCGTTGAAGTTGAAACGATAATTGTTATAACTGCTGTGGCTGTCATTGTTAACGTTAATAATATTAATCCGGCTCCAGCAACAAATGCAGAAACTGAGAAACAACTATATCAATGACAACCATACGTCTACGATATTTTTTTTTTTTTACTTTTACTGTATAATTGTCGATGGTATATTTTAGTTCGGTCAGACGTTCACATACTTGATTATATCTGTGACGTTGAACGTCGATAGATGACGGAGTCATTTGATCTATATTATACTATAACGTTAGGTAATTAATTAATGAATTTGGTTATAAATTCCAGACACCACCAATAATTAGCTGAGACCATATTTTCATCAGATGATTCCAGCGTAAATGTTTCCTCAGAATCTTTGCCTAACATTACAAATACAGTTCTAGAAAAATTGCCAGTTGATGGAAATGTGGTAATTATTCTAAATTTTGCACCAAAAATTACTTACAGAATATACACACCAGCGACTTCCGAAGTGTGCTTGATAGTTTTAGTTTCTAGTATAACTGTATACACGATATTTTTTAAAACTGATTATGAGGTTTCAAACTCATTTTTGGAACAATATCTGGAATTCCACTGATAATATTGTTGAGTTTTGTGTTAATATCGGCGAATTTTATGTCAACAGTTGGTGGAGTTCTAAAACATTCGCTTGTAGTTCTGTTCATGTTTCTGCGAAAATTTAGAAACGTGATCACGTGATAGGTAAAATCAGTTTTGAGTATGGTGGATCAGTTAAGGTTTACGTAAGTAACGTTGAATACCATTATTGATCGTTGTTAAAAAAGTTGTTTTTGGAACTTCCTTAGGATCAACATATTTTTTCGTTACAGCATAAAAATCAGATTCTGGTGTTCTGAGTTTATTAATTCCATTATTATTGATGTTGAGAAATGCACGCATTATACCACCGTTGGCTAATACGTACTTAGATTCCCTGATAGTTAATGTATTTCCTCGCTGCAGCTTCCTTATCTGCTGATGGATTTCTGAGACCTGTAACTTTATTTCCATTCATAATAATGTTTCCGTGAATAATCGCCAGCTTTTTAAAACAATCGTTAAATGACTTACCAGAATATTGTATTTTACCTTGATCAGTAAAAATAACGATATTATCAACAACCGCGGTAGGAAATGGTATAAGTACATCTGGCAGTTGTATATTGCTCGTCTTTAAACGTCTTTGATTATCCTGAAAAAAACAACTTCATTTTGATCCACACTTGTAATATTTAATAAATCGTCAATCTCATTTCTAAGTTGATCGAGGGTTGCATATTTAGATAAATCACCTTGCTGCTGAGCTTTACCGGGAGCAGATCTTCCGTAAATATATACAATTATATCTATTAATGTCTGTTTAAATGTGACAGCGTGGAATATTTATTTACGACTTTATGAGGTGGTTTAATTGATGTTTTTTATAGCATCAATTACATTAAGTACTTCACGACCAAATATTGGTGGATCAGCTAAGGTCTGTTTAGGAAACGTTGAATACCAGACTGGAGTACTTTGCATGCTGCTAACATCTTCTAAAAATTCCTTTCGTGGTGATAATCCATATGAATCAAAATAAATAATTCCACGTGGATTAATTGCATAAGTGACCCAATGCGTGACAGATCCAGAGTTTTTGTCGAGATTAATAATGCCTGTTTCAGTATTGTTTGGTTGTTTTGGTAATTGGTCGCGCATAAATACAAAATTAGACATAGGCGATATCACTAAACTGTCCCGAGAAGTCTTAGACCCTTTCCGTACCATGAATGTGGGGTCCCTGATAATCTGAGACCTCATCCCTTTTTTTGGATGTTCTTCTTATTCCATGTCCGGTTTCTTTCTTTAATGCCATTCCAGCAGCAGTTCCAACACCTAACTCAGCTGCCTTTGTAACATATGGGGGTGCAGCGGCAATTAATGCTAGTAAAGCTGCGAGAAGGGGAAATTTACCTCCAGGTTTAAAAGTATCTTTGATAGCGCCCGCATAAAGACTAAGTTGGACGCCTTTATTTGATTTTTTGCTGCATTGAAGTTTTTGAATTGACGATCGGTCAACGATAATGTATCTGAACCGCTCATCTGCTTCTTCTTTAGCGATATTTTTATTCCAGTTATTGTTTCATGCTGATTGCAGTCTTTTGATCTGAAGAGGAGTCAGATAACATTTACGTAATTATATGACATTATGATATTCACAAATAATCTACTTACGTGTTACATATTTTCTAATGGAGCATCAATGACTTCAATACGTCCACCAGCACCTTCAAGGAACATTGATTTATTTCTAAATATAACAGCGATTGCTCTGTAATTTGCAATAGCTCATATCGTTACACTAGCTCGAAAATGTATATCGACTACTGATTGTCTAGTCAAATCTAAATGTTCGAGTGAAAAATAATAAATCGGATATAAAGTTGTAAAATCCAATTGTGATATTTGTAAACCAGTATCAATGTTTTGATCACGACCCATAAACATTATAAGACGATGATATACTCTTGCTACATGATGTTGATGGAAATTCAGTAATATAACCTTAGGTGGTTCTTGATGTCCATTTATCCTTAATATAACCTCAGAAACACCAAGATTGTCAAATATCATATAACTACGCGTTTGATCATTTATTCGCGCTGCATATTGCACTGCAATAAAAATGTGTCTTGGTGCAGAAACGCCTGGTTGAGAGGCTATTTGCCTTGTAAATAAACCATTAATATTACTCTGGATAGCATCTGTTGTCATCGTCAGCATGATAGCATTGATTTGCCACCTTGACTCAAAAGATAGTAACCGATTTTCTTCAGATATTGATGGAGTTATCATCAGCATCCAAAATGAAAGCTGCGTAAGAATTACTCTTTCAGCATCACCGGCGGGTCTCCATATTGCTTCGTAGTCTGTAGCCTTTCGTACTAGTACAACTGTGTTTGGCTCAAAAAATAACTTTTCTGACATTTCTACAGAAACCAAAGAAATGTGACAATGTAATTGCACGTGGCAGGTACATTTTTGCACCAGTCACATTGGTTCATGTTGGTTGAGTATTTAATCTGCTGGATGTAGGTAAATCCCCGTTATGATAAGTTTATGCTTGTGCCGTCTGCAAAAATCAAAATCATTTTTATATAGTTCATATGCATATGTATATATTTGTATATAATCTGTATATAATCATGTTCATACAATCATTATATGTAACCTCTGACCTTACTATAATGTTGTTTGACAACTTAGGAGGTCACATGGGGTTTGTGCAGTTTGCAAAAGTAAAAATCAAAATGATGACCATCTGTATATATAATCATGACCATTTGTATATATTATCACGACCATCTGTATATAGTTCATATGCATCTGTACATAAATTATGCATCTGTATATAGTTCATAATCATTTGCATATAGTTCATATTCATCTGTATATAGTTCATATTCATATGTATATAGCTAATATTAATCTGTAAATAATCATAAATCATCCTCAAAACAGTCCCCACTGACCTTCTGGATCGTGGAGACTACAATTTATTTTAACCTGATAATCTGAACAGTGAAAATATTAATATTATTTCTGGTATTAAAATTAAAACATGACGGAATAAATTTATCTCATAATCTTGATCCTTTAAAGATCACGTGTGATTTTGAATCATTACAACAACAAATATTTGAAAATAAATATACATTACCTTCCAATTATAGATTCGTGAAATCCATTTATCTTTCTATGTTAGAATCTTTGGCAATGGTAAACAACACACATGTAAAGCTATTTGCACATCTTGTTCGCTCAATCGAAAATACAAGAATTGCGTTGTCTCGAGAGTACGAAACAAAAAAGATAGACAATCATGTAATACAATCCAGAAAGACTGTTATTTGATTCTGTAATAAATGACAATGAAATAGATGACAGCAATAGTGAAGTTGGACCCATAATTGTAGTTGTGGCTAAACAAAACCCTTTTTTGAGTTAGGAGTACACAGTTATTTGACGTATTCAAATATTATTGGCTGATCGTATTTTATTGAATATGCAAATGTTTGTATGTGATCAGCTACATGCTTAACTGAAGCATGGTTGATACCGAAATATTTGACAGCTTTATTTATCGAATTTAATATTATTTCTTGACTGGTCTGTATATTTATAGATCTAATAACTCTTGCTCTTTAAAAAGATTATTAACGCCATTTTTTTCCCAAACTTTCAATTCTGACTTTGACAAGTCTTAAGTTATTTACAGAGTTATCGAGTTTATCATTATTGATGTGACCAATTACAAATTCATCTTTAACGACCCCAATATAACACTCGTAGATGAATCTATGAGATAAATAATCGTTTTTCCCAGCACAGAATTTGAGATAATCAGTAATAATTCAATCTGCAGTTTATAATCACATCATCTTGAGACGCCTCGAAATTTGTATATATTGGATGTCTCACACTTTTAGCTCCATTTATAGAATAATATTATTTGTCTAAATCATTATTTTGAAATCTTATCAGATAATTCCTTTCTGTGCTTATAAGAGATTTACCTGTCAATGTATTTGTTTTGTCATAATAACATTTCAGTGCTCTATATTTTTTACACATAATTGTGTTTTTTCTTACTCCAATACCACACTGAACACATGGAATTGGTCCTGTACTTCCATTTTTGATTCTCCGCATACGATTTCCAGAGTATTTGTTTGCACCTGGTATTTTACAATAAGAAATATGTCCAATTTTCAACCAAAACACACTTTTTTCTGTTTGAATGAGACACACACACACACGCTCACACACACACACACACACACACACACACACACACACACACACACACACACACACACACACATATATATATATATATATATATATATATATATATATATATATATATATATATATATGATCAATGACGAACGAGGAAAAGTAATTTTTAACCACCTTGATAATCATAAATATTTTATTGCAATAAAATTTATTGTAAGGACAAATGATGATATTTGGATATTTCGTGAAAGAGAGATCCCGTTAATATACAGTCGGGAGATAATATCATTTTTTAAAATAATAAATTCAAGCCTGGAATACTGACTGGTATTGATAAACCATATTTTGAACGAGGCTACACAGTAACTGCAGTGGTCTATGCAATTTACCCGCTGAATGATAAATCATAACTTTGCGGATCTCAAACCGATGAGATTGAATGAAGAATAAACTGTGTAGCTGAACGAGTTACATAACATTTCACAAATGCGATAAGTGGTAATAGCTATACAGATTTAAGACGTAAAAAATATGTAAATGGACAGAGGGAGTTAAATATACTGGAGCATCTATTAAAAATGTTGCTGAGCTAGAAAAGTTGTTAAGATTTTCAATAACAGTAAAAACAATAACCGGAGATAAATTTTACGAACCAAAATATAAAAAAATATGAATCCCTATAACGATTATTGACCATAATGCACATGCATGTACTGATGCTTTTACAATATTTCCACGAGACAGAATGGTTAAATTTTATAATGGTCATATATTTGATTTTGTCAAAAATATCAGAAAAAGTGACCCTGTGTCTGTTTGGTTGTTTCAAAGTTCAGAATACGATTAGGATCAATTTGTACGACATAATGGTGACACTTACCGTACACTAAAATATACTTCTGACGATATCAAAGTTAGACAACTTCTGAATAATTAGTTGCAGCCCATTTCGCTCAGGAGAAAAATTCATGGAAAAGGACATGATAAGAATTTATTGAAGATGTACAAAAAAGTTGTGTAGAATATGGTCACGGTGGATTATGGAATACTAAATACGATAATAGTGACGTTATCTCAGTTGATATGGCTGCATGTTATCCTGAGAGTTTTCTTGGATATGGAGAATGTTCTAAATACTTTGACAGATTAGGATAATCATCACATGAGATGACCAGCAGTTTCGATAAACGGAAACTTACCAGATTTTGACTTAACCGGATTTGCCTGTATAGAATCATTCAAGTTTAAAGATCTCCATCCAATTACTTATGTTTGATTTGGAAGATATTTTTCAGAAAAATGTTGGGTTCCAATCGTACTTTTGTAATATATGCTTGATGCTGAAATTTTAATATCGTTGAGGGTAAATGAAGCAATTATATCCTATAGTCAACAAAAGCAAGTTTGGTTACCAGAACCTCAGCAAGTGTTCGATTAAATCGTTAAGCGATTGTCTAATCATGATGAATTTCAGTATGTCCTCTTCTGATTTTAACATTATGTTGCTTAATCGAAGATGATACTGTACCAAGAAATTCTTTACCAGGATCAACATGTAATAGCTACGTCCATCATAGACTTTCACATTGATAAATTCATTCAAACGCAGTTGTAACTTCAGATGCTGTCTTTGTTGATAATGGTTTATTTCTTTATATCTACCTGCAACGTCAATGACAGTCAATGCATATTTGTATGATTTTCGTCCATGTCTTTTAATAGTATCGTGTGGTAAAAACAAACTATCTGCTTGATGAACTTCGTTAAGAACACTGACATCAAAATGTGCATATTGAATTGTTTTGGGTGGTGGTAGATAAATTTGCCGTATTGCCTGTTGTGCTAACCAATTTGCAGCAACAGAATGAGAAACTTTTGATGCTTCAGCAAGTTTAGTGATCACTGCTTTGCCTCTCCAATACCCTCTTGGGCTATAATAAATAGATTCCATTATAATAATTATATAATTCATTACCAGCCTCTAGCATTTTTTTTCTTTTCACAGCAGATTTTATTAGAAAACTAGCAAGTTTTTCTCTGAGAGATTTATTAGGTATATAATTTATCGCTTGAATCAATTTTACACCTGCAAGATGTATAATGTGGTAGATAATTATACTCTACAGAATATTTATTATACTTGGTGTTCAAGGGATTTTGGTGTTCAGATTTATAACAATAAATCTACAAGACCCAAGATCCAGATATCATATAGGTCTGGATAAAATCTTTGGTTAATTTATAGCAGCATGGAGGGTGAACAACAAAAATTGAGCGCTAGTTCGCAAGTAAATGAAATCATGACAAAAAACATCAACAATAGGGTAACAAAACTGAGCCAACCTAAATGATTTATATTACCTGGTTTTAACAGTATGGAAATATACTCTGTTAGAGACTTTGGTTTAGCAATATTAACCTTATTTTATTTCAACCAGTTGTAGAAACCTTTTTTTTAGGTAAAGGGCTCTAGCAAATCTTTGCAGGATTCACCCTTCCTGCTGCTCTTATTGCTTTGTGAATTGTCCATGTGTGACAGATCCATGTACTTTTAATTATTTAAATTCATGTGTATATGTTATAGGTCTTCATCTTTATGGATTTAGAATCTTCATGGTTTTCATTGTCTTCATCTTCATCTTCAAGGTTTTAATTTAGTCATCATCAAGTCTGATTAAAGTACAAAAACTCATTGAGTCCTAACATTGTTATTTCTTCCATATACCCACTACACCTATTACATGCATATAAAATTTAACTGAAATCTAAATATAATTAAGATGTTAATTGTGGAGAAGAATGTGGGAAGATGTGGTGATAAGGGGTTATAACTCTGGGAAATGCTGAGAGAAGGCTGACTATAGGACTCAGCCAATGTGGTGATAAGGGGTTATAAATCTGGGAAATTCTAAGAGAAGGTTGACTATAGGACTCAGCCAATGTGGTGATAAGGGGTTATAACTCTGGGAAATGCTGAAAGAAGTCTGACTATAGGACTCAGCCAAGGTCTCATCAGTATCAGACTACATTTCAAATTTGGAAGAAATGTAATCAACTCCAATCAAATACATACAAAAACTATTAGTCATTGATTCATTGGAAAGGACCCTTGACTATGTTCCATAATAAAAGCCCAAAATTGAGGAACTTTTGTTGGTAAACCAGTTATGTTTGGTTTCGTTAGGTATTATGTGTCAAAGCAAATCTATGTTTGGTTTGGTTAGGTGTTTTAAGGCAAATATACACAAGTAGCTTATTTAGATTCATTTGGGAAGCATTGCATATAATAATATATTTGGATCATCAGTATTACATACCATTAACTAAAAGGACTAATTTTATTTTTATTGTTTCTAGTTATGAGATTTCATAATGATTCATAGTGTTCGGTTAGGAAATCATTGATTATCAACTGTCTATTTAGTTAAAACTTCTGCCTTTGTCAATTTTTGAATCTAGAATGACACCTGTCTATTGATAATATTCCAAAAAATACAAAACAACTTTTACAAACTCTAAGCAATTGGCATAAAAATCTGTCATAATAAGATGTATATGGATCCAATTGGAACCAACACAAAACTTGGTCTTCTGACCCAAGTACCCGGTCTTGATCAGTTATTATCAATATCAAGGAAGTTAATGACTGCAGCAGTAGCCTGTGTCATCATACCCCACCCCCCAAAGAACTATCAACATAAATTTTATGTTACATTCTATAATGCCAAACAATTTCAATCGATTTCATGTTTCTCTACCAAGGAAAGATAGACTAAGTAAATATTTCATGCACCATCCCTATTTCAGCTTATGTGGGGATGGATGTCCATGGACCACCAAAGGGAGGTTTTTACCCCCTCTCCCCTTCTGCTAATGCAGTTTAAGTTAACTTCTGCTGGTTATTTTGAATGAAACATGTGGATCAAAGCAACTGTCATTTGGCCAAAGGCTTAACAACTAAGACCAAGGAAATCAGACTAGGATAGAACAACACTATACAAAAGATCCTCTCAGATCAACATGGTAGATGATAAAAATTAAATATCAAATATCTATTGTTGTTGTTGTTGTTGTTCTGGGGCTTAACAACATTTTTCAGCACATGATAGGCTATACATGGTGGCCAGTAGTAAGGGTGGAGGAAGAAACAGGGAAATCCACGGTAAGAACCACTACCTATGACAAGCTACTGGCAAGCTTTCTCACATATCTACATTCACCGAATCTTATACTCAAACCCACGCAGACAGAGGTGAGATGGCAGTGATCGAAAATGGACAGCTCTTAAACCACTCAGTTACTTGGGGCCCCTCAAATATCTATTACAATAAAACGTTTGAACTTAGGCAAGTGGCATATCATTTGTACTTGCTTATGTCTCATCCAACAGCAAACTGCACAAATCCAGATATAGCATAATGCAGCAGCAGATCTGGGTCTATGCAATTTGTTAGGAGTAATTGGTAGATCTTAGAACCTGATCTGCAGGTTATTATGCTATAATGTCAGATCAAAATATTTGTTGTTTACAGTTTGATTAGATTTATAAGAGCATATATGTGCAGATGTTACAGCTTTCTATAAATAGTTAAATGTTTGGAGTTAACATTTCTGCAACAATGGTGAGACTTTGGTCTGGAAAACTATGACAAATTTTGAAACCTGAGTGGGTCTCTAGAAAACTATGGATAAATTTTGAAAACTGGGTTTAGGACTAGAAGATTAATGTTCCTAAAATTGGTATTGAGACCCACACCACTGTGAACTCTAACTGTACATTACCTTGTGATTGATTCTGTGGTCATAAAAATATTTACTCATAAGTTAAATCAAACTGCAAGCAACAAAGATATTAATCTGGAACAGCTTAATGTGCCAGCAGATCAGTGTCTATATTGTTTGTTGTACTGAATGCTCCTATAAACTGCACAGACCCAGATCTGCTGGAACATTATGTGATGGTGGTGGAGATCTGGGTCTGTGCAGTTTGCAGTTGGACTCATCTTAGTATATATGGTAAATGAAGTTGACAGGCAGTATGTATGCCAGCATGGAGTTTGGAGTTAATGTAGCTCTGATGAAGTCTGAATTCTTTGTAAAATTACACTATGTAAACAAAGGCATGGTAATTCTGTGTAAAATTACACTATGTATTACAAAGACATGGTAATTCTTCATTAACTAGTCATAATATGTTTCTTTAATTTAGACTGATCTTTTTAATTAACCTTTGACCCTTAATTTAGACTGACCTTTGTAATTGTTTATACGTACTCATCTGCATGCCTTCGTCTCTGATTTAGCTTGACTTCATGCTATTCTTCTATATTCAAATTTGCAACTTTTTAATAGTTTTTTTTATAACTACTTTAGTCTCAGATATGCTTGCAATCCTGGACTTTTTCTTGTCAAATATCCTTGCAGCCTTGGATTTTTTCTTGTCAAATATGGTAGCAGCCTTGGATTTTTTCTTGTCAAATATGGTAGCAGCCTTGAACTTTTTCTTGTCAAATATACTTGCAGCCTTGGACCTTTTTTTATCAAATATGGTCTTTTTCTTATCAAAGAGCTCATATGGATTAAATATAGGATAATGAAAGTAAGATTTAAGTTTTTTGAAAAATGAACATTTTGAGAGCTTATCCTAATTATAAGAGAAAAAATAGAGGAATGTGGTATTGATAGAATTTCTTTCCATTAATAGACTTGAGTTTCAAAAACTCATTACTGGACTTATTATTCTTTGGTGCAGAACTGAAAACACTTCATTCAAACACAATTATGGATCCAGAAAATCAGAAAATGCCAGAGTTCATATGGTATTTTTCTGTATAGAAGGTGGCAATCAAGACTTGCAACTTAACTAAATCATTAAGGGAGTTATTGTGCAGAAATAAAAAATGGGTGGGTCTGATGATCCAAAACCTTAATACTGCATTGCAGAATCCTGACAATCTTTTCAAGTAATCTACATTTATCTCAGCCAAGGCCTGATCAGTAACAAGAAAGTTACATTCATCTCAGCCAAGGCCTCATCAATAGCAAGCTGCTGATAAATCTTGTTGAAGTCCAGCAATTGTCAAGGGAATTGTTATGTGGAAACAATACAGGGAAAGGCCGAAAATCAGGGGCTATAACTCCATCAAATAATGGCACAGTACACCAGTAATCTAATTCAGTCAAGATCTCATGGAGCTTAAGAGGTTATCTTAGTCTTAGAAACTGAAAACACATATTTCAAACACATGTAGATCCAGAAAATACCAGGGCTTATATTGTTTTCTCTGCACTGAAGCTGTCATCAAGATGTCTCTATTGATTATATGTTTAATCATGAGCATTCAGAAATTTAAAGATACCAAACTGTTTATATCAGGATATTTTCATAGGTTTAAGGAACTGAATTAGTATGATGAATTCTTCATTTGCATCCAGGTGGTGGGATATAGACATGGAGGAGGAATATGCCCTCTAGAAGAGGAAAATAGATAAGGTGTATTAAGAAATTAAAGGTTCAACAGAGGTTATAGAACCAACACCATCTCACCTATTCCCTGCAAACAAATGTAAGTCAAGGTTCATTGAACTCCTTCCCTCTACTTCTTCATGGTGTGGAGTGAGGTGGATCAATGACTTTGACTTATAAGCTTCTCATTATATACATGTATGATACTAATAACTATATTTATATGGAAAATATTGGAATGTGTGCATAGTACTCGACAATACAAAGACCTGACAATTATAAATATATATATATATATATATATATATATATATATATATATATATATATATATATATATATGGAACATATTGGAATGTGTCCATAGTACTCAACAGTACAAAGACCTGACAATAATAACTCTATCTATTTATGAAATAACAAATCAAATGGCTTTTTGAGGTCAAAACTAAATTTCCTTTATACTGCATTAACAAGGTGTAAAGTTATAAATATACCTGGTTAAAGTAAATGGTTTGGAGTTAAGCCTTTATTCAAACATAATATTTTTCAACCTCTGTAAACTATACAAAAAAGTATGTACTCCTCTTACCTTGCAGGATTAATATGGTCCCCTCCTGTATTTCACTTTCATTGATAATCTCAGGGAAACAAAAACAAACCTACACTTGAATCTGATAGGAAGCACACATCCAGGCTTAATCATTTGAAAAGGCCTAATGTGTGTGTGTGTCTTCTGCCTTCCAATATAAATACAGTCAACACAATAATCTTGAAGTCCTTTTGATCCATTCACTGTGATAATAAGTAAACACACTACTATTGTTAACAAAGTGAAGTTCTCCATGCATTAAAAATGCTAAGCTTGAAAGTCTTTTTATAAAATCTTTTTATGTTAGAAAGCCACATTAAAAGAAGACTATTGTAGCTTGATTCCAAAGGTATCCAAAAGGAAGTCAGAAATTATTTCATATTTATTAAATATCAGAAGCACATTTTATTTCTGACAGGACTATGTAAACATGACACTACATGGACTATAATGGAGAACCAAGGTATTAGTATACAAACATGACAGTACATGGAATATACTAGTGGACTAATAGATTACTAAATAAACATGACACAATATGGAATATACTGGTGGACCAAATGATTACTATATAAAAATGGCACCACATGGAATCTACTTGAGGAACAAAGGATTACTTTATGATATAAATATGACACTACATGGAATCTACTAGATGACCAAGGGATGAGTATATAAACATGACATTGTATGGAATTGACTAGATGACCAAGGGATTACTGTATAAACATGACACTCATGGAATCAACCAGATGTCCAGAAGATGACTATATCAACATAACACTATGTGGAATATGCTGGAGGACCAAGAAATTACTATATCAACATGACACTACATCAAATATACTAGATGACCATAGATATTACTATATAAACATGATATTACATTGTATATACTAGATGACAAAGGGAATTTTTTATAACATGATACTTCAAGGATAATACTTAAATACCAAGGGGTTACTATATAAACATAACACTACATGGAATCAACGAGACGACCAAGGGATGACTATATAAACATGACACTACATCAAATATACTGAAGAACAATGGGAGTGATATTAACATGACACTACATGGAATATACTAGATGACCAAGCAATGACTATATAAACATGAAACTACATGGAATATACAGAAGGACTGAGAGATTTCAATATAAAAATATACTACATGAATTATACTTGAGGACAAAAGGATTGCAATATAAACATGATGCTGCATGGAATATACATGAGTACCAAAAGATTTCTATATAATCATGACACTATATGGAATCAACCAGATGACCAAGGGATGACTATATAAACATGACACTACATCAAATATACTGAAGGACAATGGGATTAATATTAACATGACACTACATGGAATATACTAGATGACCAAGTGATCACTATATAAACATGACACACATGGAATATACTGGAGTACTAATGGATTACTATATAAATATGACAATACACTGAAAATACTTCTCAGGACTAAGGATTACAGTTGAGGACCAATTTTATATGATCTGGTAAATTTCAGATTATACTGGAGAATTATAAAAATACAGATGTGCTCATAGAATGAATCATATCCTAGCATTACACTCTCTATAAAGAACAGCTCAGCTTTTCTAAACAAATGCAGTTAGGTCTGATTTCTAATAAAATATATATATTTAGTTCTCCATTGTCATGGCAACATATGACTGTTAAAACTTGCACCAGGTGTCAAATTTTACAAAGTATGGATGAAGCAATGGATGTCTTTGTATCAATGAGGTCCAGGGTCAGATCATAGGTTCTCAGAATATGGAACTCAGATAGTCACAAATGCAATTAATCTTCTAGTGTATTTTCTATTCCTTTTGTGACAGTACATAAATAATGGGTGTTAGTATTTAAGTTCAATTTGCCCCAAGAAGTAGGTAGCAGTGACCTACTTTAAGAGGCAGGAAGTTATTTCTTTGAAACAAACTGTATTTAAAGAGGTTTGTTTTAATAAATATGTGCCACACTGCCTAAGAAATGAAATGAATTCAAAGGATTGTTCAATAATTCTCAATAAGAACATGCAATTATCAATTCAGAAAATCATGAAAATCAGTGTTTGAATTTCTTAAGTGTTTTTATTTCATATGTATACAATGCCTAAGAATTATCAAAATTTCAGTAACATTGATTTGTCTTCATGTTACAAAATTCTCATTACAACTAATGACTGACTTTAAATTTGGGATGAAAAAATGTTTAATACACATACTCTGATATTTTAAAACTGAAATATATCTGACAGCTATATTAGTACAATTTAAATTTCTGTAAGGCTTTCATTAGAAGAGAGATCATGTGTACACACTGAGAAAAGAGAGATCATGTGGACATATAGATCAAAGAGAGATCATGTGTACATATTGATCAAAGAGAGATCATGTGGACATATTGATCAGAGAGAGATCATGCATACATACTGATAAACCAATTCCAAAACTATATGGCAAGAAATGTTCATTAGAGTGACAGATATATAGGAAATCAGTATAGGAAAGAAAAGAAAAACCTCAATTTTCCTTTAATTTCTTGTATTAAGAAAAATGACAAAAACAAAGTGATCAGATTCAAGAAAACAAGGAATACAATGTGCTTATTCATTTAAGTAAAACCAAATACTCTTTTGGTTTTATTGGGGGTACAGACAAAAGCTCCCTAGGACTGAAGTCTGCTAAAAAGGGATAGGACAAAAGCTTCACATGTGAGGACAAAAGTCCCCCAACCCAAGTTTATATATCTTGAGATAAATAATTGTATTATGAGTTTCATTGTTTTATTATTTGCCATTAATCACAGCATTTTTAATAAGAAATCACTGGGAGTGATTCAAATAAGAAAATATTTGTCAAATGTTTTTCTAAGTAATATAACTGTTAAAATAGAATTATTTATTACATTGTTATATATAGTTAATTTAATTGTTTGCTTGTTAGTTTAAAATTTGTATTCAATTACATGTTATTGTAATGTAAAATTGTATGCTGGACTTGACTTTGTCCAAAATTGAGTTCATTTCTTCTTGACCTGATTGATTTTTAAAATTTTTAAAAAATTTCATTTATGTAAATAACCAACAATAGCTCCATTATTCTCTGTGTATGAGCTTATTATCAGGATTATTATTCAAGTAAACATGGAGTAAATAAGTTGATAAGGGTCAATGATTTGGAAATTTCTAAGTGAATTTTGTAGGCTATTGTGTCATAAATAAAACAAGGCTCATTGGATCATTCTAGAAGGTTATTTTCCTGTAGGTAATGGTTGTTTTTAGAAAATGCTAATTGTGACCTGAGGTTAAGCAGAGAATTATATAATTTTGTGACCATTTGGATTTTACTAGCTGTGCTTTGACATCTTGTACTTTTAAATTGTGTTATATTGTAACCAGTGTGTGCTAAATTTTATTTTCTTCAAATTTTAATTCAAGTAATTATTTTCTCTGGAAAAACAATAGTGCTCTGACACAATTCTTGGATAAGACACGCATTGGAATTTATACTGAATTCAAACCTGGAATAATATTTCTGAGATTCAACAAGAGACTGATGACACATCAGCACTTCACAGGCTGTAACAGACATGTCATCACCTTCAGTTTTGGATTTCTTTGGGACTTAAACTGAGTTTTATTCTGAATTTTTTATTATCAGGACTTGTGTCTCAAATTCTTGGATTGTTTTTGAATTTAATTCGCAATACCATAAGTTCTTTTTTTTAAAATCCATTTTTCACTTTGTATCCTAGGGGAAAAAATCATATTTATTAAATTTTACAAACCTTGTTGTCTTTACTTTTTTGTTACTTGTTTTAAGAACATACTCATAACAACATGCTTAGTATTTTTAATTACATAATTCTACACATAGGTATATTTAAAAAGTTAATTCTTTACATAATTTTATACATAGATATATTTAAACAGTTAATTGTTTACATAATTCTACACATAGGTATATTTAAAAAGTTAATTCTTTACATAATTTTATACATAGGTATATTTAAACAGTTAATTGTTTACATAATTCTACACAAGTTTATTTAAACAGTTAATTGTTTACATTATTCTACACTTATGTATATTTGAACAGTTAATTGTTTACATTATTCTACACTTATGTATATTTGAACAGTTAATTGTTTACATAATTCTACACATATGTATATTTAAACAGTTAATTGTTTACAATTGCAGTTAAGCAAGCTGAAGTGAACCAGAACTGCAATTGAATGTGCAAGTAACAGAAGGTGTTATGTGGGAGTACTTTAGTTCCAGTTATACCTGTCAATAGCAAACTAGAATTATGCAATATGCTTTTATTATTTTATCTATATATACACCTACATTGTTGAAACCAAATGGTATTCTATTACTGAAATGCACTTCAAAAGCTGTTTATATGAAGAATTGTAGCAATCACAACAGTGAAAAGGTATTTCCATATCAAATGATGGGGATTCTGCTCACAAATCATTCCAGCTGTTGCAGTCATGGATTTTATTACTAATAACAAGGGTGGATTGAAACCATGCTATTAATGATATGTGTACACCAACAAGTCAGCAAAGAAAGTCCACTGTCCGATGGGAGTGGGCACAACATAAAATTCACTGTTGCTCTGCCAACTTGAGGACTAATTTAGATGTATTTTATATCTAATTTTGTTTATTTGTACCACTTCAAGTATATTAAAATAATTTTATCAAACCTTTACACTTTACCAAACCTCAAAACCTATTTGTACATATATATCATTGTACTGAATGATTTGAGATTCAAAGATGGTTCAATAGATTTTATTATTCTGTTTGATATTGATGAAAATATACAATTATTGTACCAAAAGAAAAAATATATAAATAAATTTTAATAAATTGTTTTATATTTATTACAATAGGTAGCAAGTTACACACAATACAATTTTACTAAAGGGTGTAAAGGAGACCCACATGCACATCATGGTAACTAAAGTTACAATAAATAAATGAATAAAATCTCAATCAAAAATATAAACAATTTCATTCAAATTAAAACGCACAATACTGTATATATCAAAGATCAAGAGGACTTATGTCCTATCCCCATGAGGGCTTTGTCTTAGAGGTTTTGTTCTAACACTCTCTTGGATGCTTCTGTTCTATGGGGCTTGTGTTCTAGGGAGCAGATGTGTCAAAGGTAACAAAAAGCTTGGAAATCTAAATGAATTATACAACCAAAACAAGGAGAGATTCATCATTTATGCATGCATCTTTGACCACACACACACACACACACACATATATATATATATATCCTTGTCTGTTGGTAAACTAAACAGCATTTGACTAAGTCAGACATATACTTTCAGGTTGGTATACCAAACAGTATTTGACTATTACAACTTCTTGTTTTGATTATTACAACTTCTTGTTTTGACTATTACAACTTGTTTTGACTATTACAACTTCTTGTTTTGACTATTACAACTTCTTGTTTTGACTATTACAACTTGTTTTGACTATTACAACTTCTCAATAAGGTATAGCTTATGCTAAAGGATATTGACCATAATGAAAAACTTCACTAATTGCTTGTAAAGTGAAGCTATCAATGTGTACCCAACACAACTGAGTATTCAAACAGCTATCAGTGTTTGTCAAACATGACCAGGTATTCAAACAGCTACCACTGTATGCGTCATCATCAGATATTTATATAGCTTCCAGTGTATCCAACATGATGAGATATTTAAACAGTTACCAGTGTATCCAACATGATCAGATATTTAAACAGTTACCAGTGTATCCAACATGATCAGATATTTAAACAGTTACCAGTGTATCCAACATGATCAGATATTTAAACAGTTACCAGTGTATCCAAGATCATCAGGTTATCATTTTGATTTCCATTTTTGAACACTTGAGCTCATTTTTAAAATTATTTGGTCAATAAGTTTTTCAAAATTAATCTGTCTGAAAATCATCAATGTTCACAACCAAACACATATACTTGTATCTAGTTCAATGAAAAGCAGTTGTTGTTACTGTTATGCAAATTTGGGTGGTATTTTAAAATCCAGTATTACCAGATGATGAAGATATGATGAGACATTACTGATTTTTATGTACTAGAACAAACTTATTTCTACATAAATTTGTAACTTGCTTTTATAATATCAAAATTATATTATTCAAAATTTATTGCTGCACTGTGTATTGTGCTTTCCTGTTGACAAGCTTTGCTGAATGAATTAAAAGAAAACTAGTTACTCTGTAAAATCATGGCATGCTTTGTCTATTAGGCCTTGCACGATGAAGCATCATCTCTAACATGTTTGTAAACTATAATTTATTCAGTTTTGAATAATAACAAGAAATATGTGTTTTTAATGATGACAGGAATATCTAATCCAATGTTAGTTACTACTTGTGTTGTTGTTGTTGTAGGGTTTAATGAAATTTTTCAGCACAAGATAGGCTATAAATTTTGGCCAGTATTAATGGTGGAGGAAGAACTCTGGAAACTCAGGGAAGAATCACTGACCCACGAGAATACTACTGTAGTAGAAGGCATGTTCTCTATGAATGTTACTGTGACGAGGCTGGGAGTGTGAATGTGTATTATGATTGGGTATGTATTGTCAAAAAACATATTTTACTAGAAAAATTTGGTTTCTTCTTCAAATGCATTACCCAATCATATTACCTATGGAAAATAGGAAAGAGAATGGGATAGATAAACCCCCTTAACTCTAAGAGACCATCTCTGGTCCCCTTAGGGATGCAAGGCAGCTTCTAGATAACTCTACTGAAGCAGATTCGATAGAGAAAAAGTTTCCTTCATGCAAATCCTGGAGAAGTCATGAAGCTCCATTTTTATGAAGCTGTCATATGGCTTGGAAAGCTACCCTTCTGCAACAGGGTAAAAGTTCCCCCGGATCGAATTGAGCCTTTCAGGATGAATGATCTCTGATAAAAACTGGAGAAGTGTACTTGGATATTAATTCCACAGCATGGATAATTACAGTTAGAGAACAGTTTCGCTGATATGCAATGTTTGCGGCGAATATCCTAACTTTTTGAGTCGATATAAGAAGCAAATTCGTTAGTGTATGTTTAGTCCAATAAGCGGAACAGATAGCTCACTTTATTGAGGACGAAAGTGTCTGGTTAGATATATCGTCCTTCCTTTCTTTTGAAGACAAACTGAGGCGTGATTTCCTTTGATGGAATGGCTGAGTCCTCTTGAAATACCACTTTATAGCTTGTACTGGGTCCTAGAGATGACCTTGAGATGAAGTCTCCAGAGTAGATAGGAATTATTTACCAATATCTAAACGGTAGCATTTTCTTGGCAAAGTAAGCATGGGCTTCATCGTAATGAGTGATATTGATCTATCTTGTTGGTAGATGGGTTAACCAATAGGTGAACGTATTCACAGGTTTTGCCTCTCCGAGCACCAAAGCAATGAGGAGGAAGGACTTATATGGGATGTGATCCAATTAAGCTCTTGAGAGTAGTTCAAATGGTGTCTTGTTCAGTCAGGATAACACCCATGGAAAATTACACTTGAGCAATGATCCAGTATTATTGGCCAGGAACAGAAGATCAGGCATGTCTTTGTTTTTTCTGATATACTCTCTTTCATGATAACAGCGAACCAGTGATCGTGGATCCGTAGGTTTAATTGTGTTTGGCACTGTTTCTCATCAAAGAACCTCAGGAAGTAAATTATTGCGGTATGGATGTCTACATTGGTATAAGTACTCTTGTGCGTTCCACTGAGAATATATTCCATTGCCTTTATACGCCTCTAAATTGGATAGCCATCTCACTTGGGTTCTCCACTCTCCACCACCTGCTTTGAGACCTATTTGCTCCTAATGGCGTATTGTAATAAGATCCAAATGTGCAAATTCAGTTGCTCTGGGTTGGCATAAAACACCTGTCATCGTGGTTGCTGAACCCAGATGAGGGATAAGGCTGATTTAAGATTCCCATTTTATTGCAGTCAACAGGATGTGGAGACACTCCGATTATTTTGATTCCTGTATCGTCTTCAGAATCCGAGCCCTTGGATAAATATATATATATATATATATATATATATATATATATATATATATATATATATATATATATATATATATATATATATATATGTATATATATATATATATATATACTAGGCCATTTCGATCTATCGAAAGATCATCGATTATCCAGAGGTTTAGATTTTTGGTATTAAGGTTGTCGCCAATACGTCCGTCATAGGCTGAACCAATAGAGTGAAATAAAAGGAATGAAGAGGCCATTCCGTTTGCATTAGTTCATTTCTGCAGATTAATGAGTCTGCCAAAACATTAGTCAGCCTATGTTATGTCGCACTGAAACGTGGATATTTCTTGAGGAGACAACGTTAGAAAATCCCAAACAAGAATACAAAGATATGGAGACACGGTTCCGCTTTGTTGTTTGAAATAAATCACTACAGTGGAGTTGTCGGACATAATGAGAATCATCTTCCATTTAAGTTTTCCAAACACCAATAAAAATCTTTCAAAATGGTTTTTATCTCGAGAATGTTGAGATAAAAATAATGATCCTGAAGAAGCCACATTCCTATGGCATCCCGATATGGTAGGAGACTTGCTTTCCGAGTCGTCTGTGTTCGTATCCGTACCTATCGTGTTTTCCCAGAGGTTGTACATGCAGAGGTATCCCTGACGCTAGTCAAGGGTGGTTTCGCTGCCTTCAGATGCAACCTCATATTGTGCATATTAGCGAAAGTTGGTCCAACGATCATGTTTCCACCTCCATTTGTACCATATAATCATTGTTATGGGAGCCCAAGGACTAAGACTTTCGCTGCCGCATTGAGAAAATCTCGAGAGGTGAACTAAATCTGTCGCAGATGGATTTCCCCATATAGACAAGAAATATATTAATGCAGCAATTCAATTTTAGTTCCTGAATTTTCTGAATGTTAATTACATGCAAAATTTTTTAAATCTTGCAAAGGTATGATGTAGGAGATGTCCTTGTTGACAAGGAGATTGAGAATGAGAAAGTGATTAACGAGAAACGACGTCTTGCTCCAAAATATAACTAACCTGCTATTTTGTAGCTGAAGGAACTCTGTGCAAACGTTTAAGAGGTGCGCAGAACATGATACAGCGTCCCACAAGAAATCAAATAATTATTTATTTAATCTATTTAAATATTGATGCAAGGGAAGTAGTTATGCATAATCCCAGACAAGTATCTTATGTTGACAGATTTTGCATCTTGTATCGCCACAGGGGCCAATTGACTAGGATGGTCTTGATTAGTGATTGGTGTTAGTTTTGCCCTGACAAGGATGTCCTTGAGGTTTTTTTTTTTTGTTTTTGTTTTTTTTTTTGTTTTTTTTTTTTTTGGCATCCGGTAGGTTACTACAGGTTTGTATGGGAGGATTAACTTTAGTGCATCGGATGATTCCACGATGAGCCAGTGTTTCCAGATGATTTTACCGACTTTGGGGTTGTTTGTATGATAGGTTAGGATAAATGGTACCCTATAAGCCTTTATTTCTTTCTATATTTTAGAAGGTCATCGTGGTTTGTTTGTTTAACCCTTTGTTTGCCAGCAATCAAGTATTTGTCCTAGCCTCGGTAATTTAAATGTTTAAATAGTTCTTCAGACCTTTTCAGTAATATTTCATCACCGTTTCATCGTCGAAGCAAATTCTGCGTATTCTCAGTGCCTGTCTATATGGGATGTTCCTAATGTAGTGTTTTGGATGACAGTTGGTTTAGAGGAGATACTCGTGTTTGTCCGATGGTTTCAAGTAGATGTCTGTGTGGAGTTTTTTTGTATCAGTCTGGTTGTTATGTCCAAGAAAAACGTGGTTTGAGTTGGAGGCTTCTGCCTAGAATTTTATTGAAGGATGGAAGTTGTTTGTTTTTTATATGAAATTGTCCAGAATTTTTCTTCCATGTTGTCACTTCATTTATATATCATCGGTAAAATGTACCCACTGGTGTGGTGTGAGTTCAACAGATACTAAAATTTGACCCTCCAGTTTTCCCATAGAAAAATATTTAATGCAGTTCAATTGATATTAAGGTAGTTTTTGTGTTTTGTTTGTTTGTCTTGTCTACGTTTTGTGTTTTCCTTTGAAAATGACTAATTAAAGAATCGAAAGCGCTCAGGCTAGTTAGATAAAGCTTTGCTTTGTTCTTGGCAGTTTATTGTTATATATATATATATATATATATATATATATATATATATATATATATATATATATATATATATATATAAAGAATACAAATCTTATGGCGAATAACAACCATTTCAAGCGTACTGGATCCACCAAGGCATCACGTGCATGTCAGGGATTGATTAAGATAGATGCAATAAACTGACGACGAACAGTGCGAGATTAGTAACTAATTAGCCTGAGCGCTTTCGACTCTTAATGAGTCTGTTTCAAAGGCAAATACAAAACATATATAAAACAAACAAATAAACACAAAAATGTTGTGTTTATAAACCTCTACATGGCTGTATCCACATGAGTTTAAAACTATAAATACAACCAGCATGTATAGACTGGTTGTGGATACTGAAGACTTTATAATTCCCTAAACGTCTACAAACCAAAGCGACATCTATTACTTTTTTGTAGATTTATGTAATGCAGATTATATCCCGGATATTTGATTCTATACCGGATATTCTTATAGTAATAATTAAAGGAAACTAAGAAGATTTAGAAAAAGCTTAATTCTACTAGTGCATAGTTTTCTTTTTCTAGTCTTCTTGGTTTAGACCGCTTAGTTTCATTGTTCTAAGGCGGCGTATCCAGTATGATTCCTTTTCTTTCCTGGTTTTAGAACTCCTACTGAAGAAACACCCCACTTCACAATATTGGGCTCAAATGTCAAAGACAATACTTTCACGAATATTAGTAGGCAGAACCAAACAGTTCCTTGGTCTATAAATATCACAGCAGTTTTAGGCTTTGCTTAGGACTGAAATAATTATTTTTCTTTTATTTTAATGGTTTAAAATAGTACTATCCGTATACACTATAAATAAAAAGCTAGAGAGGGAACCGGATTTTAAACAATTTTATTTACTGGTTTACAGTCTGAACTAGATAGTCTAAAAGATGAGCGAAACACATTACATCCATAGTAATTGGAATACAGAACAACCTCGCGACAAGCCCATATTCCTGTACACATTGCCACACCTGTATGGATTTGATAGTTTATTTGCTAATGAAGAATGCCTTGTCATGTTACAATAATTTAAATAAGTCATGTCAAATGAAGGATGCCTTGTTATGTTGCAATAATTTAAACAAGTCATGTCAACTGAAGAATGCCTTGCAATGTTACAATAATTTAAACAAGTCATGTCAAATAAAGAATGCCTTGACATGTTACAATAACTTAAACAAGTCATATCAGAAGGAAAATGCCTTGCAATATTACAATAATTTAAACAAGTCATGTCAAACGAAGGATGCCTTGTTATGATGCAATAATTTAAATAAGTCATGTCAACTAAAGAATGCCTTGCAATGTTACAATAATTTAAACAAGTCATGTCAAATGAAGAATGCCTTGCAAAATTACAATAATTTAAACAAGTCATGTCAAATGAAGAATACCTTGTCATGTTAAAATAATTTAAACAAGTCATGTCAAATGAAGGATGCCTTGTTATGTTACAATAATTTAAACAAGTCATGTCAAATGAAGAATTCCTTGTCATGTTACAATAACTTAAGCAAGTTTTTCCCAATTTTCGGGACAAGAACAGCTGCCAGCAAGTATGTATGTGTATATATATATATATATATATATATATATATATATATATATATATATATATATATATATATATATATATATATATATATATATATATAAGTAATTGAGAACATATAAACAAGTAAACTCCACTGGAAAGCATTGTCATTTATCTAGTTCATCTTATCAAGAGCATTTACAATAATCTATTGACATTATTTAATGTTTTTGTATGTTATATGAAAACCGAACTTTCTTACATTTGTATTCGATCTCATAAAGAAGCAAACGTGTATTTGAATACATGCATTGATTATGGACTTCACAAAAAGACAATTATCTGAATGTATGCAGTGATTATAGATTTCATAAAGAGAAAAGCATCGGAACGTATTGCAATAAATCTAGGGCATGTGCCATTTGCATTTACATTTTATAGATTTATTAGATCTGATTGAGTAGTCGTTTGATTATGGGTTGTCGCTATTGAAGCAATATTCCTCAGCCCAACCTGTTAGCCATTTTCCAGAGGCAAGTGTCATATAATATAATGTTGATAATTTATGGTGGCATGGTTTAGTTTCATAATTGAGTTCAGGTCAGGGGCATGGAGGCAAGCAGTTCCTATTTAAATCTAATGGTATTAATTGGTTGTGTATTTCCATACGAAATCTTTGTAACAGGACCTGAGAGTTTGTACAAATGGAACAAATGAAAAGCGTTTGTTCCATTATCTGGACAGACCTTTTATTGTTGGCGTGATGGTAAATGTAATATAAAGTCATAATGTAAAATGAGGCACAAAATCGCGGTTCGGTTGACCCGGAGGTAGAGTAGGAAAATAGTTTTTTATATTGGGTGTTTAAATTGTATATGTGTCTTCATGGTGTGAAATACTGGAGCTACGTTACAGAATCCTATTAAGAAGCAGGCTTGCAATTGTGAAGTTGTAATGCATATGTGAAGTTGGGACATTTGTCATCAATGATCAATATTATTTATGCTCTTAGCGCGTTATGAGAACGTCTAATTGACAACAACTGTTTTCTAGAAGCCATTGGAAATAGAGGAAAACAAGGGACTTCGAGCACAACTCATGCAAGTGTTTAGATCGCGTGGTAATGAGACTCCTTGCTTATAAAAGTTTGGAGTAATTATTGACTTCATATAGACTAAATGAATGTGATAGAAAAGAGAATCCGACATGCAAGACACAGTTTTTCATTCTAAAAACCCCCTTTTCGAGTTTCATTTTTTTTAGTATTAAAATGTGTCTTATATAATGGGATTTACTTTCTCTAAATGTTTTGCTTTATCGGTCGACATTGCGAATTTCAGTATTTCATCTTGTTCATGTTACAGTTTAGATATTCATTTGTACTTGGAACATCAGACTAAACCAACAAGTAGTTTTCCGACTTTTTTCTAATATTAATGATGACGGACTCCAACGGCACGTTGCACTATTTATGCTGGAGTGTCAAAAACTTAGATTGATGGTGCACGCGTGGAAGGCATCATCACTTCAAGGCAAGAGTAGCCCGTAGAAACTATCTTGACAGCGAGGACTATATCCCTAAAAAAATGGCTAATGATTGATGTTACTCTTGTCTTGGGATGATGTTGCCTTCTACGCATGCGTCAGTAATTTAAATTTGAAGTGAATAACTGATGGATATGTAAGTGTTCTGTTATCACAGTGAATAATACTAAAAAATGAGTGATTTTAGGGATTTAATGTTATGGATCAGAAGAATAGAGATTTTATTTACCACCTGCCTTAGAAAGGTCAGTCGAAATGAATTTATTAATTACTAATGAGCGGCCCGATAGTCCGCCATAGCAAAGCACTGAAAGCCTCAGCACAAATAACAAGCACTGTTGATCTCCACCTACGAATAAGAGAAAACGTCTGGACGAATATGCACATGCAATGAAGTACGCACACAAATAATTCAGTACATTATATTATAGATGTAATTTGATCCACTGATACCGTACTGAAATACTCGACGAAGCAATGCACAAAATTAAAGTAACATAATATACACCTAACCCCTCGCTGTGTGTCGTTACATATATTCATAAGCATTGGCGAATCTTTATATGACATTGTCTCAAATCGCTGTGGTCGGAACCTTCATTTTTTAATACAACCTACTTAAGCAAAAATAAAAAAAGATCGCAACTTGTTTGCTATTTTTTTTTGTTTGTTGATACTATAAACTGGCACATGATGTTGCTCTTCCTATGTAGTGCTTCTTACTTGATATAAAATTTACCGTTGTAGACTAATTTGATGGTTGTTTCCAGCCATCTTTGTCGATCGGAAACAGGCATAACTTTAATAAACTGTCTTCACAAGGCAAACCGTCAATTGCTTGACATTCTTCCTCATCGACTCTAATGACTAATCTAATTGGCATATTAAATTCTCTGATCCGTACAATTGGGTCAATGTGTAAAGCATATTCAGGCTTGTTGAAATGGAATATGTAATTTTTAATCCCATATCAACGTTGAAAAATTACCCATTACTCGTGAAAACATGTCTCCGCTCTGCTTCTAAACTTTCATAAAGTACATATCAAATTTTCTTGAAGAGTAAGCTGGAACGCTTAGGTTTATATGCTATCCTCTGGATTTAGAGGCAATCTGATTAAAATCAGATCTCCGCTGTCCTACGCTGTTCTACGTGAAGATCTGATGACGACCGCATAAGGGTCATGTTCTGGTGACCTCTGAATTAGTCAATGGAAATGCAAAAATCTGAACGAGAATCAAATTGTTTGGTACACATTCATGCTTTTCATCCACACTGTTCAGTCTCCAAACTCGAATATATCAGACTTCATTTAACTGATTGATAAAATTAGCGATTATGGCAATAACATAAGTTACCAGAACCCCTAAACGGTCGTTGTCAGATTTCACGTATAACAGTGCAGATCCGATATGATCAAGGGGTGTCAACGAAATCATCTTCGGCGGGGTTTTGGGGCAAACATGAATTGGTCAGCTATTAAGTTTTTTTCGGATGTAGACTAAAACTTGTTTAATGTTTAGAGGTGAAATCAATGCCCCCACCCCATTAACCCCTTTGTGCGAGCGCCCATGTCTGAATTCGAGTCACAGATTTTCACTGCCCCTGTTTGATGAGCACCAATAATTGATCATTATCACGCTGTAAATTATCGAAATATTATAGAATTTAACAAAAACGGATTCACCCAATATCAATTACCTGATCACGTCTAATATTATGTTATAATTGTTTCGGAAGTTCAATTTGAATTAATCCTGCAGTTTGAAAATAGCTTATTGAAAACGTATTGGCCATAAGTTTGATGCTTTGTTATGGAATATTTCAGATCCACTAAAATCTTGATTGACACATAACTAATTACAATCCATTAAAAAAGGTTACATTTTCAATGTTGATTTGAAGTGGATAAATCAACTAAACCCTAAAAAGAAATCTAAATAAGTGACTGACACCGACGTCTTGACTGAATAACGCTTTATATGTAAACAATTTTAACCGCATTTTCTTCCAACCAGTCTCAATAGGGGCATTAGTGATTTTAAGACCATTACCGAAGACGGTGGTGGCTATGCATACAAATGATATTCAGTGATACATTTGATTCGCGATGATACTATTTCAACCAATATGTAAACCAGTATCTTGTTGTTATCTAGACTCACTTTTATGAAGTTGAACATTTTCGCAGTTGTCACTTTTCAATGTGTGAAAACGATGATTGTTGGGTTGGTGTGATTTTCAATAAGCATTTCTTTACTTTCAAATGTGTATTGTTGGACCCTTAGAAGAGACGGATAGACGGATAGAGTTATTACAATTTTAATTTGTTTTATTACATTAGAGGAAAGTTAAAGACAATTACATTTTCAATTTAAAATTTAATCTGGAGTTATCTTGAGAAGATTGTGGAACTGGCATAATCACGTGATCCCAATTGTATTTTCAAACATTATTCAAAGGAAATTAGAGATTCTTTGATCAGCTTGGTGTCGTTCAAGTTGAACTTTAATTACACACAATACTTACTTCCACCTCATGACTTCACTTGATTTGTTTTTAGGTTACATTGCGCATGATCCAAGGCTGATGATTTCTTTTACTGCAGACAAGCTATGATTTCAAATGATATATCAGTTTCAGTGAGGTTAAATGGTACTTCGGCTGACAAATAATAAATGGCTTCTGTTATCATAATACATAATTGTAAAGGCAATACTGAAACAATCAAATACGTACCGCTGAAAGTAACTTTGTACGTGTATTATAATTTTATGCCCTTACATTCGAAGAAAAAGGGTTCATACTGCTTTGTTCCTTATGACTCTTTCTAATTTATTTTTTGTCAAAATCAGGAAATTAAGTGTAGTACCATTTTATTTTTTTGTATTTTTACGAGTGTGTGTTTGTGTGTGTGTGTGTGTGTGTGTGTGTGTGTGTGTGTGTGTGTGTGTGTGTGTGTGTGTGTGTGTGTGTGTGTGAGGTGGAGGTATTATAAAGAAGTCATACTCCAATTATTTTACAAGGACACATTTCTCTAATTAATGCTCTGGTGCGATCATGTGCTTCGAGGAGCAGATGTTTAAGTGAAATCCATTTATAAATCGAAGAAATTGTATGTTCAAAAAAGGTTTGAACACAATTTTTTCATTACCAAAGAAAAAAAAAATTTCTTTAAGAAACGAAATGTAGTTTTATTCGAATTAACAGGTCACAAATACAGAATTCTCTTTCCTGGTCATTAATTAATGTAGCTGACCAAATTATTTGTTTTTGTACTAAAATGGGGATTCATCACTTATTTGCGTTTCCTTATCATCCATAGACTGAAGGTCAAACGGAAAGACACTAAAAATATTGTGTGAATGGTCACGTCATATGTGCATAGCCAATCTAATAACTCGGATAATGTCATCTATTACTTTTGTATCATAGAACTACAGAGCATGTCTCTACAAAGAAAATGTCGTTCAACTTTGTTTATGGCAGAAAGGTGCGTTCAACAAATGGAGCTTGAGCTTGATACATCTACAATATTGGAGAACGTGTCTGACGACGTGGCATTTAAGTGAAGAAGCGATGCCTTCATGCAGTTATCACGTGACAAGGAGACTGCTTAGACAATATCAAGTCTGCCCAAGCATAAGAGAAAAAATATCGCGATTTATAAAGAGTGAGTTCTTCATGGTTGGCGATAAGTAGAAGTACAGGATTTAAGAAAAGCAATATGTAAGTGGATATGTGGAAAGTTGACTACTAATTGGACTGGTCCGTTTACGAAAACAGGAACATTCGCTTTGCAACGAACGTATAAAGAACTCAGTTTATGGGAATAGTGTTACAGTGTTACGACTCTGTGGTCTTAAACTTAGTATCAGAAAGATGCACAACCAAACAAGTTCTGTGTGGTGGTGTTTATAATTTTTAACGTAGCTTTTAAAAAAAAAATTCATTCATATTGTTACGATGTCTGCAGTGTGGCAGTTTATAGTGATGTCTAGCACTGGGGCATCATGCCGCAGACATGTAGCATGATGTCCCATTCAGTCACATTATCCTGAAACCAGGCCGACCAGTCCTAACACTAACCAACAAGTTCTGTAAAACTGAATAAATATTTCTCTAAGTTATAAAAAAAAAATAAAAAGAACTTACATTATTATAAACTAAATCCAACATAATTGTAAAGTTTCGTCACATGTAAAAAAATGAATAGAATATGCTGAAGTTCTCTCAAAAGTCCAAAAGATGTGCCAACAGCCTTGAACGTGTTCAAGTACCTAAGGCGGGTTCGAAATGAGGACGATAGACCCCCAAAATATAATGTCTGCATCGCTGAAGAAATTCTGTGAAATAAAAAATTACAGGTTTGTTTTCGAAATAAAATTTATTTTAAATAATATTCTTTCATTATAATCTGTTTTAAACAAACTCCCAACATTTCTCCCCACCGCACCCCCACCCCCGGCAGCATGCGGGCCATGCCATTGCACCTTTCGTATCTCGCTAAGGCCGATACTTGTTGATGGAAAGACTATACATGTATGGTTACTACATAATTCATAAAGTCCTAATGTAGACTCTTCACTGAAAACTAGCACGATCATCTGAGCCGGTAATAGATATCCATGAAACTACCGTACTTATTCAAAAGGGATGTTATTCCCTTAAAATTTAGAAAATATGTTTGACAGGATTGATTATCATCTTGTAGTGACACAAGCAGGAACTCGGATATAATACAAAATCTTTTGGGGATAGGAACCAGTTCTGTAAAGGAATTCAGAGACTAAGCGTATATCAACATTCCATGCCGTTTGAACGTATTGAACTATTGACCCAAATGTTTAATCTTTAAAGTGATTGGAATAAATGAATGAAACCGAGTAGACCCTGCTCCTGTTCCAATGAATACATCTAAAAACAATCTTAATAATGTACACGTAAAGTAATATTGAATACCTCGAGTACAGATTCATTAAAGTAATTTCTAAAATAATTGCCTTACACTGTTAGTTTCATACAAACATTTAAATTGTATTCCATTTTTGTTGTGTTGTCATTTTAGTTAAGGATTTTTGTAAATAATGTTTCAATGTTTCTATATTGTTCTGTCCTTCAAATTGACATTTTAGCTCTCTATACCACACGTAATATATATATATATATATATATATATATACATACATACATACATACATACATACATACATACATACATACATACATACATACATACATACATACATACATACATACATACATACATACATACATAAGAACATTGTATATACATACATACATACGAACATTGTACATACATACATACATACATACATACATACATACATACATACATACATACATACATACATACATACATACATACATACATACATACATACATACATACATGAGAAATATATTATCACATGTATGGCGTGCTCTTCTATAATACTATGTACACTACATTTCAAAATGGCTATCAAATTGATAATTGTTTATGAAAATGAAAGGAAAAATATCCTCACTATGACATACCCATTATATGTTGCATTGCTTTTTTTAAAAAGGGTAATAGTTTAACCCTCACGTGACTGAAAGATCGAGTATGCGGGTTAAATCAAATATCGCGTGACGCAGTGCAATATATTGTTTGAATAAGAGCCAATGAAATGAAGGAATGAATGGATGGATTTGGATGTTAAGGCCAATCCTCAGTATTTCAGTCATTAACAGTCGCTTATTATAAGGATGAATGATACTTGCAAAGTACGGACGGTGAAATTCGGAGACGATTCCGGAAATTGAACCCACGACCATTCGGTCTAAATGAGAGCATGTAAAATAAGAATGCATCTCCAATAACTTACAATTCTATATTATTGTTCAGGGTACATTAACCATGTGCACTTAGTTAAAATAGTTAGTTTGGTCTTATAAAGAACCTAAACACTCTGAAGTGCAAGTGCAATCTTAAAGCATTATTTTAATAACACTTTTTTCAATAAATATATATATATATATATATATATATATATATATATATATATATATATATATATATATATATATATATATATATATATATATATATATATATATATATATATATATATATATAAATCTATTTTAATCCATATTTATTTAAATGGCAATCATTTTATTCAAATTGACAATAAAAAAAAATAATTAAAAAACATTGTTGGTATTCATAAGAATGTACATAGCGATATCATTTGTGGCTCGATCATTCAATTACTTTGAGGTCAGAAATCAATTATTTATTGGACAATAGGTGCGATCATTTATTTATTTACCTTGAAGTCAGAGCTCAATCATTTGTTTACTTTAAAAATGAAAATCGATCACCATTAATTTGCTTTTTCTGGAAGCCCGACCGACTGCTACTGTACAATAGAGACATTTAATGGGCGTGACCTCGCATAACAGACATTTGTATTTCATGGTAGTAAAAAGATGCATGCGCTTCTTAACAGTTTCGAGGTAGGTGCTGCGAGTATCAATGGAGTGTAATTGTTCGATATCACAGTGTCCAACTAGTTACGATGCTGTAACCTCAAAGTGGTTTTCGTTGATGATATAATATGACCCTATAACTTAAATGGAATAGATCAAACTATTATTAAAGACAAAATGATGAATGTAGTTAAACTCTTTTTTCAGAATTTTTTTCTAAAAATAAAGTTTTTAAGGTAATAGCAGGTAAATTATGTTATTAATGGTTTTACTAATTCTGTCCCACACCAAAGATAACATGAAATTCTTGAGGTAAAACTGATATTTCACGATACCATTATAAAATGCATACCATATCTTCTGCGATCTGCTTACATTTCCAAATAAGGCGGTAATGCCCTTATATGGCACAGGTTTAAACGGAAGTAGTTGTCAGTTGAACTAATATGCGGAAAATCTAAAAACAAAATATCAGATAAAGAACGTAAACAATATTTTGCACGTATTCCTACAATGATATGCAGTTATTCTGGTATTAAATAAGATGGCTATTTAATTTTTTTCATGATATGTATGGAACATTATTCAAATTTTTCTATAGTGTGCTGAAAAAGCACCGGCCGTGAGTCACTTCCTTAATATATATATATATATATATATATATATATATATATATATATATATATATATATATATATATATATATATATATATATATATATATATATATATATATATATATATAAGCAGTTGTTAGTAAACCTTCCACAAAGTATGATGACTAACATTAGTACTAAATACCTAATGTGTGACCGGCACCATTTTGTGACAAAATTTTTGAAACTTGGAAGACGTTGAAAATATACGTTTTCTTGAACTAAAAAATCTAATCTGACGAAAGTTTCACACATCATAAATTTATAATGTGAAATTACAGTCGAATAAACTAAGAAACAAGATCGTGGCAGCCACCATAAAATTTACAACACGTAACATAGTAACTGCTCTCGCTGAAATTTGTGTTAGGCTTAATGGACAGTGGACAGTAACCGCTTTCTCATAAATAAAAATATATATATATATATATATATATATATATATATATATATATATATATATATATATATATATATATATATATATATATATAAGTATCGCACAAGGACTACATCTACGCCAAAACGGAGTCGAAAGTTAGAAAATCTGGATATGGAACGAGTGGAAAACGAAGAGTCTATCGACGATGCTAATGCTGCAGCGAAACCTATACGTGGATGTAAAGGTCGTCATAACTAATATCAGCCATACCATCAACATTATGCGTAGTAACTTCATGGACCATATATATACGGGGTTTTTAAAAGAACAATGTGACCTCTTACCTTGAGCATTTGGTCGACTGGTTTTAGATGATTTTTAAAATGGTTATGACACGAGTAAACTTCACATCATAAAAGTGCATGAGTCCCCGGATCTTTTGTAACATGAAATGATGATATTGATAAATAATCAGGATTATCTTGGTTTGATGACACAGATATCAAATGTTGACAAATGTGGCACTATTTACGAATTTCTCAAATATGCAATATCAACTTCACTAGTTGCCGGAGGCAAAATTCAGTTATAAGGACTCAAAGCCTATCCACAATGGCGACCTAGCAAAGTGCGAAAGGCGAGATCGCACCGGGACCGCAAGCTGAAGAATTGTTGGCAGGTCGAAAAGTTTTGGAGTATGTTTAAAACAGATTGCAATTAAAGCAGATTATTTAAAAAATAATTTTCATTTTGACACCAAACCTGTAATGTTTTTATATTCTTACAGAATTTCTTCAGGGTTATAGAAAATAGATTTTGGGTACCCCTTGTCATCATTTCGCACCTGTCCCGAATAGCCCTAAAACCAGCGCTGATATCCTAAAGTTTACTTAACTGTCTTTGGCATTTATGTTTAAGATTTATCAATATATATTCGTGAGGGATCCTGGACATCAACGTGTTGATATTGTTGCGGAATTTACCGACGGAATATTCAGTAAGCTGGGAGTGTCCCGACATCTGTGGTGATTTTGTATCACTTCTCAATGAAGGTCTGTTTGAAAACGGAATCACTTGTCCCTTATGTACGTATAATCGACATGATGGCCAAATTGAAATCGACGGTTGGGAGCACCCTGACTTGTCGATGCTGACTCAAGGCGAGAATAGAACCTCTGCATTTGTATGTATAATAGATCATTAGGCGCGAACACTTTCTGCTACGGTGTAGTAAAATTCACTGCCAGGTTACATTCCACGTCAATTATATCTAACAAACATTATGAACAAAGAAAAGAAAGTTCTCAACTTTCATTTAACAAGGACGCATTTGTTCGTTGAACAGTTCTTGAGTGAAAACAGAACGATCGCTAACGACAAAAAGCATGGGTGTAATCAATGTATGTAAACATGGAAGCTGGCAAACAATCGTCTGACACATAAATATTTTCCTGTAATATATTTTCGACGGTTGCACGACAGTTGTGATAGTGAAGAAAACATTTTTTACAAATGTGTGTGCATCTTGCACCCGGACATGTCGTGCATTTATTCTTCACAGTGATTTAATTACTAACATAATTGATTTGGTGAAAGCTTTACTGTGTAGCAATATTTTTCATATTTGACAATTTTTATATACCTTTTCAATAGCTTGCTTCTGCTAATAAGATTCAAGACTTAAATTGTTTTTAATGGGCAGCTTTCTGTGGCTTAAAATGTAAGCAAATTTGAATTATCATTTTATTAATTTCATGATCAAACACTTTGTTGGCTTGTTATGGTTTTTGCTTCTTCTTTCTTTCTTACATTGTAGAAGAAAGACATTAATATGATAAAATCAATGGTTGTTAAAGTCTATTGTTTCTAAAATTTCATTTACCATTTCATCGTTTATTTGTTTTGCGTACAAAATCAGTTATACAAAAGATTTCTTTCAAACCACGTAAGCGAAAAATATTTGTCTGAAGCACATGACCAGAAAGCACAGTCATAATTTACAGCTTGGTCACTTTTTGTGTATTTACAGAGATTGTAAATGGTTTAATTAGCAAAGCATGTGCAACTGCGTAGCATTGGTCTTACTATGATTAAAAGATTGACTGGAACAGTGTACACGTCACGTTAAAATGATCTCCACATAACACAAGATATGTGAAGAAATTTGTAATCCTGCATAGTTTGTAAATATCCAATCAGCATAGCATATGACATGTCACACATAGTTTGTAAATGTCCAATCAATATAGCCTGACATGTCACGCATTGTTCTCACATTGTTTGTAAATTATCTAATCAACTTTGAAAGGTCTTGCTTAGGGGCGGATCGAAGCATGGTCGTAGTTTACATATTGGTCTCTTTTTGTGTATTTTCGTTAGAACAATTGATACAGTCGTCAAATTAATCTGTGCCAATAATGCTATTGTTCAATACAACAATATGACAGGCGCACTAATGTTGTCGTCTGCCGATCTATTCGTACATTGTTTTTGACCCACACAATTCAGATGTGGGAGATTGAATTTGCAGATATAGCATTGGTCACAACATCATTGAAAGAGTATAAGACAGCCATCGGATTGTTGCACGTCTAATAAATTACCAAATTATCCACATTAGATTTTTCTGCACGTCACATTCACGAACTCTTGAGCAGTTTTCAGCATGTAACATGTAAAACCAGTATCTATCAGTCTACTCAAGTTCTCTTTTGCCCTTGCATCTTGACATATATTCAATTTCTAAAGGTTACGTCATATCTTCATATTGTTCGTCTCGCAATTAGCGGGCCTTCGGCATCCTTTGGGACACTTTCACTCGTATATATCGTTATTGGTCAATATTTTGTTTTTGTAAAAAAATAAAAACAAAACAAAAAAAAAAAACAAAAAAAAAACGATGTGTCATTTTGTTTGTTTATTTTGTTTAAAACAAAACATAGACTTATACCATGCATTTATCACACTAGCTATAGATCCAGCCAGCAAGAAATAGCAAAAGAAATAGAATGTTCATCACACTTCATGCAGGAAAGACAAGTAAATAAAGCAGCAAAGAAGAATAGTAAATCATCAAATAATCATAAACAAAGCATAAAATAAGCATAATTAAAGTAGAAAAGAAAGCATAAAGTAAAAAATATAGCATAAATAAAGTAGAGAATAAACATAAATAAAACATAAAAAGTAGAAGAAAGAGAATAAATAACGTAGAACAACAAGCACAAATAAAGTAGAAAACAAGTATACAAAACCAAGAAAAGAAGGCGATTGATGGGGATTGCAATGTTTGTCATATTGTACTTCTACAAATATAGAAATAACATTGTGGGTGAGAATTTGATAACCAATCGTCCGCTATGGCCATTTACTGTATTGGATACAAGGACTGAGTCGAATATTAACCATATTTGTATGCGTCAAGCAAACGTCATGTATACATTTGAAAGTCAAATTCCCAACTGTCTGCGGTACCAAGAAACTGGAATACATAGCAACCAAAGAAGAAAAACGTCCCTTGAAGTTTATAACAGATAATCAAAGGCGACAGTTTGAAGTAGTACGAAAAGATAAATGAATACCACCAAATCAATAAGAAGGATTTACAAATATTGAAAATTCTCATATGACCGATTAGAAGGGCTAGCTTTCTCGGCAAGTTATTATCATACATTAACATGCAGTTATGTTAGCATACATTTTGTCTCGCATGCAATTATGTTAGCATTTTTATTCAGCAGAAATGTATTTACAGTTCGTGCGGAAAAATGGATATAATCCCTGTTTGACTTAATATACGGCGCTCCTTTGAAAACCACCAAATTCAAATTCTACTAGTGATTTAGGTCTAATTACAATAGTATGTTTTACACACCTAAACTCAATATTTAATAAGTGTGAAGAAAATAAGGGAAATCACAGACCACCATAATTTATTTCATTTTTATTCACACGCATGACTAAAAATTTCATGCATTAATGTAAAATAATAAAATCGAATTTAGATGGCGATGTTTAGAAACAAGCCGTGCTTGAAGAATAGCATCCCTTTAGGTATCACTACGCTAACCTAATCAGTCGGTTTTACTGTGCCATAATGTAGCGCTTAAGAAAATCATTCGTATATTTTATTTTTTCTAATTTCTCTTGCAGGTTTGCTGATAAGTGACGAATGTTACTTGTATCAATGAAGAATGTGACTTGTTTTAAATGGAAGTGCAAATAGCGCATACAATGTTGATTGAATTCAGGCTTTATGAATAAAAGGGAACAGGTGCGAGTTTGTCTAAAATTGTACTAAAAATTCCAGTAGTTCAAATATTTCCAGAAAATGCAACATGACCTATGTTGTTTTATGTATGTTAGTGCTTAACGTAAGTATAACCTATGTTGTTTTTTCTTAATATGCTTAATGTATGTAGAACCTTTACTGTTTCTTCTATATTTTAGTTCTTAATGTACGTAAAATGTCTTGGTTTAGTTTAACTTATTAAAAGCACCATATTTGATTAAAATGAAGACAAATGAAGGAAGTATGTAGAATTTAATTAGTGTAATGATGTTTCAGCAGCGGTTCTTTGCCCTCCATTCTCAGTGGGCAAGATTGATGGAATCCATAATATCCATTTTTGTGGAATGCCGATATCCCAATGAAGAGTCAGAATTTACTGGCATGAACGAGGTTTTGCCGAGTTCCTGCTTACACATTCCAGTATCGAAGCTGGGTTTCCTTATCTCACACTAACACATATTATGGATTGTTTTCCTGTGATTTCTCACCTGGAAATAGTGTCAGAAATACGAAGCCAATATGGTCCAAGAGAAGGAAGTTTTGCTTTAGTATTAAAGGGCAAAGTCATAATTCAGATATTATCAATAACTCGATCCATTTTTTGGGGGGTGGGGTAGGGGAGTCGAAATTGAATTTGACTTGGATCATCTCATTGTATATATCCGTACTAAATAAAGATGGTTGCAATACCCTAAGACTGCAGAAATTTATTGTGTGAAACGAAATTTGTGATTTTGACTCGATAAACGGTCGTGGTAACGGTAAAGACGCCCTTTTAAAAATTATTGAGGGGATACAAGACAGCCGGTGTACTGGATCATAATAATGCTGCAGACTTTAAAGTTAATAGAAAAGCATGCAATGTGGATTTAAAGAAGTAAAAGCGATAGTATTTTCATGATTTCATGATTTTGAGAAAAAATTACGTGTGCATATATTCAAAGATAATGGCTTAATTATGAAAACTGAATGAAACACAGTATCTGCTCTTGTATAACGCATGCTTTATTGTGGACAGATATTGCCAAGTCCAAATCTTCCGTCACATAATGCCACTAGGAAAAGTTTTTAATAGCGTATTAAATCATAGACTGTTTTTCTTTGTAATTAATACAACATACTGATAAATAATTTGGCTTTAAGAAGAATAATACTATAGTACACAACATTTTATATTACATTGATTTTTTAAAAGCTATTCGATGGAAACAAAACGCTTTTTTGTGTCTTTATTTATTTTGATAAAGCGTTTGATTATCTGAAAAGACAAATTTGTATCATTAGACAGTAAAATGCAGAGTGACAGAAATGTTAATAATAGGATCTATTTACAGCTCAGTGCAGTCATGTGTCAAACACTTAAATACGCACTCAGATTATTTTAATCATTTGGGATTTTTAAAGAAGAAAACAGACATGTTTGGATAATTCACATGCATTCCATTTAAGATCGAGATGTAAATATTGATAAACAAAGATAATGTTGATTTTTTTTTAAAAAAAGGTTAAAAAAATAAATCGTTTCGTTTAAATACGGATATGAATTTAAATTTAAATACGGATATGAATTTCTGAATACTGTAGATAATTTTAATTACTGTAGATAATTTAAATACTGTAGATAATTTAAATACTGTAGATAATTTTAATTACTTAGGAATTGCATTTGCCAACCACTATTGCTGAAAAATGTGTCAATGTACGTACTTCTGAGTAACACTAATAATCTACTATTGCTAGTGAAAAATACGTGATTTTAAAAATCTTTTGTAGATCCGATTTTTGTCTTATTGCTGTGAAATTTATTTTAATTATTAAGGCAGTTAATATAAAACTGGTACAAAGAAAACAAATGGTAGATAGGTGTTAAACTTTCTACCAACAATATGTTTATATACGGAGAGTTGGGCCGTGTGCCAAATTAACTAAATAGATATGTGCATATCATCAAGAAATATTTCAAAACTGCAAAACAAAAATAATTACATTCTTTGAAAAATATACCAATTAATGCTCACCGATTTCAAAAGAAAGAATTATAGAACTGGGTTTCGAATGTGAGAACTATTCTACTGATCTCAGGATTTGGAAAAAGGATGGTATTTTTCTAATTCAGTTAATACATATATCTTTTTATCGCTTTAAACCAAAAACTAAAAGACATATTTCATTCTGACTGGAGTTCAGCAGTTTCTTCGAAATCTGCACAAAGATATAAAGCAATCTATTTGGAACGGCTTCTTTTTTTTTAGAATAATTGCTAATGTCAGCTACATAAAAGCTTTATGTAAATTAAGGGTTTCATCATACCCATTAAATATTGAGACTGGTAGACGTGTAGGAAACGAATGACTTCAATTAGTATATAACTGTGTAATGTGACCGAAGATGAGCTTCATTTTGACTTGATTTAAGTTCTACACCTTTCAAATGGAGAATCGTATATTGATTCTTTTTATTGGCAGCAACCAAGTATGTATAAACCACAAGAATTACTGAAAATTGAAGACTTAACTGTAAAATACCTAGGTATATTTATAGATGTATTCCAAATTAGGTTATCCTCTGTCTGTCTGTCTGTCTGTCTGTCTCTCTCTCTCTCTCTCTCTCTCTCTCTCTCTCTCTCTCTCTCTCTCTCTCTCTCTCTCTCTCTCTCTCTCTCTCTCTCTCTCTCTCTCTCTCTCTCTCCAAAGATTTATGTGCACTTAGCAGAATAGGTTCTCTTTGTTATACGTATGATTTCAAGCGAACAGTTTATGTTCGGATCTGAAGAACTAACAGATCTGGGTCTCTGCTATCAGCAATTGAAAATATGCTATATACGGATAAAAGTGGATGGGGGAGCTATCATATAGCAGGACTATGTAAAGCATAGAGACCCACGAATTATTTTTTTACACCATAACTTGAATACGGGCCAATCTGTACACATTTTTACACCATAACTTAAATACGGGCCAATCGGTAGACATTTTTAGACCATAAATTAGACACTTGCCCATCTGTACGCATTTTTACACCATAAATTAGACACGGGCCCATCTGTACGCATTTTTAAGAAAATGGCCCCCATCCTAAAAACTTTAAATCACCTGATGGTCATGAAAAAATGTTTTATTATGTGTCATCTCCAGAAAATCCTTTATTTTTACTTTCTTATTGTATTTTTACTGTATTATTGTCAATGCAACCTGATTTCTCAAAGTACAAATGCATTAGTAACTAATATATGTCATCCTTGAGTAGCATCTATAGGTCTATGGGAGCGCAGGTGGCTGAATAGACTGTTGTACGCCCTGAATGTTATGTGGCAGAATGGACAGGAGATGGCAGCAACGTAGATCGTTGGACACAGTCATTATTAAATAGCAAGTCTCTAACGATGTCTGTCGTGGCTTTTGTGTTTGCTTGAAGCCTCCTGAGATTGAACAGTTCGCCATCAGTTAAATATATGATGCAGATACCCAAAAATATCATCTCTACAGGCACCAGTGAACATGGCTGAGAACATGAGACTGAAAAGTGTTGTCTCCAGTACACAACCCTGCTTCACTCCATTTGAGACATTGTCCAGGACTCTTGTTTTTGGAGAAGAACCCTAAGATCTCTTAAATTGGATATAGATATTAAGCTTGGAGACTATAATGCGGTGGTCAGTCCAGCATTTTGCACCACACATGAACTTGGGCACCCTACATCCTGCCAGTCCCTCTTCCTGACTATCACGTAGTCGATGGGATGCCACTGCCTAGATCGGTGATGCAACCATGTTGTCATGTTGTGGTTACGGAGGCGGAAGACAATGTTGGTGATGAGCAGTTCATGTTTTATACAAGGTCTGTAGCAATAAGATCTTTGATGTTATAGCGATCGACGGCATACTTTCTAATTACCCTGTCACAGGATATGTTGTCAGAGCCAACTCTTGCAAACAAGGATGATAAGATTGTCAGATTTGGGAACAAACGTTATGATAGAGTGGAGTTGTTTATAAAATGTGTCTTTTAATTCTTCCGGATCGTTCATGTTGGAGCGTAGGCACTGACGATCATCATATGCTTTTCCCCCTTCTAATGCGGAAGTTTCATGGTCATAAGTCTCCCGTTCACATCCTTTGGTAGTCCAGCTATCTTGCCAACAAACACTGACTTCACTGCAAAGCCAACTACAGCCTCTCGTCGCTTCTAACTTTCTCTGCTCCAACATGTACGCACGCTCCATAAGCCGAGGGTGCGAGGAACGATCTTCATCCTTTTCTTTATAATGCTTAGACCGCTGATGTAGAGTCCCAGCTAGCCGCAAACAGTTAGCTAGATAAAGATGGAGCATGTATTTTTAAGGAACCTTTTCTAACTTCTGATGCCATGGAGGTGAACAGTGCTATCCTCAAAAGGCTGCTACTCGGCGTCCGTGAAGAACGACAGTATGACCTTGTTGGTTATTCTAAGATTAGGGGCCCCGCCTGGCCAAGTGGTCATGGCGCTTGCCTTTACAGATCACTCACATCCAGGGCGGACACGAGAGAGGGGCAAACGGCGATATATCCATTGGGCCCTGGTCCGTAAAAAGTCCGGCTTTAATAACACTTTAATTTTACGAAAGCAAAATTTTGTTTGAACAAGAATAAGGAGAGACCATGGTGTTTCTTATCCCAGTGCCCGTGATTCGTTCTTTACGGCCACGTTCACATCTTGCTGATTGGTGGATCTTTTGGGGGGTATCGCTGTTGTCATAATGGTACCTATCAGTGTAGAATTAATGTGAGGCAGTTTTATTATATTTAGACAAAACTATCAATCAGATTTGTCTAAACTGACGAAGAACTTAGGTTCTCAGAATAAAGGCTCTGACGACAAGTGAGAAATTCTTTATCAGTAGATATAAGAGACCAGTGTTAGAGTTTGGCTTTATTCTAGGTCATAAATTTACAGAACAACCATCTGTAATTAGACGTTTGTCCATGAGATTAACAGTACGTAATACTAGCCGCAGATTTTGATTATCTCCTCTTACTCACTGTCATATTATCGTCCAACTTGAACTCCTATTCCTGGCCCTTTGCGTCTTTTGACAGCACTACTCGAAGGTAGGGTGCAAATAGCCTCGGACTGTTCCTGATCCAAAACAATTGGTACTGGGGATACCAGCCACTCCCTTGCTGACACCAAAAGCGAGCCTCCTTAATGATATCATTGCCATTAGTTTTAGAATTTAGATCTCCTTGGATTATTAAAGATCGACTCATAGTTATGTACGCCAAACGACCTGCCTGTCGACCTATCTCGTCATTTTAGGCGACTGGTTAGGCGACATATTTAAAATTCTTGTGGGCTCCATCCACCATCGCCGCCATTCCTCACACCATAACGACGGCAGTCAAGTCGAATATATGGAGATATGGAGCAGTATATGGCTCAACGATGGAGTAGAGATGGCCGTCGTGCGGAACCTGAAGGATTCCGCTCACGCTCTCGACAGCATGGCGTCAATAAAGGCCCAATGGCGCACTTCGGGTCTTCATATATATCATCGACGAAAACGTGATCACTCAGCTTTGTTGATGTTCCACAAACGTCATGGGCTTTGCTGTGCGTGTAAGTCTTTCAATGATATTCGTTAAGCACGCTATGGACTCTTCTGAACACTTGCAGGCAGGTATCATAACGTTGACGCAGGACGCGATCACAGTAGATCCGGGCAAAGCAAACCGTATAGTGGTGGCCATTTACTCTCAAACATGGGTTTGAAACTCAGTACAGTACGAACTTAATTTCTCTAACCTGTATGATAGTATTGTTTGTATTAAACTATTATTTCTGCCCACTATTATCAAGATTCTACTACAGAATCCAGGGATAGCACAGTCTGTTCTGTCTGGTATATATATATATATATATATATATATATATATATATATATATATATATATATATATATATATATATATATATATATATATATATATATATATATATACATACATACATACATACATACATACATACATACATACATACATACATACATACATACATACATACATACATACATAAACATATATATTACAAACATAAACATATATTACATACAAACATAAAAGTGTACCTACATACTACATCATAATCACGTATAATTACAGCGTGTATCTACATTCTACAGCACAAAATTGGTATGATTATTTCCGTGTTTATCTACATTCTACAGTACAAAATAAGTATAATTTTTTTTAGTGTTTGTCTACATACTACAGCACAAAATAAGTATAATTTTTTCAGTGTTTTTATCTGCATACTACAGGACAAAAAACTTATAATTATTTTAGTGTTCTTATACATACTACAGTACAAAATAAGTATGATTATTTCAGTGTTTATCTATATACTACAGCACAAAATAAATCTATTTTTTGTTTTTATCTCCAAACTACAGTACAAAATAAGTATAATTATTTCAGTGTTTAAATACATACTACAGCACAAGATAGCTATAATTTAAGCGTGTACATACATACTAAATAATAAAGTAACTACAGTCCCAGCGTGTATCTACATACTACAGCATGCAATATGTATCATTTCAACGTGTATGCAGCACATAATTGCAATAATTTGCAAATGTATCTACATACTTGAGAATAAGACAGTCCTTGGTTAAGTCTCTCAAAGTGTTTTATGCTGAACACATAGGATAAGAGGTCAGGGCAAACATGAGTTGGGGTGGAGGTGGGGGTGGAGGGGGAGGTTTAACCGTAAGGGGGCCCAAGCCGTACAACACTTCTTAATTTTATAATAGAAAAATTTTGATTGAAAAAGAACTAGGAGATACCCGAGTGTTTCTTACCCCAGGGCCTGTGATCGTTCTCTACAGCCCTGCAAGAAGTTCAAAGCTTGGAGACAGGCTAAAGAACATAGCACTAAAGAAACCGCCACTACTCTCTGAGTAAGGATACTGCAAAAATTCGCGAAAAAAGCCACGGGGAATACACCAATCCAAGGTATATAAAAAACAGCATTAAAAGAATACCAACACTAAAGTATGGAATAATAATAATAATAATAATAATAATAATAATAATAATAATAATAATAATAATAATAATAATAATAATAATAATAATAATAATAATAATAATAATAATAACAACAACAACAACAACAAAAAGAAGACCAGCAACAACAACAACAGCAATAATAATAATAATAATAATAATAATCATCATAATCATAATCAACTTAATCATCATAATGTATTACCACTTGTTTTAAATTTCAAATACAGGTAATAATTGTATGTTTACTTTATATAAGTTCAGAAATATCGTCTCCATTGTAAAGAAAACAAAGAAGAAACAATGAAAACAAAGACATGTGTGAGATTTTTTTCTTATTCAAGGTTCGAAATTTGCCTAATTAGACCTTTGATTACCAGTAACAAGCTGGCCATGCGGAACTACAGAAAGGGAAGCAACTTGTCGAAGAGTTTTTAAAAGTCACCTCCCATGGTTTATTAGATTTACGATTCTCAAGAGCAAATATTTGATATGCATGTATTTAGAATCAAATGAGACCTATATTTGTATTAAAATCCATATAGGACGTATTTTCCCATATTTCTACCTTTATTTAATATTTCAACAAAATTAGCTTTTCCGTTCTTTAGTAAAAATTTATTGAAAGCAAACCAAATTGTTCTTTTTTCTTTGTTTCACTTTGTTGCATTTGTTTTGTTTGTTTAAATTATTAGGAATTTGCTTGCATTCTCTTCCTAATTTTCTTTTTAAAAGTGGGAATTTATATATTTGTTTCATGTAGAACTGGCTCATGATTAGCCAGTATCTAATGGCTAATCCGGTTAATTATCAACGGGTTTTTTTTCCGGTTAATACTTATCTGGCCGGCTAAAAATTATCACTTTATTATGCGCCTATTTTAGTTGGCTAGCCGGGTGTGTTTTTGAGGAGCATGAGGCCGCCATCCCCATCAGGAATCATTATCATTCGGACAGGATCAAGGCGATACCGTGGCAATGGTCCATGACACTTTTGCGGGTAAAATCAATTCACCTTAAATAAAAGACTGATTAGGTGGATAAGCTCCAGGTTGAAGCAGTTAATGGGATGGAGGGTGTTGAAGACTCGCTGGCTGGAGGTGCGTGTCAACGCTCTGGTGACTGTCCATAAATGGCAGGATCAGATTAGAGACCAGACATAAGATGATTTTGTTGCAATCCAGCTGCATCTCATTCGCAGGCTCGTAATCGCCGTTGACGTATACACTGAGACACTTCAGGGCAAGGTTGTCGAACTGCATCACTTCCCAGTTTTGGTTTTACATTCTGCTCGTATGCTGCAGGAAGGCAAACACATGCATGTGAGCGGTTACACCTTCCTACTTGGAGTTGATATGTATCCTGGTACTTCCGCTTGGAAAAGCTCTGATTAAAAATAGCAAACCGTATAGTCGTTCTGATATATATTTACAATTATTTGTAATACAAAAATTCCTATATACCTTGATTTCTTTAATAGGAATCTGGAACGACTGTGTGTATATATGAGAATTAATTACTAGGTCGTCATGCGAGTGTGTCTGCTACGCACTAACTTATATAACAACGATTCAGTGCCATCATTTTTTTGGTGATGCGTGCTTAGTCGTGACGGTATATGGGTTGGTGCGTGCAGGCAAGGCGATGGGTGAAATTTATTCGCGGACCTGGGTTCGAAACTCAGTAAAATACGAACTTAATTTCTCTAACCTGTATGATAGTATTGCTTGTATTAAACTATATACATATATTCATTTTTCTTCTTAAATGTCTCTGACGATTGTAACGGGGGTATCTTGGTCTGATCTTGTCCGTCCATATGTACTTAGGTACCTACATCCGTCCATATGTGTGTATGAAAACCTTCATTAGCTCTGTAGCACAGAAACATCTCAATGTATGCTAATAAATTTTAGTATATAGGCATACTTCAATTTATATAACACTGACATAATTTGAGAATACAAAAATATTGTTTGAAAAAGGATGCCTTCGAAAACTTTAGCAAAGAAATATTTCAGTTGATTCAGATGTTAACAGACTACATAATATAAACTGTACATTTTACGAAGAAGAGTCAAATGAAAGAACGGTAATAAGTATATGTGTTTGAAATGGACGGCTGGAAACGCCAATTTGCAGCACATGATACATGGCGGCCAATATCTTTGGCTGAGGAGGCAGGGTACAGTTTCGTATTTTGGCCCCTGGCAAATTTCTTAACTTAAGGCTATGGTGTGACTTTTTCAGCAATTATTGTCTACTAATTAAATATATGGATATATTTGTGAGCTAGATGTTTCGGGCTGGTGTTGTTCTTGAAATTGATGTCAGGCATGTACACCTTCCATAGTTACTCTGCAATATGTTGATAGTGAAATACCAATAGTTGTCTACGAAGAAGAGCTAGCCTCTTGTAACAGTAAACATGTGGGTTTGGGACAAGGAGCATATCTCAAAAACGGCTTGGATGACAACTATTTTCAACTGCATCAGCCTGTTTAGTACACACTGTTTGGCAGAATTGTAATCTAGGAAAAGGGCTTGTGTTTGCACTGTGAGTACCACATGGTGTCAAAAATGACCTTCGGACATGAAAATTGCAGGTATAAATTTGGGGTTGGGGTGCATAAACTTCTTCTGCTATGAACTGCCACTGACTTCTCTGGTCAAGTGGATAATATTTTTATGCTTTGTTTTAATATAGGTATCTCAAAATATGGACATTCTTGACCTCACTTGTGTATTTGATTTTTTATGATTTTTTGTACTAGGTCACTGTTTGCGGCATTAAATTTGTACATAAATACTGGCCCCTGCCCCCTGAGGTAGAACCGGTACAAACCACCGACCGACGCAAAACTACCGGCAAGCTTTCTCACATAGCTACGCCAGGCTGAGACTAGAACTCACGCTGACAGGGGGAAGATAACTTGATAATGCCGCTAATGGTCCCTCTTCATGGAAATAGAACAAGTCAGTCGATATTATTTCATTTCAAGATATGCCATAGTCGCTATGTCCTCCCACTTAAATATAGCTCGCAACCAGCTCTCTGTATTGTTCTCCATATTTTTCCTTTGAGAAGTGTGAAAATTGTCCTTGATATTATGAATTTAGTTTTAAATAATTGGAAACAAAACTGAATTCTAGAACATTGGCAAGATGTAAATAAAGCAAACGTTTTCAATTACTGGAAAGAGGCTTTGATTCATATCTTAAGATTATAAGTTTCCACAGTACCACACTTCTTATCACTCACATACATATTGAAGTTTAATCAAATTCCAGTTTTAAAATCATAATGAAATAGTAGGTTGCATGGATTTCAATTCTCATTTAATTCTTGTGCTGAGTGTAAAAAGACGCTCCCATCATATTTTATTACAATATAACGAGAATAATAAAAACTGCATGCAAATTACACTAACAAATCACTCTAGACAATGTACTAGTATAGCATAATTTATTAAAAAAACTCATATAAAATTTCAGCAAAGAATACAAAGTATCTATCACAGTTATATAGAAATCTACTTATGTAAACAGAGAAAAAAAAATAATTCAGTAAATGTTTATTGAATATATATATATATATATATATATATATATATATATATATATATATATATATATATATATATATATATATATATATATATATATAGCATTAGCTTGTTTAGGAAATACACATATATTTGAGTACGCACATATATATGCGCCTTTGTATATGTATACATGTATATTGCTAAACTTATCTAAATTCAAATACAGTGCCGCACCCTAATGCCAAAAATGTGAATTACTTTTCATCTCCAGAAAGTATTTGATTGCTGCTAATGTAAATGTTGAAATACCCGCATCATTTCCATCCCCCCAGCTCATAAGTCCAAATTGTAAATGTATGTACCATGAGCCTGAATCCTGCCATCGTTTATATTTTTTCATTATCGGAATACACAATCAAAAACTGGAGTATCTCAGATTATTTTTTTAGAATCTCATAGTTTAAGAAAATTAGAAATTTAGATTATACTATGCTTTTTAATATCATTTTTCACAATATCATTTTTCAAAAATATCTAATTAAATCCATAAATTAAATAATTTTGAAGCATAACCTCCAGCATACAATGAAAATATTGTGCATTGTTTTGTGCATTGTTATATGTGTACCTAACAAAAGCCCTGTCTAATGCATAAAACTAATCTCAGTGCAATCTACTGAAATTTATGTTGTCAAACCCGCCGTTAAAACATTAAAAAGGTAATATACTATAATACATACATCGGAATTATTGTATACGATGAGTTAATTCATCAAAATACGACATAAAATATATATCTTTGATTTAAATTGAATCATTTCAGTTGCATTGAATAAATTAAAATTGCTTTGAGTAAGTTAACTGCATTATTTTCTGAAAGAAAACAAAGTAAACATAAGTGCATTGACTATTCAGCAGTCGAACGAGTATTTGATCATGCATGGAATATAATTACTGTTCCATCAGCTGTAGAGAGATCGAGTAATCTGCATTGAGTACACAAGTTGCATTGACCGCACATAAGCAGTAAGATTCCTTGAAAAGGCATATATTACTTTTACATCCATTAGTTGCATAGCAACGGAACGAGTCTTTGAGGTTACATTCTGAGAGATGCATTAGTTGCACAGCACTAGAACGCGTCTTTGAAGCTGCATGGAAAATGTTTAGTTCAGTTGATGTGTAGCGATCAAATGATTATGTCAGACTATTTATAGTTCAATTGACTGTACAGTGAAAAAACGATTCTTTCAGATTATTTTAGTTGAAATGACGGTACAGAGATCAAATCATTCTTTCAGACTGTACTATGTGCACTTATTTGTGCACTTAATAGGCGTAAAATGTGCAGAAAGATAACACGTTAAGATACACAGAGTACGATTGATGTCATAGACTGCACAGCGAAACACAAGCGCTGTCAGCTTGTATTAGTGTCAAGTATGTTTTCAAACGCTGCTTATGTAATTGAGCATCATCCAGAGAAATATATTCCATGCGGATCTAAACTCCCTCTTTCTTTATTACAGACCTCTTTCTGTATCATGAACTGCAGCTGCACACAAGAAAAATTAGTAGGTCCTGTTCTATTTAATATTTCTGCGGCGTACATTTCATCTCTTATTTGCTTGGACAGGTAACGGGTCTTGTAAAAGTAAACCCTGACTTGTCATGTCGAAATAATGAAGATTGTGCTTTACATCAGTGAAGTTAAAATGGTTCTAAAGGAACACAGCGATAGCGATGATACGTTAATTTAGCAGTTATCGAAATCCTACATTTAAACGTTCGAGTGGATTTTAAAATGTTGAGGATGCTTTTTGCAAAAATGCTGATGAAAGAGCTGACTGTAATACTGATAAAAGCTGCTTGCTGTACTATTGATACAGCTGCTTGCTGTACTATTGATACAGCTGCTTGCTGTACTATTGATAAAGCTGCTTGCTGTAATACTGATAAAACTGTTTGCTGTAATAGTGATACAAGCTGCTTGCTGTAAAGCGAATAAAGCTGCTTGCAATACTGTTGATGAAGTTGCTTGCTGTCTGCACAGTTGATGAAACTACTTGCAATGCTGATGAAGCTGTTTGCTGCCATGTTTATAAAACTGCTTGCCGTGCTATTGATGAAGCTGAAGCTGCTTGTTGTAATGTTGATGAAGCCACTCGCTGAAATATTGATGAAGCCACTCGCTGAAATATTGATGAAGCCACTCACTGAAATATTGATGAAGCCACTCACTGTAATGCTGATAAAGCTGCTTGCTGTAATGCTGATAAAGCTGTTTGCTGGAAATCTTAAATATTTCTTACATTGCTAATTCTTAATATTGTCATCTATGTCATCCCCGTTTTAAATCAACCGTCGTTCGTTTGAAGAGGTAATTTGCTTGGTAATTATCCTATGTAGAGGCAATTTACTTGGTAATTATCCTTATACAGAGGTAATTTACTTGGTAATTTTCCTTATCGTTTCTGTCACTTCAGTGACAAATGCAGCCTTGAAATGCTGAAACATTTTTTAAAATTTGTTGTTGCTTTAATGAGCTGTATATTAAAAATTAAGACAATATTTAAATTTTGACTTTCACACGTGACTAAAGGTAAGTTACAAATTAATCAAATTATTTTACCTAAGGAAATAGCTTTGATTCGGGTGTTAAAATTAAGTTTAGTAAGCTTGACATTAAAACATCTCCTGCTGAATCAGTTCATCTCCTGCACAGACCTTGAATTATGCAAATGTATCCTCTTCGTCACCATCCAACAATTTGACCGATTCATGACCATTTTCCTTCAACACCACTCCTGCAACTTTGCTGTACTGGTGTTGTTTCGTTAAAAGTGTAAACGGTTTCTTGTCTTTACACCAGTAGAAAATATACATAGCCGCATATATGACAGCCATGAAGACCATGTTAAAGTTGAGATGCATTCCGAATGCGGCCACCATAAAGTGCACGTTGCGATAGTCATTTCTGTCCCAATTAGGATTGGTTTCGCCACCTGCAAAACCGAAAAAAAAATATAAATCAAACAAGAGCTCTTAGAAATGTGCCTACTAAACTGTTCTAATTTCTAGACAATTATTTTATTAATTTTTTTTCATTTGATTTGTAGCTTTGAAATAACAATAGAAGTAGGTGAAATGGAATATATATATATATATATATATATATATATATATATATATATATATATATATATATATATATATATATATATATATATATATATGCAATAAACTGACGACGAACAGTACGAAACTAGTAACTAACTAGCCTAAGCGCTTTCGACTCTTACTGAAGGTCACAGATCTTACATGTGATGAGATAAATCACATTCTCTGTTTTGTACGTTTTGTTTGGACCATGTGGCCTTCAGTACGTCGGAGAAACTGAAAAGCTACACAAAAGGATAAACCTTCATAGATCTGATTGGATGACAAAAAAGCTGTACAGAAGCCCGGTCGCAGAACACTTCTCCTCCTCTGGCCATACTTTCAGTGATATAATACTTATCGCTATTGCTAACAACCACAGCGCTGGAGTCCCGAAACCAGGAAGGAAAAGGAATCATACTGGATACGCCGACTTCGAACATTGAAACCAAGCGGTCTAAACCAAGAAGACTAGAAAATGAAAACTATGCACTAGTAGAATTTAACATTTTCTAAATCTTCTTATTATCCTTCACTTTTTACTATAAGAATAACCGGTATAGAATCAAATATCCGGGATATAATCTGCGTTACATAAATGTGCAAAAAGTAAAAATAGATGTCGCTTTGGCTTGTAGACTTTTAGGGAATTATACACCGTTTTCAGTTTCTGCAACTAGTCTATACAAGCTGGTTGTATTTATAGTTTTTACACATGTGGAGACAGCCATGTAGAGGTTTACAAACAAAACGTGTTTGTGTTTATTTGTTTGTCGTATATATGTTTTGTATTTGCCTTTGAAACAGACTCATTAAGAGTCGAAAGCGCTTAGGCTAGTTAGTTACTAGTTTCGTACTGTTCGTCGTCAGTTTATTGCATCTATTTTAATCAATCCTTGACACACGTGATCCCTTGGTGGATCCAGTACGCTTGAAAGGGTTGTTATTCGCTATATGATTTGTATTCTTTATATATATATATATATATATATATATATATATATATATATATATATATATATATATATATATCTATATATATATATATATATTTAATACTCTCCAATTAGGGGTTTATCTTATCATTAATCCCCATGGTAAATTAGAATATACATACATACAAATGTTCTAGATGTCAAACAGTTAACACAGAACAACACACTGCATATGAATAAATGGAAAGAGTTCCTCTTAAAATACTGAGACACTTTATAGTCATTAAATATTAGTTTGCATTCGTATGCAGTCGGTCGCTTTTTCGACCAGCTTTGTTTTACTTTTTATCGATGACAAGGCTAAACCGGTTTTTGTAAAAGGTACCAGGATTAATCGACAATCAATTTTGTATTTTTGATAGACTATGATCTCTTTCAGAGCTTCAGTCCAATGCTGTTATCTCTTATTCCCCGAACATAGATATGGTTTTTGGTGCTCTCGATTGTCATTGTTGTTAGAAGTAATCACATGTTCTTTGTTGTAACCTTGAAAAGTAAAACTATCACCTTGATGCTTTTTTTCGGCATGCTGCATGTCCAGATTGATGTTCCATATATCGTTTTTTTTAAAATTCTATATCATCATGCTATAGCACAGCTCTCGGATGTACATGACAGCGAACTTTGCTATGTACAGCCGTCTGTTCAAATGTGGGACTTCAGCCTGCGTCCAAATATCGCACTCGAGAGTGAAGTCGATATTGAAGCTCACCCCTTTTCAGTTGTGTGGATCATCCTGCCGAAGTCGTTATACATCATCTCTAAGGTAAGCTGATCTGAAATGCTGCATATAACTATTTAGTATCTAATATCGAGCAGCACAAAGAATCTGTTTTCATACGTGTCAGCAATTGGCGCATCGGCAAGTACCGACCGCGGTAAAGTCTGGATAGACAAGTATCGTTTTGTATATACTGAAAGGCAGCATTATCCCGTGTTTTTTTTTACCAGTCAGCCATGGATCCTTGCAAACATCCCAAACATTGATATCTTCAGTGCAAGATTATTCGTTTCGTTCAAAATTTACATTGATGATAGCGCGACCAAACTTTATTGCAATTCTGTTCGGCGTTCAGCACTGGTTAGCCTCCACTGAATGACAACCTAGCGGTGACGGGCGAAATAACATCGTTGCTGATGAGGTTAGGAAATCTGAATATAAGCTTTTTTGGTTTATGATGCTCGTGTTATTAATCACATCAACAGTTTCCGGATTCCCCTTTAATCAAGCGCACATCGAGGGAACGAAAGGAGTCGAGTTGATTTCCGTACAGAGACATGAATAAGTTTTAAACAAGTTTGATGCTGTTAGAGTTCATGTGTGCTTCTTTTAATATGTTAAGATTTATTACATTACTGCTTGACCTTTTAGAGAAACATCATTGAACACTTTAAACTGACTACAGTAAATGGGTCTCGTTCATACCACTGACATTCAACGCAAAACGGTGATTGTACCCGCAGTACCAATAACCGATTTGGAAGCCGGATAGTAAGTGATTAACCTCAATGGAAATTGTAGTAATCTGTGTATATAGGGGATCGTACGGGTACATAATGACAGCAGCAGTGGTCAGTCTGTTCATCCGTCCAACATCTCACACGAAAACGTTACAACACGCTTTGCATCCATGTTGATATTATCCGATGTTAGGACCTTAATGTCAATGCACAAACCTCTGGGTTCTCATCCACTCTCACCATCCTCAGCTTCCACAGTTTTAACTTGCACTATACTTATCTTAAAGGGGAATAAACAAAATCATGATCGAGCAACCGAACATAAGCAAGAAACATATATCATTGGTGCTGACTGCCAATTCTACTATCGACGAAGAGGACAGAGTATTGGTACAGCTCGCACAAATAATGCGTGTCCTCGATATGAAATACAAACCAATGGTGCATAAATATCAGTGAACTTCGGCTTGACACGTACCGGTTAAGATTGATGTCTAACCAGGATACAAAGCAATGCACTTGATTACTCAGATTTGTATCCTAAGCCACTCCATGAGAAGTTAGATTTGATTGCTCTTTCGCTGTTGGGACAAAAGCCAAAAGTATAGCGCTCGGGGAGTCTATGACGTGTTTGCTACTATAATAATGATGTAGTATTTGGTGAAACCTCAGCGATGACCTTTCCGCCAGGGTAGGTAGAGTCCTCTAAAAGTCGTCTTACTTTGCGGAAATAGAGAGAAAAAAGAATTGAATTAGAAAAGACGGGTTTTGTCGCATAACATTATTCGTCCGGAAAAATAAACTGTCAGTGAACCTGGTGTTTGCGACTATTGATGAACGTGCTGGCGGACGTGTAGAAAATCATGATATTTCCAGATCTAGTGATATCATGTGCACTACAAACAATTCTAGTCAACTTCTGTTTTTTTCTTAGCAATACCATATGCGGTGCCAAAATGATGGATACGTACTTTAGGAAGAAAATAAACACATTAATCCTTCTCTATTGAAGCGGAAAGATGCAATATGGCAGAACTGAAACGTGTTGTTCATGCGCCAATGACAGTCTCATGCAAGATTCCTTAATCCGTTTCTGACAAATTATATGCTGTACTTTTGACAAATAAAAGATTGCCTCTATAACTTTCAAGAAGAATAAATGGAGCACAAAGCACAATTCAATATCTCAACTATACGAAACTTTCAGTAGTGTCCATTGCACACATTGATTATCACACAGAAAAGAAAATCGAAACTATTGTATTATTGGCATCTAATGTTGACTCCTGTGACAGGGCCTAAGAGACATAAAACAATAAAGAGAATATCATTGCCTATTATATCAAGGTTGGAGTAATAAGTTGACAAAACCAGATTTATCTCTTTTGCTTACAAAATAAAGTGCTTTCTTTTTTCTTTTTTTCTTTTTTTTACAAAATCTGCCTGAGTAGCTTTTAATTATTGTCCATCTTGATAAACCAAATTATACTTTGTTAAAATAACAGGCTTTTGCGTAATCTTGGATTGGCCTACATAAAGGGCAATAATAGATACATAGTTCACGCATCAGTAATTACGTTGATTAGCCACGACAGCTGCCTTTCATGAAATACTTGTAGTCTTCTCGACTATGTGCAATAAACGGCTAGCATGTTGAGGGGAACTTATCCCAATGTACAATATATAGTCATTAATAAGGAAAGTTTGCAATTGAATAAACATATTAATTCTTTCTTCTAACCACACTTTTTGCGAAGATCTGTATATAGCATAGACATAATCCTATGTGGCCATGAACTAAATACAAATACTAAACTTAAGTAAACATAAAATGTAGGTCACCGTAACCTTGTTTGGTTATGATGGTGTACAACTATCGAAGATAAAACAAGTTTTAGTATTCAGAAATAGTAACTAATAAAAGACCTTCAAAAATATTTCAGGAAAATCACTAAGGCATGAATGTTTACCGCATATAGTCGTAATAGACTGTTAAACGCGCATAAAAGGAGATAAGTGAGAAAACTGAAACATTTATATATTTGGATTCACTCTAATTTCGGATTCTTATTTCATATGTTAAAATCAGCATATAGATGTGCTTACTGTTGTGTTTAGATTATTTCGGAGGACACAGTTGTTAGTATTATTCATTGGAATTACAAAGTGCTCATTAGACTAGAACATATTCTGGGACTAATGCAAATTATTCAAAGGAGTTCTGAACAATTCCATTGTAATAAGTACTCTCGAGGATATCAATTCATTAGGAACATTATATTCTTTTGGAATGGAATATAACTTTTCAGGATTATTTTGGATTCACTTAATAAAAGTTCTTACAGTTTCATTTTATAACTTTGACAATTAAATTATTTAAGTTTTACAAAACTTGTTGGTTTTGCTTCTTTCTGTTACTTAGCTTATGACCATGGAGTAACAACTTTATCATCATCACTTTCATTATTTTACAGGAATACAGTCTGAGAAATGAACATCAAAGGCAATATGTAACCCATATCATTGAAGTGCAACATATGGGCAATAACAACCTACTTCTGCAATGAGAGAGTGGTGCTCATCTCGATGGATCACTCACTAATTCTTACGATTCTATGTAGAATCATATACACATAGCAAGCAAAACATACCCGTGGTCCTCAGATAAACATAAAATCTTAAACTATGCCATTAAATGTAGATCACAGTGATCTTTTGGTTCATGCGTAGGGCTAACTGAATAATACAGTCACTTAGTTTAGTGATTCTGGCATTAGCATTTTTACAAAGGTTATTGAGACGATTCTAGAAGAACTTTCTATTGGTTTGGCTAGGTCACATGAACAAGCACGTTCGAGACAAAATGAGTAGTAAGGTCTGTCACGTATGGTATATTGTGAAATACAGTCACAGTTGAAATTGTATATAAGGAGAGAACTGAACAATCAGATTCATTCATATTTTAAAATCATCCTCATTTCTTGTGTTCCTTTTGTAAGTCTGCAGACAAATTGTATGTTGTTCTTATATATTATTTGCAAGGAAAAAACGTTTGTTTGGACTGTCCAGTGGAAATAGAAAGTACTTATTATTTGGACTAATAATATTTTTCTGTAACTGTTGAGAATTATTCGAAGGAATTTTTGAACGATGCCATCCTGACAACGTCATGTTTCTTGGCGGACCAGTACATTTCCGGTTTTGAAATTACGCGTAACTTTTCATTGTTTTGGACTTTCATAAACTGTACCAGGATTAATATGGATTCACTTTATAATACTGTGAATTCCTCTCACTATTTTATCTATAACTTTGTCAATTGTTGATTTTGTTGCGTAGTTTGTGACCATAGAGTCGTGACAATACAGAATTCAAAACAAACTGTCATCATAGGATAAACGCATAAACTGAACCTTGGCCAGTAAAATGTAGATAACAATGACAGCTTTTTGTTGTAAGGATGAGGTACTCATAGAGATGCATAGAGTCATTAAGCTGAATGATTTTACAATGAACATACTATGTGTATTTGTATATATATATATATATATATATATATATATATATATATATATATATATATACACACACACACACACACACACACACACATACACACAGTTAGCGTCCATCAGCACCTTTCCTGTTGTGGAGCAGACGCTATGAAAACCCGCTTCAGCTTGTTGCTTACGACACAGGCAGGTAGAAGGAAATAATTGTGGTGATGTAGTTGACTGCACATATGAATAAATTTTATATTTATTATCGCCGACATCATAGCAGAAAGCCGAACCCTAGATGACATTATTAAATAACCTTGTGATTGATTATCACGCAATTTTGCGCACGCCAGAACTGGGGATTTTTCGGTGACTGCAGAGTGTTACGATCAGCACGTGACTAATACAAAATCCACAACTTAAATTTGTGTTGAAGCACAACTGTTTTAAGATGGAGTCAGTCTCATAGATTCAAAATTCAACTCGAAATCGCGAATCAGAGCTACCGAAAGCAATAACGGAAGTTTGGCTGTGTGTATTTCTGTAGCACTTCTTTGATTTGTTCTTTCAAGGTTTAACATTTTTTTTTTAAAATTTGATCTTACAAGGCGTACATAAACAGCTTAAGAAACTAGGAATAAATGAATAATAATAAAAGATATGGTACTGAACATGGCTTTGTGTGCTGTTTTACAACACAGAAAGACAAAGCGTTTTTAGTGCTAAGATAATTGGACTAAAGTACCTTGTCCAATGACACAACATTATTATCCAACTAGGTTAATTCCAATGGTAAAAATTCGATCTAGCGCCCTTTCGGTCACCAGCTAAGCACACTAACCACTGAGCCATCGCGGATCCTTGAATCGTGGTTCTTTCAAATCCTCTGGAGAGCAGAATTTACAGTGAAGTTGAAAACGTAACATTGCATTGGTAAAAATAAAAGTTACTCGCCAGATGTAGCTGTCAATGTTTAAAACCCACTTCTGCTCAAAGTGACATTATTCTACTGCCGGCAAAGCCTTGTTTAGAAATTATATTCATAGTCACCAAGCCTTTATAAAACTAGTTATGCATAATCTGTCAAATGTATATTTTGTTTCTGTCCTATTTATAAAAATACACTCTAAATATGGCAAGAAAAAACAAACAGTCTTTTGGTTAATTTTAGTTTTTTTAGGAATGTATTTTACTTACCAGGGAACCTGTCATGAACGTACAAGACAAAGGCAGCATTTGTAAACCAGGTTCCCAAGTTAAGCACCAAAAAGGTTCGAATAAGTTGAGGCCAGATCGCTCCCTCTCCTTTAACATACTCAACGAATATGGCCAAGGCGCATCCAAACATCAGGAAGATTGGCAGCAGATGGATGATAATCTCCAGCGGTTCCTTGTCTAATCCGTGTGTTTGGGAGTGGAAATAGAATGCAATTCCATACCTAGAAAACAAGTTTTTATTATCACAAGCAGTAAAAATTAATCCGCATACATAATCTTTGCTTAAAGGCAAAATGTTTAAGAATAATGTAGTAAATGGTTGAGACCCTGCATCTGTTAGCTTGAAGTAGTGATTGGAAAGCACGTGCCTAAATACTAATTTGTTTGTTGTTTTATGGCGTTTGAGGGGGTGAGGGGACTTTTGAAGATTGTTCCTAAAGAATTGTTATGGCAAAATATCTGAAACAACTAATACTGACAAAAAGTACATCCATACCAAAATTAAAGAAAATTATAAATCCACGCTTCAAGTCACCGTTACTTCACGATTTAGAACTCTGTCCTGATCAGATTTTTTTAGAAAAGAAAACAGAAACAAATGGATTAGGAATGGTAAACTGTCATTTTGCTCTGAATAAAGCCAATTATATTAGTCAAAATTTAGATGGCTCAGTTTACCAAAGTGCTACAATAGCACTTATAGATAGGAATACACCATTATCTGAGTCCAAACGATAGAATCAAGGCATATAACAGTTCTATACTAATTTAATCTGTCGAAAATAGTCCACTTTTCCATTGGCATCTAATGATATCAGCTATTCTTCAAAATGTCTACGTCTGATCATTCTAGTTAGGAGTCTTCTCAGATCAATCCGAACACTGGAACTGTGAACTGTGGTCAACATTCAAACCTAACATGTCTCCTGGATATATTTTTATATAAGAAAATTTTCATCCTGGAAAATAGAAACAAAACTCGAAATATAACTGTCGAAGTAACTTTTCAGTTCTCTGCTCTGTCTGTTTATTTTGAGAGAGAGAGAGAGAGAGAGAGAGAGAGAGAGAGAGAGAGAGAGAGAGAGAGAGAGAGAGAGAGAGAGAGAGAGAGAGAGAGAGAGAGAGAGAGAGAGATATTCCTAGATTCCTTGATGTACCTATGTCGCCACTGACCAGAGTTATTACGACTAACCTAAATTATAGAGAGAATATTTTTAAAGGGGGGGGGCATCTGGTTGGTTGTGTTCTGGTTATAAACTTCAGAAATTACGTTAATTCTTTTCTCAATATGTAGTGTTTGTTTTCTTGAGCCAAAATTTGAGACTTTAGTACACTGCAAATGAAATATTAACCTTCAAAACCCTTTATTATTACTGATTAGCTGTTCATGTCGATAAACAAACAACAACATTGACACAGTAGCTATATACCATTCACGATTGCAGATATTCACCCGAGTCTTATTTATATATAAATTCCGCTTTTTCTGCCATCAAGAAAATATTTCCAAGATCTTTCTCCTGAAACAGAAATTCATTTCCAGCTTTGTATAATTATTTTCATGTTTTTCAAACACGCAAGAACTTTTTTTTAATATGTAATTCTGACATTTACCCCTGGACTCCCCAATGAAACTAGGACTTCCCTCCCCAGTTATCCCCACATTATCTTTATACTACTTTATTTATATATAGTAAGATTTATCTTTCAGGTATACTCGGATCCCGCATAACCGTTAGTGCACATGTAAGGCCCCCCTCTCTCTCTCTCTCTCTCTCACACACACACACACACACATACACACACACACAAACACACACAATCATGGATCTTAAGGGTTGTTTGACCACATTTGAACTGAACATAAAGTCACACCAAATTTTAAGCATTGTTATTTATAACAAAAAAAGGGCATTGTTTATTTGTTGTTGTTGTGAGGTTTAACGCCATTTTTCAGCACAGGAAAGGCTATACATGGCGGCCAGTAATAATGGTGGAGGAAGAAACCGGAAAATCACCGGAAAGAACCACCGACCCAGGAGAAGCTACTGGCAAGCTCTCTCACATATCCACATTCGCCGAATCTTAGACTCGAACCCACGCAGATAGAGGTGAGATGGCAATGATCCGTAACGGACAGCACTTTAGACCAATCGGCCACTCGGGGCCCCTTTTGTTTATTTGTCAATCAAGTGCTAGTGCTTTTAGTCCCTGTAGAGCAGGTTTCTTTTAAGTATGTTGAAGAGGCTTGAGTCTAACCTTTATTTATTGTGCTTATTTGGTAATTATTATTATTTAAAATAAATAACATAAGGATTAGTTATCGTTCAATTAATTTGTAGTTGTGAACAGAGCTTAAATAATGTCAACCTAAATCAGATCTTCGGTGGACCTTTGTTTCAATAACCAAAGAAGTTGTACAAAGACTGTTCTTCGAGTATTGCAAACATAGTAGCCGACTTCGACAATCGTAACATCATAGAATTCTTAAAAGCAATTGCTTACAACATTAACTTTTAAACAATACATGTTTTTAATATGTGAAAATGTTAACTTTGTTTAACACTTACTACTGAAATTTATTTCAATTAACCTTTTGCTTTTAACATAACTTAATATAAATTTTTCTTTTTTATTGGCAAAATGTCATATCAAATGAAATAAGTTTTAAAATCATCGGGGAAATGACTTGGGGGAAGGTCCTATTTGATTGGGGTGGGGAGTCCAAGGGGGATATGGGGGGAGAGTCAGGGGTGGAATATCCGTGGGAATGGAGATGTCCTAGATTCATAATGTACACCCCTGAGTTCAACTGTTGTAGGCTGAAACCCACACAACGGTGATGAAATTTAACCAACGATTTTTAAACAATTAATTCCAAGAAGAAGAAGAAACAGCCTCCGTAGTTCAGATAGAGAAGATTGCCGACATCAATCACATTTCAGATGCTCGTGAGATTGCGCAGAGCTAGCATTCTACATCTTTGTTAAAGTACAAAACCTCACATTCGAAACTGCTGCCCTTTGGATCACATGAGTTATTTTCGTAACATTGCCTTACCTAGAAGTTGAAAATGTATCAAACAATTTTTTTAATTTGCAAATTCTTGGCCAATCGTACAATCAATTCAAATAAATAACCGAAGTAATTTACGTCAATAAATGGAGCGACTGCGATGAGATTGTGATTGCTTAAGTGATCGAATCATTCCTTCAACAAGTAATTTTAAGCATCGGTACCAATCGTTATTCATTTCGCTAAGCCGGCAAATACGGATTGACCAAGATGTAACGATTTAATTTTCCGTATGTATTAATCTGGTTTCTTACACTTTAGATGGTGCTAACCTTTTTGACATATTTTAAAAAAGCTCCTTTTCCATATATTATAGTACAATATAGTAAATCTATGATACAGTAAATGAACAGATTTGTTGCAATAATGCATTCAATTTTTCTCAATGAGATAATCTCAGTTTAATTTTAATTTCGATTGTTTTAATTTTATCTTATTCATAATGCGCCAGTAGTTGCAATCACTCCAAAGCTTGCCAAAATTGTAAGCCCCCATAATGGTTACAGGTATACATGACAAGAACCAACAGTGGAACTTCCTTAATTTCACCCTTGTTTTTGACAGAAATATTAGTCTATGGTCAATGCTTCCAATGATATCACTTGCAGCAGTATGGAGTAGGGAAGGGTGTTGTCATTATTTTCCCCATTTTGCTGATAGAAACAAGTGTGTGCGGTCCTGACTTACCAGATAAAACACAAGACGACCGACATGTAATTCATCCCCTTAATGACGGGAAGACGGTAAAAATCCAGCAGATCGATAATTCCATGAAGAATGAACATTCCGTAGATAGTCATGTGTTGCATGTAAACCAGCTTGGTAAAATTTCCTTGCCAGTCATAAAAATGGGGACTGCCGTCGAATAGTTCAGCTAGAAAACCTGAAGAGTTGAGAAAGTGCGTTTTTATTAATATTAGAAACATACTTAGAAATATGGTCCATTGCTATAAAAGTTCGATCTAAAGAAGAGAACTGATGAAAGTCAAGATTTTCATGGTAGAAAAAATAGCTGGAAATTTGTGATAATGTCAAGGGTTTAAATAGAAAACTACAGACTAGAAATTAAAGTGGTTTTGGTTTGGTGAGTTTTGTTTTGTTTGTAACAGTGACTGGAAAGCACGAAGAACAGAGATGAAAGGTTAAGTTTTTAATGGCAAATTATAATAATGTGGGAAAGTCGTACAAACTAAACATCTCTTGTTTATCAGACTATGAATCAATTTACATTATTATATAGAAGTGATTATATCAAAAGTTAGACAATTTATCTTTGTATAAAATGAAACTGTTGCTCTAAAATGAACTGGTCTAGCTCGACGCCGCCATTCGTACTTATATTCGCAGATATGGATGGATTTAGTTTGAAAACATTTCGTCGGTTTCAAATGAGAGAGCTGAATGTGCCAAAACAAAAACTGAAAACTTATAAGTAATTGTTTCATTGTAGTAATAAATTCTTATTTCATTGTAGTAATTGGTCATTGTACCATTACATTCATTGGTCATTCTTTAATTGCAGTAATCGGTCACTATCATGAAAATAATTGGTCATTGTGTCATTACAATAACTGGTTATTGTATCATTACAGTTATTCGTTATTGTCTCATTACAGTAATTGGTTATTGTATCATTACACTAATTGGTCATTGTACCATGACATTAATTGGTTACTGTATCATTATTGTAATTGGTTATTGTATCATTGCAGTAATTGGTCATTGTATCATTAAGTACTTGTTTATTGTATCATTACACTAATTGATCAATGTACCAATACAGTAATTGACCACTGTATCATTACAGTAATTGGCCATTGTACGAATACGTTAATTGGTCATTGTAACGTTAGAGTAATTGGTCATCGTATCATTTCAGTAATTGGTCATCGTATCATTACAGTAATTGGTCATGTATCATTACAGTAATTAGTTATTGCATCAGTACAGTAATTGGTGATTTTATCATGACATTAATTGGTTATTGTGTCATTTCAGTAATTGGTTATTGTCTCATTACAGTAATTGGTTATTGTATCAGGGCAGTAATTGGTCATTTTATCATCAATCAGTGAAATTATAGGAAGAGATTTATTTTTACATTTGATTTTTTTAAAAATATATTTAATCATCACATACGACAAGAAAGCAAAACCAAACAAAACTAAAATGGCGATATTCAGGAACTGAGGACATACTTTAAGTTAACTCGATCCAGTTGTAAGCTTTGTGATGTTTATTTTGAAGTTGACCTTCACAATTCATATGCAGTCTTAAATTACATCCTTGTCACATATTTCCAAAGCAACTTATCCAAGCCACAGTAAACTGATACACTTGTCCTGACTGGAAATACATTCTATCATTTCATTTTTTGTTGTTGTTGAGTATATTACAAGTGTGCGGGGAGATATAAATAAGTATAAAAATTATTTTGGGATTTAAGACTGTTTACACATCGGTGTATTTTACACCAAAAACAACGTAATTTTTAGGTAGGCAAGAATATAGTCATAATATCGGCTAAAACAATCATACCTCCAATGGGAAATAGGGTTTTGCACACGATCTCTACGGGAAGGTCCCATTTTATCCGAGTTGGGTAGGAAAGCCGTGGTTTGTGCTTGCTGCTGTCACAGCCTGCCTGTAAACATAGGGACATAATATTGTCAGAACAATGGTGTATTCCCCGCTGTGTGTAAGGAGACTCTGTTCGCTCCTTTGGTCGAATGTTTCTTTTTTGAAAGGCCTTTTTGGACTCATTTCAGCTCTGCAAATATCATATTCAGATATAGTATCTTTATTATTGACATCATTACAGTTCCGAAATTTGTATTCGTTCAATTGGTTTTTGCTATGGTTCCTTGAACTTCACTGATCAATACTTTATGCAAGAAAGAATGTATTTCGTATTTGGAGAAAAATATTAGGCGAAAGATATATTGCAGAAAACAAAATTGTAATTATTTATATTGGTTTCATGTCTAAAGGTTCCATATAAAGTTTCATAAACACTTTCTAAAGTGAATACCATATACCAATACTAAATGGTTTCAGAAAATTCCATATTTTTAACTGAGGATACATTCTGGCTTCTCACCCTTACATAACTGCCGAAATATCAGCAACATGATGCGAAAGGTCATTTAAAAAAGGACTAAGATGTTTACTGAATCGGTTAATATATTTTAGAGAGAGAGAGAGAGAGAGAGAGAGAGAGAGAGAGAGAGAGAGAGAGAGAGAGAGAGAGAGAGAGAGAGAGAGAGAGAGAGAGAGAGAGAGAGAGAGAGAGAGTCACGTCTTACTGTAATATGGTCCCTGTATATATTAAACATCCACCAAAGTGATATACCAATAAAAAACACAGCTTCATCTATATGCCCAGCAAAGGAACCCATTGATGTTGTTATTAGCCTGTGGAAAAAAGATCCGAATGTTAAATTTAATGTGATTGTTTGCGGCTAATGACAGATGCAAAATCCAAATGACATTATGTGATTAATACAGTGCGACCAATCGAAAATCAAGATAAGCTGATACGAAAATAAAACAAGGAAAATCAAAGGTTTCAAAACCTGGGTCAAACACTGTGAAGCCCTTGCAAATAACTACGGTGATCAATGGAGAAATTAGCGTATACAATACCCGTAGTGCGGAACCATGGATACAGTAACAATGCTAAGTTGAATGCATTTTCTGTTCCATATTGACCACTTATATTTCCTAATTACTTTATATTTATGGAGCACAGTAGAGATCGCCTCTTTTCCGAAAACAATGTTTTGAAAGGCAGATCACGTCTTACTTGGGTATTCGTTTTTCAGATTTATATTGAAAGTACACAAATATAACCTCTGATATGCATGTGTATTGATTCCTGGTACAATACTGATTGGCTGGTACAATACTGATTGTGGGTACATCACTGATTGCTGCTACATTACTGATTACTGGTACAATACTGATTGCACTACCACACTGATTGCTGCTACATTACTAATTACTGATACAGTACTGATTGCTGCTACATTGCTGATTACTGGTACGATGCTGATTGCTGATACATTACTGATTACTGGTACATTACTGATTACTGGTATAATACTGATTTCTGATACATTACCGATTACTGGTACATTACTAATTACTGGTACAATACTGATTGCTGATACATTACTGATTACTGGTACATTACTGATTACTGGTATAATACTGATTGCTGCTACATTTCTGTTTACTGGTACATTACTGATTACTGGTACATTACTAATTACTGGTACAATACTGATTGCTGATACAATACTGATTACTGGTACATTACTGATTACTGGTACAATACTGATTGCTGCTACATTTCTGATTACTGGTACAATACTGATTGCTTCAAGAATACTTGAGTGTGAACAAATATATTACTCATTATTTTAAAATATTACAAATAACTTTGTTGTTTCTCAAGGGCTTAGCGTAAGCTCTTGATTTAGCTTTGGTGAATACTTTTAGAAGATTTAAGAGAAAAGAATGCAAATATTGAGAAATAATTATTTTAGTGATATAACGAATCCAGATCACGACGATAACGCATTTCCAACCATTTCATTGTGTGATAACAAACGTTTGACTGTAACGTATTATTCTTATTATGGCTGCAGCATTTGGGGCAGGTCGGGGTGGTGAAGTTTGTGATGGAAGGTGGTATGTATGTATGTATGTATATATGTATGTATGTATGTATGTATGTATGTATGTATGTATGTATGTATGTATGTATGTATGTATGTATGTATGTATGTATGTATGTATGTATGTATGTATGTATGTATGTATGTGTGTGTGTGTGTGTGTGTGTGTGTGTGTGTGCGTGCGTGCATGCATGCATGCAAGTATGTATGTATGTATGTATGTATGTATGTATGTATGTATGTATGTATGTATGTATGTATGTATGTATGTATGTATGTATGTATGTATGTATGTATGTATGTATGTATGTATGTATGTATGTATGTATGTATGTATGTATGTATGTAAATAAACGATATATATAAACGAACTGTGATAATACATACATACATACATACATACATACATACATACATACATACATACATACATACATACATACATACATACATACATACATACATACATACATACATACATACATACATACATATATTACATAACTTTCAGCAATTATTTGTTACTATATTCTTGATTTATTGGTTCTTTCTTCCTCTTTTCCCTTTTTCTTTCCGTTCATTATTCTGCTCTCTTGCTTTTTAAATCACTTGTAGGAGCATAAATGCTAGCCATGGTTAGTTTTGACAAATACAGAGACTACATTGCATATTAATTGGTTTATTATTATTATTATTATTATTATTATTATTATTATTATTATTATTATTATTATTATTATTATTATATTTAGGCTACATTAATTAAAAACAGCATCTTGTATAATTGGGACTTGAATTATATTTTCTTCGATTGCCTGTATTTAAATTTTGACCCCTGCTCAGAAATTAGGACGATGTTTTTTTTTTTCTCTAGCTTAAACATAGAAACACACGTGATACCCTCTTTCCCGCCGCTGCAAAGACGCATATCCCAGGCAACAGGTAAACATTTCACCCTTTCAAAAGAGACTGATAATTGAAGCTTTCAACCAAAATTTGCTTTATTATGGATTTCTCAGTAGATAACGTGATAAAAGACAAAAGAATCAATCATAGTCACATTCCAGGACGGTCTTGGTTTTCAACGCCTAACATATCTGTATGCCAAAAACTGTTTAATGTGCGAGTCAAACCTCACGTAGTATTTAGTTTTCACACTTGTGTTTATTTAAGACGTAGTTACCGGTTACATTTTTAAAAATAAATTTTGTAGTCTCATTTATTATAAGATGTTGATACACTGTTGGTTTTTGTGTTTATAAATTACATTTGTCCGTCTATCATTTTGTAGTTATATTTCTTCTGTATTCGTTTATGCAGTTATACCAGAGTAGTTCATTAGGCAGTCGTGAAGAAAAGTGTGCTAATATGATAGGTCTTTTATGTAAACACTTTTTGACGTACTTCTGAATAATACACAAAGGTAAATATTTTACCGTTAATCACCTAATTGTATTTATATTTGCCTTTCCATAGTAACACCCTTTTCTGGCGCTATTTCGAGATTTTTAATTGGTATTTAAGGGCTTCGGCCCTCTTGCCGTCCAGGTGAGCAAATGTAAACTGGTGTAAATTGGATAATCTGCATAACAAATTGTTATTAATCTTGTCATCCGGGTCATCCAGATTATGGACTTGTCATACCTTATGGTGAGTCGTTGACCGTATGAAATGAAATCAAAGAAGGTAATAACTGGAGAACGAAAATGGTAGCGGTTAAAGACATAAATCGATAAATCAATCGTTCCCACCTTATACAGATTTTGTCCATGCCAGCAAGTTCTTAGTCTGAGGCCGAGGGTGTGGTTTGGGGGAGACAGAGTACCAGTTAGCACACATTCGACGTATAAAGTAACATACTCCCAGACTGATAGCCCAATTTCATTATATTCACGTTTTACAACAAGGCCATGTTGCATTTAATTACGTAAGACTGTTTTATGTTTTGTTACTCAAGGGAGACGCAGTAGTAGTTGATAGGTCTCGGACTTGATACCCATACATGCAAGCCCAGGTCGTCTACCTCTGTATGCCTTTTTGGAAGAACACTTCAATCCCATTACCTTGGCATGAAATAGTCAATAATGTAGTTTAAAAATTTAAATAATTAATGTATTGGAGAAAGAAAAAAACCATTACTACTTAATTTATTTAATCTAGGTGTAGTTCTTGGGAAATGAAAACCATTTATAATATGAGTTCAGATCACTGCATTGCCTGTTTGGCAATATATCCCATTATAATACATCCCTGTCTGGACATAACTCCGTATAAGACTCTCGCACTTTAAACGCTGATCACGTGGATGATTCCCATGATCAGCATTATAACGATGCATCACCGTATGACTGATGGAAAAAAAAAAAAACAATGGAGAAACCTGTTAAAAGAAGATTTGTCTCATAACTTTTATGAAATGATTTTGATCGGTTATTTCAGCATATTATCATGAGAACTCTTACCATCAATCCTTATCAAATCGTAATGAGCTAAAATAAATTTACCTGCAAAAATCATTTCATAAAATGTAAGAGAAAAATCTTCTCATGACAAATCTACTTCGTAGCTTGAGTTTTTCATTATAAAACCATAGCTTGAATAGGTTTTGCGCTCATAATATGTGACAACATGCATTTATGAAAACCCCTGTCGTTTAATCCTAGGAGCACGGAAATCGTTTCATCGCGGTCGAATGAACACATTAATAGGCTGAAAAACATTAGTATAGGGAACGCAGTCTACAATTCAAAATCAAGAAGAGGGAGCGACGAAACGAGATTAGAAATTTATTAATTTATACCTTGAACAACAAAATAATTTGATGTTTTCAAAGTATACTAACTGAACACATAAAAAGTCTACAACTAGAATGAATTCTCCACTCGAATCTAAGAAAATTGTAATTCTAAAACGGAATTACCACTCAAATTTCATATGAAAATAAAGCTCCTAAAAATAACTTTGATACAAATTATTTGAACGAAAATAATTTTTATGTACTCGGCTTGAATTGAGTGGCAGTAGATTTTGCAAACACTGGATATTACATGAATACAGTTTTGGAGCAGTCGACATATATTTGAACCATAATGTTATGTTGTTTGCTTGTAGTTTAACGGCACGTGTGCATAGAAAGGTTATATGTTGCCCTGGCAGTAGGAATTGAGTCTCTTGCCGGGATATATACCACAACAGCGGACTCGATGGTCTGGGCTTCAGTCGAATTCGCTGGTTTTGCCATGCGCGTCTGGCATTGAGTCCCTACCACAAGGGTTACACGTGAAAACGTGTTATGAGTTAGCAATTCATACTAAGATGTTCCCCTAATATTAAAGTTACTATTTGCATTAAAATTATGACTTTAAGTGTTAATAGTAAAATAATGGGTTCATGCAAAAACCTGTATCAATCATGTTATAGTTTTTATTTTTTATATTTACATCGGAAGATCACTCTATTCTGGTATATAATGCAAATATTAAGACGTCATTTCGAGGCCAAACTGGAATTTGCCCTTGATGTCCGCCCTCTTTGCTGTGTGTATAACTATAATTAACATTGCATACGTATGTATAGGGTTTGAAGGCATATCAACTTATTGCAGATCATATAGTGCCGAGTAAAATTTAGGCAGTACAAATGGTAACAGTAAAAACGTTTTAAATTTTTATGAAGATAAAAAAAAGACAAAGTAATGATATAAGGTCTGCTAAAAAATAGAATGCTGGGTTAAAAATTAAAATCTTAGAAAGAACAGAGCAAAAGTAGTTTGAACTAACCGAAGAGCATTGAACTCTCCGAGAGTCAGTATCAAAAGCAAATACAAAACGGAGACAAACATTAACACAAAAAAGAAATAGTTGAATTTACAAAACTTTTCATGACCATGTCGAATGGAAGTATTGTCTGAAAAAGTTAGTAGTGAATAATTTATATGTCAATAAAGACTCACTGGGAGTCGCAAGCTCTTTGGCTAGTGAAAAACTAGTCTTGCACTCTTCATGATCAGATTTGTGCATTGATCCTAATCGATCCCTGCTACGCGATTATTTTTGAGACCAGTACACTTTAAGAAAGTCCTACATTTTGTCTTTTGGTACATTTTTAATAATAGAGTCACCAATCCCCACCCTCAAACAAACAGAAACAAAACAAACGAAGAAAACTGGTCTGATATAAACAACATGTGTATGAAACAAGCGATTTTTTCAGTATGCTTTATAAAGGTGTATGAAATACATATCTTTAACGAATAAAGAAAAAATTGCAATTGTTTATCTTCAATATCAGCACCGTGTATGACATTGGCACTACGTCGTATGCATTAGAACTGAGTGTAGTAACATTATCACCGAATATCGAAATATGCACGTTCAATCTCGAGAAGTGTCATTCTTAAAAACTCTTTTAATAACTAGATAATTCATGAAAATGTCTCAGTGCTCAAATGTCATTCAGTTAGTGCTTCATTAGGGCAGTTGATCTAGACGTTAAAGGCATACATAATCAGTTTGAGCTTATTTAATATTAATGAATACTTCGCCAGCCAATGCATTCTACATCAACCCTTGCATGTTTAGTTAGCTGAAAATTATCGCCTACTCCGCTATTTAATTGGATGCATCTGAAAGAAATTTATCTAATCATATCCATTGTAATTATTGGAATTGGGGATTGTTAGGATAATCTTACAGGCATCAGTACACAGCGACACCTGTACCATTTTAGGCAACATTTAATTCCGAGTCAATGCCCTTGGACGTCGTGATAATAGCTGTATCAAATACCTAAAAGCCAGGCAGCGATCTCTCTAATTGGTTAATTTATTATCTTCATTGGCTAGGGCTCTTTTGTCTGCAAGAGGGTATGTAGTTGTGACAAAAACAGTTTCAAATAACTGAAAATGCCTTATGCTGACGTGGAACGAAGTGGATCGAAGACATTTTTTACGATGATGCAAATTTCGTTACATTCACGGCAAATCGAATAGCTTTAGTGCGTAACCTTATCCCACAGGGGGTAAGTGTTTTCCGATGCTTTTACCTATTTTTGGGTTGTCTGGATGGTAGGTCAGGATATTTGGTATCCTATCAGTCTTTTCTTTCTCTCCATATTTAGTAGGTCATTGTGGTATGTTTATTTGCCCTTTTGGGATATCTCAACTACCAGGTCTTTGACATAGCCTTGGTTAATCAAATGTTTTGATAACTCTTCAGACCTTTTTCGGAACGTTTCATCGTCGGAGCAAATTCTGCAAATCCTCAGTGCCAGGCTATACAAGATGGTCCGAATACAGTGTTTTGGATGACAGCTGGTAGGGAGGAGATATTGGTGTTTGTCGGTTAGTTTTGACCAAGTGTCCTTATGGAGCTTGATTTTTTTTTTACCAGTCAGGTTGTTGTGTCCAGGAAACGAGGTTTGAGTTGGAGACTAATGCCGTCAGTTTTTACAACCAAACCGCAATACGTAAAGTCATCGGAAGGCACTGGCCCATCGTGGAATGGTGTGACGCACTAAAATTAATCCTCCCGAACAAACCCGTAGTAGCCTATCAGAGACCTAAAAAAATAACATCGAGGACATCCTAGTCAGGGCGAAGCTAACGCCAATCACTAACCTAGACCACCCTAGTAAATCTGTCCCCTGTGCCGATAAAAGGTTCAAAACCGGTTAACATGTGATAGAGACCAGAACATTTTCTCTAGCATAGTGACTAGACAAAAACTAGACATACATGGTCCAAACAAAACGTGCAAAACAGAGAATGTAATTTATCTCATCACGTGTAAGATCTGTAGCCTTCATTATGTCGGAGAAAGTGAAAATCTATACAGTAAGATCAACCTTTATAGATCTGATTGGATGACAAAGAAGCTGTACAGAAGTCCATTCGTAGAACACTTCTCCTCCCCTGGCCACATTTTCAGTGATATAACACTTGTTGCAATTGCTCACAACCCCAACTGGAGTTCCGAAACCAGAAAAGAAAAGGTATCTTACTGGATACGCAGCCTTAGAACATTCAAACCCAGCGTTTTAAACCAAGAAGACTAGAAAAAAGACAACCATGCACAAATAAAATTATTGTTTAGCAGCGGACACATTTTCTTTTAAATCATATCTACATTTGCTTATTATTCAACCAATCAGCCCATAACTACTACTATGACAATGAAATATCCGGGATATAATTTGCGCTTACATACATTTACATAAAATAACAGATGTTGTGGTCCATCCTTTTCTAGGACAGGATAGAATGTTTTCCAGCATCCGCAACAAGGTGAATTAAAATAATTGAAACAAAATAAATTTAAAGGTTTCATTCTTGTAGAAATAGTCATGTAAAGTTTTGCAAACAGCGGTTTTTCAGTTTTATTTGTTTTGTCTTGTCTGTGTTTTTTAATTGCTTTTGAAAAAGACTAATTAAGAATCGAAAGCGCTCTGGATAGTTAGATACTAGTTTTGCACTGTTTGCACTGTTCGTTGTCAGTTTATTGCATTTGTGTTAATTGACTCTTGATAGGCGGGCGTGAAAAGACTGTTATCTGCCATATATATATATATATATATATATATATATATATATATATATATATATATATATATATATATATATATATATATATATATACTTTTATGGATAAAATATACATAAACAATTTATTTATATTTTTATTATGTAAAACACTTTTCTAAAAAAAATTAAAAAAATTGATAATACATGTTCAATAGTTTATCAGAACTCAAATCATATAACAAACAAATATTAAAACACCATGGAGTACAAAGGTATTGATAAATAATTGATCATAAAATATTCAGACTTAATTTTAGATGACTTTTGATTTTTTAAGAATTATTAAACATTAAACAATAAAGCGAAACCGGTCACACAGTCTATCTGTTGGTGTTGTTTTTATTGTATAATTTATATATAAATATAATTCCAACTTTATGAATTGGATGTGTTTTCTACGTTTTGATTGGATGCAAACGAAAACGTGATACTGATCTGGAAGTTTTACATATCGATAAATTCTGCGGACTTTTTTTGGTTCCCTGTTTCAAGTTCATTTGATGTGGAATTTCATCTATATCAACGTCCTACAACCTAATAATAAGAACAAGCTCATACCCACCCACTACTGTGATTTCCGATCAAAATTGGCAAGTCACAGATTTAATCGACCATTAGAAGTTAAAACAATGTAATTGCGTATACCTTCCTGCGCTCTAACACTCACATATTTTGCTGATGAAGGCATATTGCGGACTTCGGAAATTATTGCATTTCACTTCGACAACATGTTACAACAGCGGTTATAAAATGTCAGGGTCATATTCAAACAAAGGATCGCACTAAAAATGGACACAGATTTGCTTTTGAAAGAACGAAAAATGAATAGAAAGTAACAACGAAGCTGCTACAACAACACGTGTCATCCACAAGCGTAATTGTCGAGAGAGAAAAAAGGAATATTCCTGGTTTAACCGCAACAACCATTTTTTATATATTAAAATAATGATCATAACAATATATCATTTACATGACAAGCTATAATATTCTGCCACATATGAATGTAAGAATTGATCGATCTTGGCTTGCGACGATAGGGCTATGTTTTCTATCGCAGTTAAGAGGCTAATGAAAAAAAAACCTTCGATGTACATAAAAAATGAATGTTTTGTTGATTAAATATGCTGTCGTGATGTTAGAAAGGAAGTAAATTGGAATTATAAGGATTAAAGGATCATGGTTGGGTATTTATCGATGTGTAAATTTTACCTAATCACTCACAAAGTTCACATAAAGTCCTTCATATATAAAACCACGAAGTTTTACAAACAAAGAAAATTAATCCATTTTATAAACTCTTTTTTTCACGATTTTCCATTTTAATTGCACCCCATTTTCAATGATTGGCAGAATAAATTGATTACCTTTTATTCCTCAGCGCTCTTCGAAGAAAGATCGATAATTCTTATATAGGTGCGACTATGCGTATTTATATGAGTAAGTACATCCAGTCGTTTGTAATGCATTGTGTTTAAAACCAATCCTATCAAAAGTATGTATACGAACTTTTGAAAATGAATGACGAATTATTGTATACAGGAACAGGAATCGTGGAAAGAGATGCTGAGATAGAAAAACATAACTGACGAGTTACTATTAAAGAGCGTAGAAAATGCCCCATTTCCAAGGAACCTAATTTACCAACATTATTTTTCTGTCTTGACCGCTCGGGATCTCTAAATGGTTAGAGCGTCCGTTCGGAACAACGGTCGGCCATTTCCATCAGGTCTGCTTTGAGTTCTATGTACTTAACTACTTTAGTTTACATGTAACACACTGGCTGAAGAAGGAGACAAAGTCACAGTCGGAACAATCTTGGCTTTTATGCCTCAACACATGGGGTACACTCCTCCAGCTGCAAATCACCAAATACTTCAAACTGTTGTGTGTTCCTGAAACTACTTCCAAGGTTATTTCACAGCCTTTCATTCTCAAAGATCGCAAAAGGACTACTCAAAAGGATAGCAAAAGGACCAATACTTATCAATATTGGACTAAAGCTGCCGGCTATACACAGCTCTTCATAGCGGCGTTAGAACTTTCGCAAAGAAGATTGGACGAAGTATGCTAACTTATTGGAGTGTAGTCTAGTCACTTTACCTTCTCGCTGCATCCCAATCAAGGAATCCTACCACCGCATCCAAATAGCCATTTTCATATCAGCCACTCATTCTATCCCTAGTGGTCATCGTCCAGTCTATAAACCCTTTTTGGATGAAGAATGTCGGGCTCTTCTTAAGGAGTATGAAGCATTTGGAGATCCAAACATAGCAGACCAACTGATCGAATCCCTGGACACTGCCAGGCGTACTCGTTGTGAGGAAACTACAAGATCACTCAGCTTTACAAACTCCAGATGTAATTGCTGGAGCTTGATTCGAATACTTGGCACCGGTCATCAATCACCAGTTCAAGTTCAGCCTTTTGTGAAACCAAATGTTTTGGCTAGCTACTTATTACAAGTGGCCAAAGCATCCCTGGAGAAACAGCACCGACGTCAAGTACGAGATGAGTGGCAACAATACTGCCATCGAAAGTCAGATATACTAGATCAAAATACTCTAGAGGAAATTACACAACAGATCATGAAATGGTGCTATACAGAATCAAATCAGGCAAAGCAGCAAGATATGAAACAATCTGTCTGAATTCTTGAGGCGTCAGACTAACGGTTTCACACAATGGTCTGTTCTTTTGCCAAGTGTTCAATGTCTATATCAATGACTTGACTTGTTACACAGTCACGTAAGTTGATGTATGCAGCTATACCCAAAGTCGCACATTTACTGAGCTTGAGAAGGTACTCAACATGGACCTGGAGTATTAACGGACGTCTTCAAGAAATGGACGTCTACAGCCAAACGCAACAAAGACACTCTTCAGCGTCTTCCGCCTTAACAATGCAAATGCGAATCGTGATCTTTGCATCATCCTCAAGGGCAGCAAACAAAACACGACCCGACACCAACATACCTTGGCGTGACTCTGGACGGATCACTGACATTTTATAACGACCTGAAGAAAACTTCAGCGAAACCTAGCACTCAAAACTACCTACTCTGCAAATTGGCTGACTCAACCTGGGGCACTAGTGCTCAGACATTCAAGGCATCAGCACTAGCTCTCTGTTATTCGACGGACGGATCATTCCACACCATGTTAAATTGATATCCAGCTCAACACATCAATGCGCACACTTTCTGGAACACTACATCCTACTTCTTTACCATGGCTGCCAGTACTCAGCAACAATCCTTCTCCACATTTGCGTCGCCAGGAAGCAACCACAATAATCTTGACTAAGGTCTATACCAGCGAGAAATTCCACTGTACATGGGCATCACCTACCATCTAGCAGTTTGCTTGACTTCGAGACGCTCAATCTGGTTAGTTTCGTTGCCGGAGGATATGATAGCTGTTTTTGCATGGAGTGTTGAGTGGTTTTCAATATATGTTGTAAACCACTTCATCGTAGCTGAACCATTTTGACTGCCTTTCTGGCTTCAACCTTTTACGTCATCTGTGGACCACGCTGAACCGCTTTTCGACAGGACATGGTCAATACGCAGTCAACCTTTTCCGATGGGGCCAGGCAACTGACTCTTCCAGCTGGTATGGAGCTCTACAGACCATGTCACACACTGTGAACAATGTTCACTGACAAAGCTCCTTTGTGGACTGCACCTTGCTGATGATGACGCAGTTAAGTACCTGAGCATGCACTGCGCACGATACTACTACTACTTCTACTACTACTACTTTCACAACCTGACGGTAATGGTCATGAGGTGCGTTCATTGGTGATGTCCAACTGCAGGCATCCTGAATGGTGATCCGAATCATCATGCAAGGTGTGTTTGTGTAGGTGTTATTTTGAATTTTAACGTAGCTTTAACAATTTTTGGCAGTTTATAGTGATGTGTAGCACTGAGCATCATTTTGTAGACATGTAGCATAATGTCCCACCCAGTAACATTATCCTGACACAAGGCCGACCATTCCTAACAGTATCCTGTCAAGGCAGCTGTTAGTAACATTTTTATAAGTATTTGGTATGATTCGGTTCGAACCTGCGACCTCCCGCATCCGAAGCGGACGCTCTAGCCAGTAGGGAACCGGAAAGGTCCATCATGCAATGTAGCAACAATATTAATAGATCATAGTTTATTACCAGTTTCCATGCAAAGTGAATTTTTAAAAAGTGGGTTTATAGGTGTATTTTCTGTTTGATTCATATGATACCCAGGTTTTCTTCACTTTTACTTCACTTTTACTCAGATTCCACTAACATGATCAAAGCTTGAATACCCCAAAAGTCCAATGACGCAGTACAGTGAAAATTGATCATGTACCTATGTCTGAATTGCAAGAACTTGGATCTTTTACATATATGGCACGTAGACAAGCATGACGTGATACACGTCTTCCTGAGTTGTTGTTTAATAGTCTTCCCCTTGAACCGACCTGCATTGAAGGCACGATATGTTAGGGACCAACCATTTAATTTTCGTGACTTTAGAGGGTCGTGTTTTGAAATTTTGTTACGAGCTGTGCCATTTTTTAATTACAAGATAATTTTTGTTTTTAATCTTTTTCAAGTTATCGGAGAGCCGGAAATTATTGTCTTCACGTTCCCCTTCTTCTTCCCCAATATTTAATATTCGGTTCCTTTTTTGTGAACCAGTTGCGCAAAAGACTTAAGGCGAAAAACGGGCTGCGTCAAAGGTAAATATGGCACAGAGAGATTCGTTTTCAAGAAAGTTTTTTCATTCTCACGAGCAATATTTATTGTATTCTCATGCATGTACAAATCTTCAGATATGCATTTCACCTTCAAGTTTTGAAGTGATATTGTATTTGTTAACTATCTCTTACTTTGAAATAACATCACCTACAAATACAGGATTCCAGAAACAATATACACTTTCCTCCCATACTAACAATGACATGAAGTAACGTAACTGCTCGAAAATGCGGCGTGTGTTCATCTACTCTACTAAAAAAAGAACAAAGTCACATGTCTACCAGGATATACCCATCTACAAATATTCGTCAGAAAGAGTCGTCATTCCACTTCGTTCCACATTGTTAACACTTGCAATTGTCTAAACTGTGCATTATTTTTGATTTAATGCAATTTTAAACAAAGCTTACACAAAAAAAAAAACAAAAACGAAAAAATAAATAAAAAAGAAACAAAACAAAAGAAAACCTAACAGCCAAACAAGAAAAAAAAAAACAAAAACAACAAATAAGCAGCAACAAAAGTGATCTAATTAGATTGCTTGTTACATTTACCTAAGGGGACATTTTAAATAATCGTAGTGGCAACCTCAGACAACGTCACGTACCACACAACACGTATCACATGCAAGCTTCTCCAATCCTGAGCATATAAATGTTGTTTTCGATTCATTGTCGAGATTAGTGAACTCGCAGTAAGGTAATGAATACCTTATTGGTCACGTATGAACTCTGATAGGTACAATCTTTTGGATTGCGACTGGCATGAACTCTTTCATCCTCGAGACTGTACTTATTTGGCTGGCTATCTATGCTAAGAGCAGGGGTCGATGTGGGACGAAATTGAATTGATGATCATTGGATAGCGAAGATGAAGGAAAAAAAATCGCTAAATAAAAAGGAAGAAACTTGTTAGTAAAATAAACTACGGGAAAACAATCACAAATCTTTTTCCTTTGGTACCTATATGATAATTGCTATGAGAATGTGTTTTAAAAATAGAACATAAGGAAATGATAGCAGACGACTGTTGATTTTTTTTTGACTTTTTACTTTCTGAGCGGATCTTACATTTTCGTTAACCGATGCAGACAAATGAGTCTATAAGAAATTGTTGGAATTTGTCAGCTGAAATTTTTGATTGAGCTTATTGTTTTCAATTTTGAGTCAATCCTATAAATTGAATGCGTATCCAATATACATCGAATTACATCGAATATATGTGCCTTTCGGACCACGTCGCCTATTGTAAGAAAATAAGTTTTCCAAGAAGTTACAAATGTTGGAACTTTTTTTTTGTTCATTTGTATCTTCTTGGTATACAATGCAGTCAATCCAATCGCAGAAATAGCCCAGATGGTCATGATAGATTGGGTGTCTTTCTTTTCTTTTGCCGAAATTAATCAGCGAATAAAATGTATGATTGTTTTGTAAATTAGTGCACAAATGTACATCTGACACGTTCCTATAAGAATATTTTACTCCCAATGTTATTCCGATTTTATTCAGGATAAATAGGTTATGCTTGTAGTGGTGGTGGTTGTGGTGGGTTTCTTAAGGATATGGCTAAAGGTAGACCTGCCTAATTACCAAAATTGACTTTGAAAGTGTCTTTGATTTACTGCGAAACTGTTGGCAAAGTTACCACTGGATAGTCGGAACGCTATTTATGTACTTGAGTCACTTTAGGCCCATCACTGTTTTGAAGATTTTTTTAAGGTCACCTGCATATTTTATTATTTTTAATCATTGTTTTTGAAAAACTAAATAAACCATAATGGGGTGGGAGTCCTTCAAATATGTATGAAATCAAATATACCTAATTACCAAAAGTTAATAAAAATGAGCAAAACTTAACTAACAAAAAAATTAACTAATTGTATCTGAAAATAAACTCAATTATTAGATTAGATATTTCAGAATGATATGGACAATTGTAACTAGTGCAAAGATTCATGAAATGAACATTATACCTAGCCCATTTCATCGGGTTGATATTGCGAATCCACATTAAACTTTCACTTTGTCTATCTACGATTTACCAGCCAAAGTAATTAGGTCAGAGTGGTGGACTCTTATAAAGAGTTTAGGTGAAGGACTCACGGTACTAAATTCAAATCCCATGGTAAACCCGTAGAAGCACCACGATTTTAAAAACTGTAACTTTACATTTTTTAATGCTCTTTATTTAATGTATATTTATAAGTACAGAACCATCGATGATCTAAGCGTCTATGTGAAGAGAGCTATGTGAGCCGCGGCTTTTATTGATCTGTATATGTTTCCAGCAAATAATTTTAGTGACGCACCTAAAGAATCAGGTGCTAATTTCAGTACCGAATTTTCCGAAGTCAATCTGTAAAATGTTCAAATGTCTATAATCTTTCTACTTGCAAATTAGATAAGCTCCCAAAATAATAAGAACATTTGACTTCATTATTAAACCCATATATACCCTCCCTCAGTTTTAGACTGGATCCTATTTTTCCATGCAATTAATACATTCATTTCTAAAAAGTAGATTATACCTAGTCACTGAGAAGAAAGGAAATGAGCTGAAAATGAACGAAGATTCACTGGAAGTTAATTTAAATGCTACAAAAAATAAACATTTCAAAAAAACTAATCAACGTTAAGAACCCGAAAATGAAGTTAAATGAACCTACAAAAATATGAAATGGGAACAAAAGTGCAATCTAACACTACCTGAATAATACTTATTTTCTCTTTTTGCACGAAGTATTAGACATATCAAAACAGCGTAAACTGTTAAGATAATTCAGTTGACAGTGAAGTTTCGTACATATTGGAGCGGATAAGTTTTAAGTGGGCCAGGCCAGCAAGTTGCAAAGCATTATGTGAAACATCGATTGCCTTCCGAACACCTCGTCGTTGCATGGTCCCAGGTATTTAACTAAACTCCGTCCCAATACTTATTTTCGTGGTTACTACCACAACTTGTCGAGAAGGTTCAACCTTTACAGAACTTAAACGCACAACGCTAATCAGATAACAGTTTCGCACACTTTGGCATTTTCGTAGACAACCTCCCTCTGTAATCCCAACTGCGCCCTTTTTTCTACTAGAATAAAGTTTTCCGTGTAACATTGCAATGAGAACAATATCTGGACAAAGAAAGCACATGACTAAGTTTTACAACCTTAAACGTCACGTACTATTTTTGTATTCGTTGACGAATTGTAACCACTCATGTCCTACTAGAGCAGTAGTTCCTAACTTTTTCGGTCACTTCCTTCTTGGGTATCCTCAGCGCATCCCTACCTGACCCCCCAAAAAAGCATTATTCAGCATTAGCGCCAGGCCCGACCCTAGGGCAAGGTGAACTAGGAATCCGCCTTAGGCCTCGTGCTTCTCCGTAATGCATATTTTTGCTTGGGGCCCCGAGCTCATTGCTTGCTGCCTCAATTGGGACCTGCACATCCTAGGGCCGGGCCTGATTAGCGCCCCCCCCCCGAAAATCCCACTTTGGGAGCCACTGTATTAGAGGAATACAGTTTAATCTCATAGATAGAACAATGAACAAACAATTTTTAAAATCATAATAATGTTTATAAACTACCAGTTATGGGCTCAATTAATTGAGAAAAAAAATTCAATCGTATATCACATATTTAGATGAGTAACCATGTTTACAAAAAAGGGGACACTTAAAAATGAACGATTTCTGTAGATGTCCCGAATGGATGAATAAAGGACTAAATTATGGATAGTCTGTATTAATTTGTTAAAAAGTACATTGACATTGAGCTAGGTGTCAGATTTCATATCATTTGCTGAAATACAGAGCGGAGGCATCGACAGGAAATGTTGACAAGGTTATACTTTACAAACCAATGGTTCTGTTTAACTATTTCAACATATTAAGTTTTGCATTGAACTTTCGCTGATTATCGGAAACTTTCCTTCACAATGATGCTGTACCGATATCATCTTTGTTACTTCTATCTCTTTATTTTTGAAGTGCTCTTTACCTGTTGCCTGTTTAATAGTCGTTTTCTAGAGAACAATAAAGAAGCATGAGTCACAGACTAACCCATATGCTATGTATGTATGTATGTATGTATGTATGTATGTATGTATGTATGTATGTATGTATGTATGTATGTATGTATGTATGTATGTATGTATGTATGTATGTATGTATGTATGTATGTATGTATGTATGTATGTATGTATGTATGTATGTATGTATGTATGTATGTATGTAAGTATGTAAATAAACATCGAAAAATTCCTTTCTATTTTGATCGGTATAAATAAGCATGAAATAAATGTCTTCTGCTGTACACTACTCGAGTAGGTAATACTATATCAAGATGCATTTGTTTACAAAATAGTTGGAATAGAAATTTGAAACCATAAACTTGTTTCCAGCTGAATGGTCCGAAATCACAACTAAATTTAGGTTAAATACTAGCACACTTGGAAAGAAACCTTCATAGGATTGAGAAAAACGAGTTTAGAAAATTACCCATCATATTGGGACGACATTGGCACCTTAAATAAGTAAATTATTAGTAGAGCTGCTGTTTTGCTGGGCCAGTACATTGTATCATATTATTAAGTACTGTTTTTTTAAAATTGGGTTTTCGCTTACAAAAAAAAAAAAAAGAAATGCGATGTCGGGTATTCGGTTATTGGCTCATTAAATGAAAGCTTTATGACTACAATTACTGACAGTTAATCACTCGTTTAATTCTTACTAGTGCTTTGCTTTATTTGCTGGCTTCTACCTTTGTTTCTGATTTTATTTTGAGGTTCATTTTACCTGTGTTTATGTTTATTTTGACTCCTGGACAACATTTACGTCATTTAGCGACTAGTCAGTACGAATAGTTATGGCCAAGGTCAATGTATAATTGAAGTGTAAACTCACTGCCGGATTTTGGACAAATGAGGCCCTGTGCTAGTTACTCGTATGTATGTATGTATGTATGTATGTATGTATGTATGTATGTATGTATGTATGTATGTATGTATGTATGTATGTATGTATGTATGTATGTATGTATGTATGTATGTATGTATGTATGTATGTATGTATGTATGTATGTATGTATGTATGTATGTATGTATGTATGTATGTATGTATTATATACATATTTTATATATATATATATATACATATGTATGTATGTATTATATACATATCTTATATATATATATATATATATATATATATATATATATATATATATATATATATATATATATACACACACACACACACACATATATATATATAATTTTGCTTATGAAAGAATATACCATTCTATTTCGTTAATTTGGCATATACATTAATTTGAAGAAAATCTATAAAATTCTACACCGAATAATGCGTACATTAATTTGTCCTATGGTAAAATATCGGCTAAAGGTCTCATCGGAGTGCCTGCATGCTCCTGTAGAGCTAGTTTACGGATATATTTTCAAATTCAGTTAAACTGTTTTTTCTTGAAGCACAAGCTTTTCATCCTACAATAATAAGAAGTTATTTTGAGGGTTGCTATTGCTAAACACATTCTATATAGGTAAAATATCAAAAGCGCAAGTATTTGCGTGCAGAGACCGAAAATAAATGGATTTATGTTAGCTTTTGTATAAAGGTGTCTTTATCTGAGATTTTTATCTCATGCTATTTACCTACGTGTCCAAAATATGTTTACCTGTTACTTGCTTCATGTTACGGTCGGCAAAAGATATAAGCAAGCAAGGTATGAAGTAACATATTAAAATGTAAGTTTGCATAAGTCATTGACAAAAAATACTGTGTGGAAATGGTGCGAAAATGAGATACAAATGCAATGTGCGAGTCTTGTAAAGTACATCCGTAAATATAACAGGTACATATAAGCATCAAAGCAACTAACATTGTAACCTGATAATTAAGCCTTAATACTCTTAAGATCAATAATAAAAGCCAGAATACTAGTACAGTCTAGCATCTATTATCCGGCTTTGGCTTATTGGACTGTTATTGGACAGATTGAAAGGGACAATGCATTAACCACAATTTTTATATTATATCAACACTGACATAATCAATCGGAAACCGTTATCTGTATTTTCTTGCTCATTTGAAGGATAGTTAACGCTGTGTTTATCTCTTTAGATATATTGATGTGAACCGTGCATTAAACCCCTCTTGGCTGTCATTTTTGTTTTAAGACTAAATATTTAGATAAAATTATTCGAGCATTTAGTCACAGTATCTTATTTTTGTGAGAAACATTGACCAGTATAAGGAAGCATGCAGAAAAAGAACCAAACCAAATAATTTGAATTTTTTTTCCCTACCGGAAACAGGGTTCTAGCCCGGAAGCCAAAATCATGGCTGGGTCATTACAAGATGGTAAATTCCTATATCCGACAAATGGGTTAATCACATGTTTTTATTAGGCATGTTATGATTTAGTATTAGGAAACCTTGACTGTAATTGAATTAAAAACCAGGTTTATTACAGGCGAATGTATTTTTATTCATTTATTCGTGATCTGGAGAGTTTACACGGCTTTGACTTGTTGGTAAAGTAATGTGTCGCTAATTTTGGATTTTGTCGGAATATTAGGACTTATTGATAAAATAAAGTTTCTGTATTTTTAAGTGTATTAGATTGAATGTATTCAACTCCTTCGTTTTCTTTCTTATTTCGTTCTTTACATTTTAGATGTAAGAGATAGCACAAAAGACCAATTGTGAAAAAGACGAATTCTGGATCCTGATTAGCATATAATTATCGTCAATCCTAAATTAGGGATCCGAATAAATACTCACGTAAAGGATCCAAATAAGTGCTACTTAAGTAAAGGATCTAAGTAAGTTCTACATAAGTAAGGGATCCAAGATTTATTGCAAGATCAGCGCCCTATATGTGAGATCTTGCCGATTGGATAGTGTAAAGACGGTCGCTATCGTAGCAAATGAACCAAACAAAGATAAAGCAACAACTTCAATGAGAGCAGTGATAAACGCAACGATAACGATAATGATGATGCTTGTAATATTTTTTTTATTGGTGTGAGTACTAGTTGTTTTGCTTCTGCCTTTTTGCTTGTTCTATCTGTGTGTCATTTTGTTCATATCTCAGGCAAGAGAGAAAACTAAACAGATAAAATTACATAATTTAAAGAATTCAAAATCCGAATTCACAAAGGAGCCTAATGACTATTTGTCATGGAAAATACCCCAGTTCAGATTAGATAACCTTAACCGAACAGTTCATATCATGAATAGATTCTATGGCAATATTGCACACTACGTCATGAACTGAAGTAACAAAGTCGTTATTCTGTTTTGTAGTTTAAATTTATACTATGAAACATCTGTTCGCTTTGGTATTTTGTGTTTTCTTACTTTGTTTGACGTACTTTGACGGGATCGTAGTAAAATGTGTGTATTTTAATGTACCATATCTACGTAATATCTTGCTGGCTCAAGTATACAGAGGCATTTAATATTACTGATCGATGGTCCATGGATGAATAATTAATTTATTATAACAACCAATATGTTAACACTTTACTCATGCGTAATCACAAAACTACTTCTACTACTACTAGAAGTACTGCTGCTGCTGCTACTACTACTACTACTACTACTACTACTACTACTACTACTACTACTACCATTATTATTATTATTATTATTATTATTATTATTATTATTATTATTATTATTATTATTATTATTATTATTATTATTATTATTATTATTATAAAAGTGACAAGGTATTCAACAATGAATATTTGCACTTCTTAAGTAAGAATGCTGTACAAAATAACAATATAACGACTTACCGCACGTTATATCGAATATATTTCCACTCCCAAGTCAAAGGGAATGTTTTTCTTTAAATACTTTAGTCATTCACCTAAACAACTCGAGATCACGTGATATACCTGTCGTACATCCCGGCATGAAGGTTATCATTCCGACTTGTTTTGCCATTTATTAGATATTACTTAAGGTTGCTGAAACCGATGCTTACGTTATTATTAACAAGTTTACGTTTTATCAACATCAGTTTATTCACGGGGCTCTGGGAAATAATTATGAAGGCAATTTAGGACGGCTCGTCTAATGATTCATACAACCATCATTGGTAGATCATTCGAGAACGAAAGAAGGCGGTCACGTGACTGGAATTCGGCTGTCTCTTTTGGCCAGAAATAAAAAAAAAAAAAACGAGTGTCACTACGGAGATTTTCTTATTAGTTTTTGTCGACAAAAACGACATAACTGGTGAAAATATTGATCAAAACTTCCTTTAAAAAATAGAAGTAAATATAGATTGAAAGTTTTCATTAGTTGTATAATATTTGAACATCCTTATCGCTGCTGTTATAAAATCCATGCATTGGTGTCCACCGGTGTATTGACACAGCATGGGCACTATGTCGTTATTTAGGCAGCAAAGGGTGGTCAATTGGACTTCTGGGACCATATCAGTACCGTAGACCTTTGAGAATGTGTCATTATCAGATTTTTACCCCATTCTGAACGTTTTTTTTTTCTTTCTCTGGGGGTGGGTTGGGTGGGGGTATTTGTGATGGGATATTTAGATTTATTTGTGATTTATTTCACAATACTGTTTCTCTTGAATGTTCATTTTGTTAGTTTTACTGAAACTGCTGCTTTCACTTTCTTTCTGTTACATAATTTAAGGCATATAGTTGTAACGTAAAAGCCACATAACATAATAGGAAATCTTATAGCGTCACATCTGAAAATATTTGGATACATTTTTTAGTTGTGAAAATAGAGAAATGAAAAATATATAAAAATATTTCTTCAATATATTAATTTCACATTTAAGTATAATATCAATTCATTGTTAAAAAGCCTTTTTAATTTATTTTTTAGTTAAAATTGACGTAATAGATTTTCAGCAGGTAAAACCCAAACACCTCAGAAACACTTCGCTTTTTCGAAATTCTATCAGTGATCATCAAAGGTCAGTCAGGATCGGGGAAAAAAATTGTTGTTAACTTATGAGATGGCTCAACTGATCAATTAAACTTGATCGTGTCATCAGCGGACGATCGATTATGTTACTATGTAGTAAAAGCTTTCAAATTTATGCTTGCGGTAATGTTCCGGCAAATGGCTGGAGTGCATACACGTGATTCTATTCAAGACATTAACGAAGCATCATGAATCGACGACATAGACGCGTCCTTGAACAATATTATGGTGTTTGACGACGTAATATTGAACAGATAAATCCCGCACGAATATTTTCACGCGTGAGACACGACGCGTTGATTTGATTTAGGGTACCTAGCTTTATAGATATGTCCCAAAAGTTGAACTCGAGAACATGGAAATGTTAATTGTCTTCAATGACTGAAGCACACGGCTTAGGAAATGTTTACCAAACGTGGTGCATTAGGGACAAGGATTCGAATAAATTAAAAAATTTCATATCACCACTAACACGTCTGATCACAGTCGTGGCTGTCGTATCGGATGAGCTGGAATCTTCTGAATTCAAGTATAAACAATATGCAAATGACAAAAGTAAATAACAATACGATGTACATAAAAAAATTTGAATAGACGAATACAATGCATGTGCGCCTGCAGCATAGGTCAAGAGGGTCACGTGTCCCACCTAAATCAAAGGATATATATATATATATATATATATATATATATATATATATATATATATATATATATATATATATATATATATATATATATATATATATATATATGGACTATGAGAATTAGCATATTACGGAACAGAAATTTGTTCTGTTGGGGCAAGATTTATAGAGACAAATGGCACACCCTGGTACACTATAGAAACAATTGGAATTTTGTATAGAGACAAGAGGAATGGAAAAGGTAGGGTGATGTCACGGTACTGGACATTTACAACAATGTAGCAAGTACCGTGACGTCATGCGACCTGTTTCATTTTCTATACAACGTTTTATGCATTCGCGTTCATGTCTGTGGATAGTATTTATAGGTTACTGCATTTGTATGGGGAAAAATGAACGAGTTTTTCGGATAGATATACTGCACGACTTTGGGAAAAGATGCTGTGGAATTTGATGTTTATTTCATTTTGAATGCTGCAAGGAGGATGTAACTGCACTTGGAATATACTTGAAATTACAGTAAAATTTCAAATTGTGTAATCAACCTTGAGAATCCATGACATGGCTCATCTAATTTAGATTTACAGACCAACCAAAGTCTATTTTTTGAGGAAATTCAGGATGTAAAATTTTTGGCCACTTTTATTAACAGCTAAAAAAGACAGTTTATGTGTAGAACTTACGTTTTATTGTGATGACGCTGTATAGCGTTTATATCTAGCTAAATCTGAAACATTGTATCAAAAAAGTAAATGCGGAATGTGCCAAGGCAGTTTGTATGCGTCAGTCTATGAAACATTTTCTGGTACGTGGCCGTCAATGAAATATCTGCTTTAGTTCATTTATAAAATAATTGTTTACGTTAAAAATAGTTCCTTGGTGCGCGGAGTATAATATGAAGGTGTTCAATGTCGGGGAATATTGCATGATTCTGACAATGTCAAATTAACGGAGAAAAAAGATGAGCATATAATAATTATAGCTTACTGCATATATATGGTAAAATATGAACGAGTTTTTCGGATGACTATACTGCACGACCTTGGGAGTGCAGTATATCCATCCGACAAAACAAGTTTATATTTTCATTTTTGTATGCTACCCAAGGCTTAAATATTTAAACAAAAAATACACTACAAAAAACAAAGTGACTAAATGTATGCCGCATTCCAAACTAAATACACAAGCGTGGATTCATCATTACACAAAAATATTATTAATGAGCGCATAACTCCGTCCAGAAAAATCTGAAGTTGGTCGCGCTAAACGTAAGTTTCGAAAGAAAATGGCGTTTGGTCTACTTAAAATTGAAATTTATAATTATATTATGAATGAATACGCAATGCAGCAACTTTTCTATTTGATCTGGAATGAATACGTTTTGGTATTTTTGTCGATTCGATGCAATTTCGAGATTAAGGTCTGGATTTATCTACATCAAGTAACTTATATCGGATTCCAGCAGCGTCTGTGTCAATTCTACATGAAATAAGTTACATCGTATTGAAGCAGCGAGGCAGATGTTTGTTGACGTGAGCATGTGTTTCTGTTCTGTCATTGAATGATTCAAATCATAATGTGGAACAAATATGAAGTCTTCCAATTGCAATTATTGAAAAGACGCTATGGAATTTAATGCTTATTTCATTTTGAGTGCATTAAGGAGGATGTAACTGCACATGGAATATACTCTAAATAACAGTACAATTTTGAAATGTGTGATCAACTTTGAGAACCCATGACATGGCACATGTAATTAGGATTTGTAGAACTAAGAAGGTATATTTTGAGGAAATTCAGGATGTAAAATTGTAAGCAAATTTTTGCTATTTTTATTACCAGCTAAAGAAGACATTTTGTTTATAATAATTTGAACGTTATTTGTAAGGAACCTGTCTAGTGTCTATAGACCATTCTTAGTATGTATTCATGTATTCTTGTAACCACGTGTCAACAAATCCTAAACAAGACTAAGCTAGGCACCAGCCTATAGATTTATTATAACCAGGGGACTAAATTATGGCAGATAAAGGTTTTGCTAAACTTAAAGAAAAAATTATTTTAATAAACAGATTAAAAGAATATCCCATAATAAAATGACAAACTTTTATATTGTTTAGACATGATTCTTCCCTATTATGTTTACTTTTGTCTGCATTTACATATTGAGTCTTACAGTTCATCCAACGACCTACAAACACACACACACTCACACACACACACACACACACACACACACACACACACACACACACACACACACACACACATATATATATATATATATATATATATATATATATATATATATATATATACATATACATATACACATATATATATATATATATATATATATATATATATATATACATATATATATATATATATATATATATATATATATATATATATTATCCTGCGGTTTTGTGGGTAAATATATAACTGTCCGTATATTAGTGAAATAGAAAAATATGTGTTCGTACGAATAAAATCGTATAGTCCAGTCCCTTCTAACCGCAGGCATTAAAAGCAGCAAGAACCATAACAACAACCAGGTTGTGCACTTCTGATATAAATTACAATGCAATCATACCGACATGTACCCAAAACTATTTAATTTAAAGCACACCACAAAGTCTCTACTGGTTTGAGAGCGAGGAGCGTGGCAGGTTAAATGACAGTTTGTCTCAATATCCACATTTTGTAAATGTTTTAATATGACTGCGTGTTGTGACCACATTATTGATTGATCATAGCTGTGCATCTAAACCATACCGAATCAGAAACAAAATTCATGCCTCAAACAGTTTCTTTTCACTATCGTTAGCTTGTATTTTGTGTGCTGTAGAGAAAAGGGACACTCAAGTTTGGATGTAAATCGACTTACGTTTAAGAAAATGGACATATTAAGTAAGTTTTCGTCATTATAATATATACAGTGATAATTCTATAAAATAAAATATTCTTACGGAGAAGGCTACAATATCTATAAAATACATTACATTCATTATCAACATAATATATTCTCACACAAAATGAATCTATATAATATAGTATATGCGGTATAGTCGCGATCTGCCTAACTTAGCCTCGTTTTAGCGAGATATCAATATTCATGAGGATCTCATTCAGAATAGTCTATAGTTAGCCTAAATCTGAAACATTGCATCAAAAAAGTTAGCGAGGAATGTGCCAAAGCATCTGGCTTGTGGCAGTCCACTAAACGTCTGCATTAGTTAATTCAGAAACAAGTTGTTTGTTCACAATAGAAAATAGTTTCTTTATTCGCATGAATGTAGTATAAAGTTAGCGCAAGGGTTCAGTGTCACAAAATATTGCACGATTCTGAACGGAGAAACAAATAAGCATGTATACATACATACATACATACATACATACATACATACATACATACATACATACATACATACATACATACATACATACATACATACATACATACATACATACATACATACATACATACATACATACATACATACATACATACATACATACATACATACATACATACATACATATATATATATATATATATATATATATATATATATATATATATATATATATATATATATATATATATATATATATATATATATACATGATTCTGTTCAAAGTGCTTAGTAAATATTAGCTTTAGTTTCAGACTGCTTACTATAATAACTCCCACGGTCATGACTGACTGCACTATCCCTCTGCACAAACTTATGCGGGTGAAAATGTACAGAGCGTATTAGCACGCTAAGAAACAACAACACAAGAGAGAGAGAGAGAGAGAGAGAGAGAGAGAGAGAGAGAGAGAGAGAGAGAGAGAGAGAGAGAGAGAGAGAGAGAGAGAGAGAGAGAGAGAGAGAGAGAGAGAGAGAGAGAGAGAGAGAGAGCATTGAAAATGAAGCGGATTGCAACTATATCTAAATAAAGCTAAAAAAGATGCAAGTTGCAAGTTAGTAAATGAAACAAAAAAAAAAAAAATAAACAAAAACCCCTCCAAGCAAATGATGAAACAAACTACAACAACAAGAAAAACTGCAAATGAAAATCATGTCAATGTTATTGAGTTATTGGGTCATTTAAACTTCTTTGTAATGTTCATTTAAAGAATGATACTTGCGTGTCGTGCAATTATGCCATGAATAATGCAATTGTTTTCCTGGACAATATTTTACCATGTACAGTTTTAGCACATCCATAATAACAGAGAATTACCACAAAATTAAGCAAACTCCTTGAATATTGGAGTAGTTCCTACATCACATAGATAAAGTAAACTCTATTACATCCCGATACAGATTTTGAAAGTGAATCTTTTCAGAACGTAATTTGACATCTGGTAGAAATAAAACTTCAACAATGTAAAACATTGCAAATGCAAGAGAGGAAAATAATGATAGAAGACTTGGAAAAACGAAATCATCATGACCATCATCATGATCATCATCATGATCATGATCATGATCATGATCATCATCATCATCATCATCATCATCATCATCATCATCATCATCATTTCATTGAACGATGAGGTCGTTGGGACACTAGCGATGATTTCACCACCAGTTCTATTCATCTTTAAGTTGGTATCAACTTCCCATTGGGAATCGACAAACACAATGCCTGTCCACTGTTTATTGTTGTTGTCCCACTTCCTTTTCTGTCTGTGTCATATTCTGCACCTTCTTAATGTGCCTTGTTACTGCTAGTCCCAATGTTTACAAGACATGATCGTACCACTCCAGTTTGTGTTTTATTTTCACAGCGATCAGGAGATCTTCGTAGGTTTTTATTGGCTCGTTGGTTCTTATTGTGGACCTCTTTATTGGTTACATGGTCAATCTGTAAGATGCCCATGATCTTGTGGTAGCTTTTCATTTCGAAAGTTTCAATTCTGCTTTGTAGATCTGTTGTCAGCGTCATGTTTGAAAAGCATGTAAAAAAACGGACACGATAATAGAGCGCTTCTGTAGTTCTGGTCCAAAGCCCTAATCTGTGATAGATGATCCCAAGTGAAGCATATAACTGTTTCTATTCTGTCCACTGACTTTGATCTCTGCATTGTTGCCATTGGTTTTTGTTATCATCATTGGCTCTCTTCGGCACTTATCTCCATACTGAATGCTGCGGAGGATGTATTGAGGCGCTCAATTAAGTCAGTTATTGTACATCTCCTGCTAAGCCATCAAAATCATCTGAGAAGTAATGCCGGTTATCGTTCTTCCTCCGATGATGACATTACCATCATGGTCTCCCAAAGCATCATCCATGATTATTTCCAGGAAACTGTTGAAGAATGAAGGTGATAATTAGAATCCCTGTCTAACTCCATCTGTTGTTCGGAACCAATCCCTTATTCAGCGATTGATGTTTTACTTCCTCATAACTGCCCAAAATGCAGCATACCATACTCTATCAAAGGCCTTCGTGAAATATATGAAGAGCTAGTAAAGATTTTGTTGATGCTGAAGATATTTATCGCAGAGGAGTCTGAGATCGAAGATTTGATCTGTGGTGCATCTTCCTGCTCAGAGGCCTACCTGCCCTTCAGCAATATACTTTTTTTCTGTTAGAGACTTTAGTCTGCTGAAAATTATTTTCAGCACGACTTTTCTTAGGTGGCTGATCTTACTGATGGTTCTGTGGTTTGGTAATAGCTGTGGGTTACCCTTTTTTGGGAGCACTATGACTCAAAACTGAGTCCATGTGGTGGACCATTCTCCTGTCTCCCATATTTTGTTACATATTGTGGTTAAGACTGACTATCTTTTCTGTTCTTGCTTGCATGAGTGTTGGTATCTTTTCAACTCCAGGTGATTTTTCTTTCCTCAGTGACGGCAGTCACTACTTCATCGCGAAGAATGGTGTAGTTTTGGCTGCTCGCAAACATAAATATAACTGTGTAGAAGTATTGGAGAATTTTCTTAACATAGAAAAAAATGAACATACAGTCTATACTCGCTTATAAGTTGATACCAACTACAAACTGCACAGACCCATATTTGCTGTCGCATAAAGCGCGGAAACTCTGAGTCTGTGCATTTTCTTAGGTGTAATCCGTAAAACAAACAAGATGTTTTATTTGTTTAAAGGCGCATTGTGTTATGGTAGATCATGATCTTTGCTGTTTGCAGTTTGCTCCTCTTATAAACGTGTACATGCAGTATGCGTTGAACGGTGTCCTGTAAAATAGCAAAGGTCAAACCAGTGACGGTAGCAAGGTTAAACCAGCATATAAGGGCTTTTATAAACTGCATCTTTGGTGTAAGTTACAAATGAGAACAGCAATTACACCATCTGTTTGGAAACTGTTAAAATATAAATGGCTCCATCAAGTTTAGGCCAGAAAGGTTGTGCCATAGATGAATCATAATGACAGAATTTCAACGAGACATAACTGATTCTAGGGGAAATTAGATTGGCGGTGTATCTTTTTCTTACTGAGTGAGAGTCATGGGTAGTATTGTCGGATAGAACAACGGATTTCAGAAATAAACAGAGTCGTTCAAATTTGGATTATAACCAAAAACTTAATTGATCTATAAAAGATAACGTTCGCAAAGGCTGAAAAACACTGCGACAGCACGTTAAAGGATAAAAATAAAGACCCCCCAAACCCCCAACCATCCACCAACCAAACAACAAAAATCAAACCAAAGACAAAACAAACAAAATAAAAAACGATAAAGTGAGTATAAATGGTGTAGATATAAAAAAGAATGACGTTTCTTCAGAATGCCATGCTATCGGCAACGACAGAATAGCGAAGTAAGTGCACAGCGCATCTGATAATGTGATGGAAAAGGTTGTCTCTCAGATGTTCAGACATCCTCTGCTGTAATTTGCATTGTTTAGGAAATATCGCTCCGCATCGCTTAGCAAAAACATTTAAACTTGGCGATTTATAAACAGCAAGAACAATACTTAAAATAAGCAATAATTTATATTGATAATAATTGTTAGTTTCGGAGATAGTTTACTCAGCATAATATTATGAAATATGCTTTATTTAAACTTCCAATAAAGAATCCAAATAACAAATGAACTAATGCTAAAACAAGTAATATGACGTAAGCAGCAGGAAAATAGATAATTTGTCAGCAATCGTAACCAATCAGCTTTTAGCACCACCAACAGTTGCAGAATATTGTTTTGCTAAGTCATGCCCATATTTATTAGGTCTTTTGATAATTGTATTATTGCATTTGTCGTCCGTAATGGAGCATAAAAGTATATTATTCATCTACAACCTACTAACCATTTAACCAGACTGTATTATAGAGACGGCCTAAAACGATACATCCATATCTAATGCAATGGCTACAGTTATTGGTATCGACAAAGCATCAGTTGATGTAGCCATATCGATTGCCATTCACCTAATAACTAATTTTTCTTTAAGGTTCGAATTAATGGATTGTTTTGATTCTCTTGAAAACTCTTTCCAACCATATTAAATGGTATGTTAAGCGCGTTATTTTTCTTTTTACTTTCAGCCGTTTCTAACTGTTCTTGGTATGCATATTTCTCTTCAACCTGTGTTTCAAACAGTTTAAAATTTTAGAGTTGTTGATTTCGAACTGAACATTTATGTGACCATTTTAAAATCTTTCCTCTTGTGTGGTTAATAATCTTGTAACTGTAACTCTTACGTTTGAAAATTCGGGGGTATTGCATCACATGTGGTCTCTTTATGTCGATAACACGGCTCAGTTGTGTCTATTTTTTGCATTTGTGTTTCCTTGGTTACTTGTATGGTTTGAATAAGACTTGAATATCTTTGGTTTCAAAGTCATTCAGTAAGTGCAAAAAAAACCCCAAAACAAACGTTGCATCTCTGGTGCACTACAACGTGCAGCTGAGATATAATACCTACGTTCGTGTATGGTGGTGTGTTTACGTTGTCGACAAGAAAATGCTTGCCCTCATGTTTCCACAATGCTATAATTTTAATTGTAATATTAAAATCTCTTGTTTGCATGATCAAAGATAATTTCTGTTGGTTACACCTTTTATTTTATGTTCGTATATCACACATCTTTATCATTACAAACTGTCTTACCGTCTTTGTCTCCCTTAAATGAATAGTATTGTTCTTACTCATAAAAGTATGTTACTACGATTCATATTTCATGCTTCACTAACTTTGACACAGTTTTAAATTTAAATTTTTTACATTAGATCGTGACTATATATGTATTGGGCATTCCGTGTCCATAAGGTTTAGGATCGTAAGTATATATGTATTGGGCATATGGTTTAGGATCGTGAGCACGTATGTATTGGGCATTCCGTGTCCATATGGTTTAGGATCGTGAGTACGTATGTATTGGGCATTATGTCCATATGGTTTAGGAACGTGAGTACGTATGTATTGGGCATTATGTCCATATGGTTTAGGATCGTGAGTACGTATGTATTGGGCATTATGTCCATATGGTTTAGGATCGTGAGTACGTATGTATTGGGCATTATGTCCATATGGTTTAGGATCGTGAGTATGTATGTATTGGGCATTATGTCCATATCGTTTAGGATCGTGAGTAGGTATGTATTGGGCATTATGTCCATATAGTTTATGATCGTGAGTAGGTATGTATTGGGCATTATGTCCATATAGTTTAGGATCGTGAGTACGTATGTATTAGGCATTATGTTCATATGGTTTAGGATCGTGAGTACGTATGTATTGGGCATTATGTCCATATGGTTCAGGATCGTGAGTATGTATGTATTGGGCATTATGTCCATATCGTTTAGGATCGTGAGTACGTATGTATTGGACATTATGTCAATGTCGTTTAGGATCGTGAGTACGTATGTATTGGGCATTATATCCATATAGTTTAGGGTCGTGAGTACGTATGTATTAGGCATTTTGTCCATATGGTTTAGGATCGTGAGTACGTATGTATTAGGCATTCCGTGTCCATACTGTCTAGGATCTTGAGTAACTGTATTGGGTATTTTGTGTCCATATGGTTTAGAATCGAGAGTATTTATGTCGAGAAAATAGACCATGACCACTTGAGAAGGAATTTATTTAGTGCATGTAAACATGTTTATTTTTTCAATAATTCAAATAGTTTAATTTCTTTTGGAAAATTTGTGCATCCGGTTTCTCTGAGCGACTGATATCTTTCTATGCGCAAGAATAAATATTAATTTAATTACAGTCCATTTTGTATTCTCAGCTATTTTCCTATCCGAATGTTGAATGGAACATGTCGAGAACTGTTCGATGATAATATTTATCCGGCATCTATATAAAATTTAATATAATTTTACGCTCGTTATATAATACATATTTTTTTTAAAATACAAAACCCGCAATCCTATCTCGATGAGTCGTTCTCTATCTCTTATTGTTACGTCCTGCCGAATATTTATATATCGAATTGTCGAATTGCTGAATTTATCAAATTATGATCCTTTTTAGACACAGTTCAATGTCATTGATAAATTCATACAAACCTTGACTGTTACCGCGGTTAAATTTATACTTATTTAAATTTCTCTTAAATTATTCTGTACTTGTTGATAATTCTGTTGAAATGTTTCTTAGCAACGCGTCATTACTGGTGGAAGACGTATTAAAGGACATGTAACGTATGTCTCATCTGTTTTATAATTGGTACATCTAGTATAGAAGTTTTTGTTTTGATTATGTAACAATGATATATAATTAGTTTGGATTTAATCAATTACAGTTATCGAAATATATATTCCACAATTATCTTGCATGTTTTGCATATTTAACCATTGATATTTTTCAACGACTCTAGCAAAACCAATCTAATATTAGTCATTGGTTGTTGATGCATGCTGGCAACAATTTCAGATTTCAGGTTTACCGGACCACACCAGCGACAGGAATGATACTCTATCTTTACATGAATTGGTAAGGTTGTCTCCTTGGTAAAACCAACGAGGAGAAAGATGGCCACTTTGTACTATAATCGGTACCGGCATTTCTCGTAAAATTTAACATTCATATCTTGTCCAGAGTTAACTAAAATTCGCAGTTAATAATTAATGCCTATGTTTTGTCTATCTAAATAGAAATCAACCGGAAGCTTCCACCTGCTTTATAAATATTAATTTTTGGAAATGCGTTGTTTAGTCTAATGCAATTCATAGTTGGATCTATTTAAAGCTAGAAGAATATCGTTGAGCTGTGTTCAGTTTTACATATTCTTTTCAACAGAAACAAGTTGCTCATGTGTCTATAAAGTCTTAAATTCATGTCATGTTTGACGTGATCAGCGGCTTATACATGAATGAAATATTTATGCATACTGAGTTTTGAATTTGCTAATGATATCATCAGTGAATAGATAGAAAATATTTAATAAAAAGCTGCTATACGCATGCTTCAAGCCTAGCCTTACATAAAATATTTTCAACATAGCTATCAACGCACATTTCGAAAGAAAGATTCGAGTCATACAGTATTGTCCGTCCATCCGTGCGAACAGAATATCTCGCAATACATCTTTTAATCAATATATAGACTAAGACATATGGATATAATCTGTACCATCCCAGAGCCGTTTTAAGAAGTTTGGGGGCCATAGATTACAAACACTAACCTTGAAAGTAACCAGAATTGGGTCTCAATCTCTTAGTCTCATATATAGAGTATTGCACTGCATTTCCATGTGTGTGTATGTCATTTTGATAAATTTATTAATATAGTTATTGTTGTTATAGGGTTTAACGCCATTTTTCAGCACAAGATAGGCTATACATGGCGGCCAGCATTAATGGTGGAGGAAGAACCCTGGAATACCCCGGAAAGAACCACCGACCCACGAGAAGCTACTGGCAGGTTTTCTCACTTACCCACGCTAGTCGAGTCTGGACTCGAACTAACGCAGACAGAGGTCAGATGGCAGAGATCCTTAATGGACAGCGCTTTAGATCACTCGACCACTCGGGCCCCCTTATTAATATATTACTAAACTGCTAAAGACCTTTCCGATGGCCTATTGGTTATAGCGTCCACCTCAAATGCGGGAGGTCGATGGTTCGAATCCGGCCGAGTCATAGCAAAGACTTTAAAAATGGTACTAATAGCTGCTTCGCTTGACGCTCATCATTAAGAGGTCAGTGTTAGTACTGGTCGGCCTGGTGTTAGGATAATGTGACTTGGTGGGACATCATGCCACATATCTTCTGCATTATACCCCAGTTTTTGATATCACTATAACCTGTCACAGTGCGGACATCGTATCGATATGACTGAAAATTTGTTAAAGCTACGTTAAAAATCGCACACACAGACACAAACACTAAACTGCTAACACAAACGACACCGATATCTTGTTTTTGAGCCGCCGCTGGACCCCCTTATGCGCAGGGTTCAAGGCACGTATCTCGCGTGCCTATGCCTTAAAACGGCACTGTATATAAACAATAATTTAATAATTTACGTTTTGTGATGTCGTTGTGGTCTACGGTTCTGGTTATGCTTGCTGCAGTATACAGGCGGTAATGGTCTTAATGGAATCACGGTACTAATTCAGTTCCCCACAGTAAACCTATGCAAACACCATGATATTAAAAATTCAGTAATTTAAAATTTTGTAAGTGCTCATGCCCGAACATAGATGTATCAGCATAGATGAAACCTGGAAGTCAGCTTCTGTGCAGAGGAAAGGATATGAGCAATGGCATTTTCTGGGCCTACATTTACCTGAAACATGTGCTTTCAATTCCCCACCAAAAATTAATGTGCTAATTTTAGTAATGAGTGTTCCAAACTCAAGACTATTAAAGGACTAAAATTACATCAATAAAACAATGTCTCAATTTTTATTCACTTTCAACTAGGATAAGGTCTCAAAAGATTCTTTTCCCTTAAACATAGCTTACATTATTAACCAATCTTGGTCACCCAGACCCGTATATTCTCAATTTAATATTCACCCATTTCTAGACTGGTTCCCATTTTTCAATACAATTAGTACCGTGTGTCCTGAACTTGTCCGGTAATGAGGGAACACGTGTGGCAAGCTTATGTGCAAACCTACGCGAATTCAAGTAAATCTTTTTCACTACACGAACTTTTTAACTCGCCTAACAAACTCATCTATATTCAATTTCGAGTTCTCCATGGGCAAAATTGAAACTTTCGTTAGGCGTAATCAAAAATATCAGGCAAGGCATATGACCATAACGTGAAAATAATTTTTGTTATCAAGGTTCGATTGTATGTTTTTGAAGTTTGGAAGCCAGTTAGATAAGTACACGGTCTTTATTCAGAACAAGTATCATGGGTAGCAAGGATTCGTTATTTCAAGCACGGCAACGTGCAATATCGAAAGTATATTGC